>CM068764.1:3548048-3829474 GCA_035084275.1 Hydrolagus colliei | reverse complement strand
TGGTATACTGGACAATACAATTATACAGCAAAGCCTCTTTCTGATCATCTTCTTGGCAATGAAAAGGGTGAGGTGTGGAAACACTTTGATCTGAGCCATGGAGTCGTTCTCATTTGAAGAGTTAACAATAGGGTTAAAGAGGAGAAAACTTTGGTTCTCTGTTGATGTGGCTCCCTGTAATAGCGAGGTTTATTATTATTATTAGTATTATATAATATACCTCTCATCTCCTTTGCAAGGGTGATGTGGTGTAACTTTAAACCAAATCTAATGGTGACATCTAGTGGTAACACATTAGCACTGCACCTGGTATTTGATCCAATTTGGACACCTCTGAACCTTTCTATCGTGTGTGTGTGTGTGTGAATGAATGAAAAATGGTGCAGTCCATTGGAACTCTCCACGTCGCAAGTGAATGGGAAATGCTTTGGACTATTAGATGTCTACATTTTGATGCTGATTGGCAGTGTTAGGCTTGCCATCATATACAGACGGCACCTCAAGCTTAACGGGCAATTTGTTCGGTTTCGAGTCCTGAGGTAGTGGGTAGAGCACTCGTCTTGCAAGCGAGAGATCTGGGTTCGATTCCCACACATGGATAACTTCGGACAAGTTTCCTTACTCCACATACTTCTGTCTACCAAGCAGTAAGTAGGAACCTGGTTGTTAGGTGATTGGCGGGTTGCTTTTCTGTGGTGAAAATCACTGTAAAATATATTTTTTAAAACTGTGTTCACTCCATCCACAACTGTTTGGTACACTGCTGTGCACAATTCGCTACCCAATTATGCCCCAAATATGCCATTGATTCACTTGTGGAGTCCTGTAGCTCAGTGGCTAGAGCAAAAGACCCAGGTTCGATTCCAGGCAGGGCAAAACCTTGGGTAAGTTTCCTTACTCCATTTTTGATAATATTCCATCAAAAAAATGCAATAACAGATTAGTCACTCTAACTGTTTGTGGGACATTGCTGTGAACAGTTCACTGCTGCGCTTCGCCCACATATAAACAGTATTATTTACAGTATATTCTGTGAACTGCTTTGAGACATCTAGAAGACGTGAAAAAAGCTACATCAAATGCAAGGATTATTACTAGTTACTAGTTCTGTGAAGTGCTTTGGGGTGGTTCGAAGACCTGATAAGGCTCTAGATCAAATGCAAGGATGATTATGATTATTGTTATAATTCAGCACAAAAGAGAAGCAAACTTTGTGACCTCTCAGTCTGTCACCGTCCATGATGCTTTGGTGCGCTCACTCACAGCACTGGCTCCCCTTTCAAGTCACAAGTTCACCCAGCGAGGTTCAGAGACGGGCGAAACATCAGCCAGCACTGGAGGGAAGCTTTGTTTATAACGAGGTTCCACTCTGCAGATTTCAATCGCCCACTTGTTATGTTGAGTCGAGTGGTTAGGTAGCGTATTCAAGAGGCACGCAGCCAATAAGCCATCAAAGCTGCAGGGGGGTTCCCAGCCCACCTCTGCGTCTGTAACCTTCTCTTTCCCCCCCCCCCCCCCCCCCCCCCGCTACTTATCGCTGCACGATTCAACAACGACAAAATGACATTTGTCTCGTGTCAAGGAGGGCGTCTCAAAGCGCTAACCCAACAGGGAGATGTGCGCAGGACATCACTTCAACGGCGCTTCACAACAGGTGGGACAGTAGTAGGGCAGCTCCTCTCTCTCTCTCTCTCCGCCCTCGCTGTGTTCAACTGACTGACCGGCCATCCCGTGATCAGAGGAGCCAGACCCCCGCGCCTGTCACTCTGTGACCACTGCTGTTTCCGATCCTCCGCTCATCCCTTAAACCCCCATCTCATTAGGTACCACACAGTATGGAAACACACAGGGAAGGGCAGCTTTGGGGAGACAGCTGTGTGTGTTTTTTTAACGTATCATTAGCTGCTAAAGAGCACAAATGCAGTAGGACAGCGCTGGAAACGCAGTCTGTCAATAGCCCTATGGTTTTGCAAACACTGAAATTTTGACAAATCATCTCTCCTGCAAACAATTAGGAATGCTTATGTGCTGGAGAAATGGGGCGATATCATGCGTGAATTATTTAATAAGAATCTTTAATCTTTAATGAAAGAAAGCATGTATCCAGGCACTAAATCAGAAAACATATTCTTATCTCAGAGACAATAATTTTATTTTAATTAATGTGGCTTGCATTTGCAATTATACATTAGATTAGAGAGAAAATTAACTAATTACTGCCTTTCTGTGCCTGTGGTGCGCTATCTTAAAGATGACATTACCTCTGTTGAGTTATTTTGTTTAAATAATATAAGATGCCACAACCCTCCACAAGGCTCTTATTTAAATTCTCTTGAAATTGAAAGTGATTTGAAGAGTTTTCCACAGCTTGGCACCGTCTGCCCTATTGGTAGAATTGTTGTATGTATTTGGCGGTGTCTGTCACCTCCCCTCTCTTAGGACGTCCTCCTGACGTGAAAAGCGCTATTCAAGTGAAATTGTGTTGCTGTTTCCAGCTCAGCGTCAAAGTTGTTGTTGTGGCTCACTTTTTAACGCAAACTAAGACTAGGTAGAATTTGAAGCCTCGAAAGCCAGAATTAGTTCATATACAAAACACTTTTAGACTCTTTGGGGGAAATGCTTTAAAGAATTCTTGCAACCTTAAGGGCAAATCTTCTCAAGCCCTGATCCGGTTGGGGATTGCTAAAGTTGGAGTGATCATGGAATCTAATGCTTTGTATTCATTCCCCCCCACTTTTTCCAGGGAAAACTAATGAAATAATTTCAAGAGGCTGCTGAACTCAGGACTGACCATAACAGCATGTGAGGTAAAGAGGGCAGGCAGCAGGACTATCTTGAGTCAAGCCTCAGTTAAACGCTTTGTTAAATGTTCAGAGAGCCAGGAGAGAAATGGAAGGCGAGACGAGAGGAGCAGAGACTTGAGAGATGAAGAGAACAAGAGCCTGGAATTGGCCTTCGCAGGCGTCTAGCGGAGGACGAGGGAAAGGAACGGAACCTAAATTAATGCAAATTAAAGACTAGATCCAGGAGAGAATGAGAAGCAACAGATAGCGACAAAGAGCAGTGAAGTAACCAGGGAGAGAGAGAGAGAGAGAGAGATTTGGAGGTAAGAACAGACAAAAAAAAATATTAACGTATCAAAATTCTGAGATTAATACTCAACGGGGTGAGGGAAGCAGGGAGTATGACGTTAGCTGCAAAATTCTTGAAAGAGGGAAAAGCGAGATATCAAATTCAAGGATTTTTTTGGTTTTTATTTTAATTAAAAGCTTGCGTTCCAGGAAAGGCGAACAGCAGTAGGTCAGTGTGTGCAAACAAACAGCTGGTGCCGGCTTAAATACTGCATGGTTTGGAAAGCTGTGGTTGCTGTGTTGGATGTCGCTCTCTGTGGCAATCTGGACAGCAAGAGTACAGTCACAGACTGGAAGAGCGAGGAAGGGTTTGATGGGAGGGGGGGGGAGAGAGAGAGAGGAAACAGCACTGGCAGTGCAAACAAACACGCACTGGGAGCATTCCCTCTGTGCGCACGGTGATAGAATGAACAACAATAATAATCGTTGCATTTGATACAGCTCCTTAGCACATCATTGATTCGTTCAGCGCCTTGTGACGTCCTCCTGACGTGAAAGGCGCTATACAAGTGTCATTGTGTTGTCGATGTTGTTGTTGTCTCAAAGCGCCTCATAGAGAAGATGCTGTAAAGCGGATTTGACTGCATATTTTGTGGGCGAAATTGATTGAGTGACCAAATTATTATTTGTGAATATCTGACCATTCAAACCCATATTGGCCAAAAAACACATACAGTCTGCCTCACCACTTTACAGTAGTCATGTTAAGTAATAAACACTTAACAATAATAATAATAATAATATCCCCTGAAGCAATTTGAGACATCTTGGTGTCAGGATAAGGAGCAGAATCAAATGCAAGGATTATTATTATTATAACATAATTTTTAAAAATCCTCGCATTTGATATAACGCCTTATCACGTCTTCAAGACGTCTCCAAACGCTTTTCAGAATATACGGTAAAGAGAATTGACTGTGGATTTTGTGGGGCCAGTTGCGCAGAGCAGTGTCCCACAAACCATTGTGGATTCAGTGACCAATCCACAACATTTTATTGAAGGGATTGTAACCCCCCCCCCCATAAAAGAAATCCGCCAGACAACCAACCAACCGACTAACTAATCAACCAACCAACCGACTAACTAATCAACCAACCAACCGACTAACTAATCAACCAACCAACCAACCAACCGATTGATTGACTGACTGACTGACTAACTAACAAACAACCGGGTTCCTAGTTACTGCTAGGTAAACAGAGGCGTGTGCAGTAAGGAAACTTGCTCAGGTAATTAAACCCAGATCCTCTAGTTAGACTGAAAGGGTTGTGTCCATGCGGCGATACTATGCAACTCTATGTAAAATAAGTTAATTGATCTCGATGGCACGATGCCTTTGTTTACCCTAGCACCTGGATTGTTTAGTGAGAGCTCAATAGCCTTCAAACAGTTCCTTCCATTAAAAAATAACAGAGGGCACAGGGGCTCTGTGTGAAACACGCTGCAGAGCTTTGGAACGGTGGCCTTTTAATCGAACGGGCCCAGCATTAGTGGAAGCGACTGCGAGCAGGGGAGACGGAGATTCGGTTTCCTTGGCGACCGAGGTGATCTCATTTGGTTCACAGATGAGTATTGACTACCCAATTAGAGAGGGCTAAAAATAATGCCAGCATTTGTAGCAGATTAGTCATTAATATTAATGAAAGAGCTGCCAAAACTGTTGTAAACATTTGATGTCAACTCAGTTAGCCACGGAGGCGCTTCCAGAGGGTCCATTACAGAATGGAAAATATATAACACTGAGGCGAGTCCAGCAGATTCCATCCGTTTCCTCAACACCTCCGAGTGTCTGCACCTCAGGCCAGGTGGTGTCGGGTCTCATAAGCCTTTACTCATTGGCAACGACCTATATAATACTTTGTTATTGGCCTGAAAAAAAAGGGTGGGAAGCTTTGCCAGACAGTGTTCTCGATGGCAAGACTCCCGCCGTTTCCCTGAGGCTGAACTCTGGGGCTCCCAAGCCTCGGCTCTCGCCAACCTCCGCCCAGCGCTCCGTCCAGAAATAGATAAATCAGATTGCATCCTTCTGAGGAGAGAGAGAGAGAGAGTACACATTCCATTACAGCACAAAGGGAAATCTCTTATCTGTAGAATTCCATATATGTGGAAGTCTCGGTCTGTTTTGGATACTCTTTAAGCCTGGTGTCAGTCACCTACCTGTCCAGCCAAAAAAAACAAACAGCACTTTTGTAAAAATCCTGTGAAGTGGCTTTGAGATGTTTTGACGGTGCTTCTTCAAATGTAAGAATTATCATTGTAATTTTTATTATTCATATTATTTCCAGCTGTACTGGGTAATCTGATAATACCATAGGGCCAGACTGCTTTCAATCACTGCTTCTCAGCCCACAGCTGGTGTTTTGTTTGGGTGAAGTTCTTTTCTAAAGTAATTTCTTTGAAGTTGGTGCATTGTCGGTAGACGAGAGGTCGTGCCTTCAAGCCCCACGTCGGCGCTGGAGCATCCTTTGGATGAGACTTTAAACCAAGGCCCATCTTCCTGACTCTAGAGGAAGAGTGAAGAGAGTTGTAGCTTATACTTGATAAGACAGTAGACAGGCTGAGCTCTCCTGGGTTCTGTCAATGCCTGCTCTCGGCTGCTTTCAGATTGACAAGAGTGGAATTAAGTTCTTTTTTTTTTGAATAGCACCACAGGATCCTTGATGCTCACTTAAAGGACAGGCAGGAGGGCGGGCGAGACTATGGCTTAAGGTCTCACTCAGCCTGACCCCACAACCATGCAACCCAGTGGCAATATTCAGTCAACTTACTGCTGGAACACCATCCCACAGTCCCGCCACCTCGTCCCATTCCTTGCCTCCTTCAAGACCCACCTCTAGGCAGGGCAAAAACTTGGGCACATTTTCTTACTCCACACGCCTGACCCTCAATAATCCCTCAAAAAAAACCATAATAATTGGTTATTTCAATCCACGACTGTTTGTGGGACACTGCTGTGCACATTTTGGTGTCGGCAACAACAACTACAACTTGAATTTATATAGCGCCCGCCCTCCACGCCGGACGACGTCTCAGAGTATTCCCCAATAATGGATTCCAGGGCCGAGCGAGGGGGAGTGAGGGAAAAGGTGGCCGAAAGCGCAGTCGAAAAGAACAGTCTCTTCAGCTGAGACCTGAAAGTAGGAAGCGAGGGGGCGAAGCGAAGGGAGTTCCATAGCCTCGGGGCATATTGGCTGAAGGCATAGCCGCCGATGGTGGAGTGGAGGATTCGTGGGTCAAGGAGGTGGCCAGACCTGGTAGAGCGAAGGCAACGGGTAATGTTGTGGGGAGAGTTTTGCCCACATATATGCGGTCAATTCACTTTACAGTGTATTCTGTGAAGCGCTTTGAGACGTCTAGCAGACCCTCATCTTTGACCATGCTTTCAATCAACTTCCTTCCCCCATCCCCCTGCCCTCCACCCTCCCCAATCCCGAACACCAACTCAGGTCCCAAACACTCTCCGTCCACCCGATGCGAAAGGCGCTGTACAAATGTCATTTTGTTGTTGTTGCCATAGGCATCCCTCACTTCCTAATTGTGTTCTCTGCAGCGAAACCACCTTAACACAGAGCCACTGACACCCAGAGGAGGTGTTCAGACTACAAAACAATCTCACTTAGCAATTCAAGCAGATCAGGTTTGTCAGCAGCAGAGACAGGAAGAGAAATACAAGCCTCTCCCTCAAATAGACCGTTTCTGCCAGAGACAACTTTCATGGATCAATGCAGTGAAGAACAGAAATCTGTAACATTCACCCGATTAGTCTAAGTAGTGACAAAACAAGCAGGATATAGATAGAGCCTCGAGAAGGGTTGAGCAAAAACATCAGCTGCCTAACACAAAGACAAAATGGAAAAGGTAGATAAAAAGTTTTTTTTAATGTTTTTAAAATACACCTCAGGCACCTGGGGAGAGAAAAGACACAGTTGGATTTGCCGATATCATTCTGTGTTTGGATCCTGTCAAAGCACTGTGTAGGCTGTCTCATATTGTGGCCTCCCTGCTACTAACAGACTCCCACGCACCTCCATGTGTCCAAATATTTGCCTTTTTGTTTCACGTACACACAAAAAAAAAGATGGAAAGAAAGCCTTGTCTCTTCCGTTGAAAGCACTTAAGGCAGCTGTTACATTTATATCCTCATTCCCTGCTGCCTGGCTTACTTGACAGCCGGCATAATAACAGTATTCAGGGACTCGGAAACCCTCTCTTTTAGACGCGTCTGGCGTGCCCCTGAGGGAGATTGTTACAGGTTCCATTTTCGGTATCAAACGAAGCTTCGAGGCTGAAACCAAAGCTGAGGTGGGTGGGTGAGGAGGTGGAATTGTTTGGGGGGAGGTGGGAGAAGAGGCGGAATGACGAGCTAGGCTCCGCAGCTCGGGAAGCCCGACATTTGTTTGTTGTTGTTAAGCATCTAATTAGAGACCTGAAGAAGCCTGAACAGCTTCTTGCACACCTAATTAGTGACAAAAGCCCCCAAAACACTTTGAACTGGGAGGAAAGTGAAGCCATTTAATTACCACTAAAATAAGACATGGATTAAAAACTTCAGAGCCTTTGAAAATGATTGAAGAAGAGCTGGCTGCTTCTTTGTGTGTGTATGTGTGTGTGTGTGCGTGCATGAATGAGAGTGTGTGTATGCACACTTGAGTGAGTGAGTTAATGAGTGAGTGAGTGTGTGTATGTGTAGGCGCGCATGTGAGTGTGTGTGTGAGTGAGCCTGTGTGTGTATGCAGCATGTGTGTGTGTAGGCCTGCATGTGATTGAGTGAGTGAGTGAGTGAGTGAGTGAGTGAGTGAGTGAGTGAGTGAGTGAGTGAGTGAGTGAGTGAGTGAGTGAGTGAGTGAGTGAGTGAGTGAGTGAGTGAGTGAGTGAGTGAGTGAGTGAGTGAGTGAGTGAGTGAGTGAGTGAGTGAGTGAGTGAGTGAGTGAGTGAGTGAGTGAGTGAGTGAGTGAGTGAGTGAGTGAGTGAGTGAGTGAGTGAGTGAGTGAGTGAGTGAGTGAGTGAGTGAGTGAGTGAGTGAGTGAGTGAGTGAGTGAGTGAGTGAGTGAGTGAGTGAGTGAGTGAGTGAGGGAGGGAGGGAGGGAGGGAGGGAGGGAGGGAGGGAGGGAGGGAGGGAGGGAGGGAGGGAGGGAGGGAGGGGGTTGCAGGGAGGACCAGAAGTGACTCTTTATTTGAGTCCACTGTCCCCGACGTCCTTACAGGGATGACTCGAGTCCAGAGCAAACAGTGAGATTAGAAACGCCGCAACAGAGTTGCACGGACGGAAATCCTTTTTGTTTGTTAAGCAATAAACGTGCAGGAAAAACAAATGGTGGCAACATTACTGCCTTTAATAATAAAAAAAACATTAATAGCCAGCGCTGACTCAGCAAATCAGCAACATGTACATCAGGAGGTGGTTACATCTGCTGCATGATGACGTCAGTGCTGTGTTTGCCACTGTGGTAAGTCATCCCAGAGAGACCTGGATCTGATTTGATAATAATAATAATCCTTGCATTCGGACCAGCGCCTTATATCACCGTCGAGACATCTTAAAGCGCTTCCTTTCACCGGATTTACTGTAAAACGGAGTGGCTGTGCATTTTGTGAGTGAAATAAACGCACTCTCACTTGCATAGCATTTGAGGATCTCCAATTCTCTTAAACGCAGCCTTCACTCTGAAGCCGGGTGTTCTGTGAGGGTGACGGAGAAACAAATGTCTCAAAAGTTGAAACCGAATGTAGCAATTTGCCAAATTCTAGAGGCTCTCAAATGCCGTGTAATTCACGTCAGTTTATCCAGAAACTGGTGGAATGTTTCACCGGGTTTGTTCCGTGGAGTCCTGTAGCTCAGCGGCTACTTATAAACGAGAGCCCTGGGTTCGATTCCAGGCCGGGTGAAGCCTTGTGCAAGTTTCCTTACTTCACCTGCCTGATAATAATCCCTCATAAAAAACAAATAATAAATGGGCCGTTCAAACAACGGCTGTTTGTGGGACACTGCTGTGTGCAATTAGCTGCCGCTTTTCACCCTCAAATATACACTCAATTCAGTTTACATTATATACTGTGAAGCGCTTTGAGATGTCTAGAAGACGTGAAAAGTGCTGTATCAAACGCAAGGATTTTTATTATGATTCACCTGAATGAGTCCAGTCGCCATTTCTTCAGGTCTTGAAACTAACTACTAACTAACTACTACAGTACTTTTTTATATTGGTCATGTTATGTCCTGGAAGTGGTGTCGCATTTCGTGAGTAACAGGGCCAGGAATTCTACTAATGATATTATTTATTATTAGTGATGGGACCAATTACTTGACTTAAACAGGAGCTTTTCCTTTCTCTCTCTCTCAGTGGAAATCCCATTACTCTCCAGCCAAGAACGCTGATAAGTGTTTTTACAAACTGCCTCATCCCTATCGTTGCTGCAACTTTCCTGTTGCCACCTGTACCTTAACACTTCAACTTAATACCTATCCCCCCCTCTATCTACCCCTCCCCCTCGCTTCCCCGCTAACTCTTTGACCGCGCTTACGGTCACATCTCTCTTTCGCCTTCCTCCCATCGGCATCTGATCCTGACCTTGTGAACAACAACAACAACAATTTGCATTCATATCACGCCCCTCACGCAGGGCAGACCCGAAGTGAAAGGCGCTATATAAATGTAAGTGACTGTCTGTAGTATATTTATTTTTACTCCATGACTGCTGCAAATCGTCGTTCGTTTCAGAACAAACCATTATTTAGCTATTAGTGGGAGACTATAGGCTAGGTATGTAGTAAGTCAAAGAGGATGTTTCTGACGCTCTGGCTGAACTTTACCTTATAGAGATCTCTGCAGATTTGGGACTTGAGAATGTTGAGTGTAAGAAGCTGTGGAAAGTTCTGATCAGTGGAAATTTGTAGCGGTAGATGCCTGAATCTCATCCTCTACATCGCCTGACACACCTTTAACCATTGAAGGTTCTTTTTACTCTCCTGTCCGTAGAGGTTAAACGACCACAACAACTTGTGTCTCCTCTGGAAATCGTTGCACCTAACATGACCTTTGGGTTGGCACTCAGAGCACTGCTGGGCAGGGATATCAGCCTGACAGATCAATAAGGTTTAAAGGCAGAAGCCATCAGGAGCTCCCTCAATGCTGAGGCAGAGAGCTCTGTAACTGATTGGGGTGAAGATTACAGGCAAACAAACTGAGATGGAAGCAGGATTGACAAGATAAAGCATTGTACAGTATATGGATTTATACCAATTGGGAGGTAAAGTTGGGGGTGATGGATCAAGGGCTGAATTGTTTCTCAAACCTTCACATACAAGGACTGACGGCACCTAAATGAACTAAGGGCAAAGAGACAGAATCATTGATATAGTGCGTTTGGTCACAAGACGGCAGCAAGACAACAGGGATGGATTCTATAGATGGTCTTCGCCTCTTTATGAGCTGCTACGCTTTGCTCTTAAAGTCGAATTCTCCGCTGGGGTCTATTATGCACTTTGCTCAGAACTGGGATGATATGTGTGCGTGACATGATATAATGCTATAATTATATAATGACTGTTGTTTGAGAAAACGGTTGGAGCTCCCTGGGGAATGCGGGACGGAGGCAGGTTCCAGGTCTGAGCCCCAAGTCTGTGCTCAGCCATGGCAGTGTAGGGGTGGGGAGGGGGAGAGGAGGGAGGGAGAGGGGAGCTCCGCACTGACTTCGCTATCCGGTGGCTGGGGAGGGAAGAGAATCTTTCTTCAGCGACCCAGTGTGGGTGGGGGTTGGGTGGCACTCATGTGCGATGCCCTCTACTATCGGCTATCAATAGTGCCCACACACCGACTGCCAGCTGAGGCTAACACACGGGCAGCTGTGTAACAAAACTGAGTCAGGAGTGGATGGGAGAGAAATAAAAAGTGAGGTGGTGGGGGGGGGGCAGGAAAGTGCTTTTTATATTTACATACACACACACGCACACGCTGTGACCAATGTTTACAATGATAGAGTCCCTGTATCTCGCAGGGTTCCCCGATTATGGTTTTTATTCTTCACCTGGTGACCAACGAGCTTCGGTGTCGTTTGCTGACTATGGGTCAATGGGACTGCGGGCCGCTCAGATGCTTCGCAGTGAGCACGCTCCTCAAGCGAGCAGTCCTTCCCTGCACCACCTTTCCAGTCCGGATCAGTTTAAGAACCCAGGTTTGTACACAAATTCCTTTCCTCGGGGAAGGGTGGGGGGCAGCGGGGGGGGAGGGGGTGAGGGGGGGTCAGCTGTTTTAATGTCCTCTGCATTGTGTATCAATATACAGATTTTTTTGAAAAAACATTTGTGAGAGCAAGTGTGCACGCCAATCTCGTTCACTGAAAGGACTGTCCACGGTGATCTTTTCCACAAGATTGCTCACGTGTTTTAATAATAGTAATTATATTAATGTTTGCATTCGATATAGTGCCTTGTCATGTCTTCGAGACATATCAAAGAGCTTCACAGAGTATTCTGTAAAGTGAATTGATTGTAAGTTTTCTGGGCGATACCCTGACAGGAAACTGTTAATTACATATTTTTTTTAATGAGTCAATTTGGGTATAATTTGGGTTATGTGTAAACGTGAATTGTTTTAAAGCGAATTGTCCCAACCTCCAGGCACTGATTCCTGCCTCTCCATCTTGCATTCTTCTGAAAAACATTAAAACCTGTGGATAGATCTTTTACTAGCAGATATTGTCAATCTAAGAACAATACGAAGAGTACGTAACACATTGTGATCTCATTCTTCTGTATTATTTGAATTATTTATTTGGGGATCCTCTGTAATTTGGCATTGCTCCTTGTTAAGGTTTCCTCTTTTACATATAACATTTACACAGCGAGTTTTTAGCACACTCGAGGGGTAGAATTCCAGCTGGTCTATATTTTGTCCTTTCTACGTTAGCATTTCATAGGGTCCAGAAATTGGCAAATGCTTTAATATAGACTTAAATTTGAAGCCACTCTTCAGCAAGAACTGTAAAGATGAATGGCTTCAAAGGTAAGGTTACACTACAATGATGCACCAAATTGTAGATACTCTAAAGCGCGGCATAAATAGAGTTGATCTATAGAGCCTGTTGGAACATTTGACCAAAATCGGGAGTTGAAACTGAATCCAAAGAGGCCTTTCAAAAGACCGGCTTATATAAGGGAAAATATACCAGGGTGAGGGGGAAAACAGCTGAGGAAATGGGAGTAAACAGATAGCTGTCACAAAGAGCTGGGAGAGAGCAATATTCCGGTGTGGGAAATGGAAACTGTCCCAAGGTTGGTGGTGTGTGGGTGTGTGGAGTTTCTCTGAGCTAATGATAGTGCACAGTGCAGTTTGGGAGTGTTGGCTGGGAGGTGTTAATAACAACAAAGCCAGACTGACTTAGTCATCGTTTCCTAATGCGTATGTTCCATTTGCTTACACAACAAATCGAGTTGAACTGCATCAAAATGGATAAGTGCATCTTATGATAAAAGAGCCTCCCACCTCCTGTATCCGGTTGGTTTACCTGTTGGGCTTTGAAGACCGCGTGACACTACTCAAAGTGTATCCCAGCCAACAATCCCCTCAATGGTCATTCTGCTCATGGCTGTTTGTGCGGCTTTGCTGCCTACAAATCCCCCGCCGCGTTTGCCTGTAAATATACACAAATCTACACTTTGATGAGTTCTCTGACCACATTGTACCTCACTCAGCACAGCATTTGGCTTTTCAATCGCTTGGGAATGAGTGGCCAGTGAAGGCTGGGACAGTCCGCACTGTAGCCTGTGATTTTAAGAGCTGGTAACAGTCTTCAAATGTACAGAACAGCATCCTGTGTGTTCCTTAACCTGCTTACACTTATTTTCAGTTGAAGGCTCTGTGGGACGACTGCTTGAATATTGCTATCTCTCTCTCTGTTTTTCTCTCTCTCTTTCCCCCTCGAAACCTCAGTGGAGTAAATCTCCACACTTTGGTATCAATGGGCTTTTAATGCACCTGAAAGAAGGTAGCAGTTGTCCAGTTGTGGTGACACATCTCCCAGGATTTTAGTTCTTGTCCTGTGCCTGAAAAAAAGACCCAATAAAGTTCCCCATCTTAGGGACAAATTATTGCGTCCTCACTGTCAATCCCAGTAACTCAGCCCAAGTTAAGATCAGAGAGGGCATCTTACCCCACCCTTACTGCTCAGATCCACTCCGGCTGCTGCGTTTCAGCCACCAAATTTCGTCCACAAAATGTGCAAGTCACAGTGTATTCTAGCAAGCGCTTTGAGATGTCTGGACGACATGATCAGGTGCTAAATCAAACGTAAGGATTATTATTATTATTATTTACCCTTTGAGCCGTGGGAAGCACTTGGGAAAGTCACTGAGTGTGTCCCAATTGGCAAAGCATTAATGTCCCAATAGATCCATCTTGAATGTGCTCTGTGAAGGCACCCGAATGCACAGTTTCACAACAGACCCAGGCAGCTGGGAGACTTGTGCGGTCAGGTACAATGCGGTCAGGTAGCCCTTATTTTCACGAGTGCCGGCGCTTAAAACGAAGGAGTGGGAATGAAGCACTTATAAAGTACTCGCCGCCAATCGGATTTGATTGTTAATGAGATACTTTGTTCGCAGACAGATGGAGACATTGGCATAACAGCTCCCCTAGTTCACATTGCCGCTCGTGTAAGCAAACAAAAAGAACTTAAATCAGAAGCGAAGGTTACAAGTGCGGAGGCTGCCCACTGCGCTCTCTACCATGCATTATTCCAGAGAGAGAGTGTCACACACACACAGCACAGGTTAAGCAACCAGGTGTACGTATGTATAAGTAGTGCAAGGCCACATTACAGGGCACATTACAGTCTGTGTAAGACAGACTGAAGGTTACTGATGCTTAAACTTGAATCGATGTTTAATTTGTTGATTTCAGCATTTTATTATTGCAGTAAAACAAAATCTTTCAATGTGTACCAGCCTGGCCAAGCCGGCAGCCCTCTCATCTCCATCTGATTCTTTCAGTCAGAAGGTTGTGGGTTCGGTTCAGGCCTTGGATTGAGACTTGAGCTCACAGTCTCAGCTGATGTTCCAGTGCTGTGCTGAGGTGGGGGTGGCCGGTGATGTGCATTTCCGGGAGCCCTGTCGGGCGTTAAACTGAGTTTGTATCTGCTGATCAGGTGGATGTTAAGAGTTCCCTTGACATGATTCAGAAAGAGAAGAGAGCTCCTTCCTTCTCCTTCCTCCTTCTCTTCCCCCACCCCACATCCACCACCACCGTTGGCCGACAATCCCCCAAATGAAGACGATCTCACGGCTATATACGAGGATATTCCTGGCACAAATAGAGGTGGCATTTGCTGATATAACACAATCCCCACACTCGATAACAGTTAGGTCTGAGGCCGCTATGAGAAGCTTGGGCGTTATGGCGCAAAAAATTTTTTTTAATCTCTTATCACCAAGGACAGAAACGCGTTTCCCACGCTGCCTGTGACAGGGTGTCTATAGTGAGTTGTGCTTATTACTCAGGTTGATTTACTTCAATATGTGGGAAGAAGCATCAGCAATGCTGCTGAACAGTCTTGACATGAAATCTAAACATATTCTTGTCAGACTCTAGTCAACTGGATGAGACTTCTGATACTTTCGGCCGTTAAAAAACTGATTTGAATGAAATGCTTCTGTTATTCCCGAGGGCCCTAATGTTTATGGGGTGGTAATATAAATTTGACCCGCGGGGCAGATTTCATCTACTCTACTTGGAGGTGCTGAGGTTGAAAGAGAATTCACGTGCCTGTGGAATCCGATAGCTCAGTTGCCTTACAGGGGCCACAAAACACAAAGAAGTCAGAGTTGCGCTAAACTGTCATTTCCATATCAACTCTTCTGAAAGAAGAGTCCACCGGAATGGTTTAACGAGGAGGTTAGGGAGGAAGCTGGGTGAGTTAGAGGTGGGGCTTCATAGACTGTTATTTTCTTCCCCACACCCTTTCCCTGTGATTCCCCTCGTTGCAATGGCATCTGAGGGTTGACATAGCTGTCACTGTCCTCTGTAAGGATGATCCCCTAGTGTTAGAGGAATTGACAAAGAGCAGTTTGATTAGTTTGAGCTCATCAGTCTTAAAAAGAAGCTTCTCGGAGGGAAATGTAAGATTTCGGACGGGATTGAGAAAATCAACCCAAAACAATACTTTCGGATGTGCCAGGGCAGCAGGTTCGGGGCAGTGAGGGGCAGTTTGAGGACAGACACCAGGAAGTATTTCTTTACCCAGAGAGTAGTTAACAACTGGAACAGGTTTACAGGAGGGGTTGCCGAGGCCAGGACACTGGATTCATTTCAAAACAGCTCAGATGGGAAGATGGTAGGGTGAGTATTTGGGAAGGACAAGATCAAGCAGACCCAGGGAACTTCTTCATCCAAAGCGATCTTGTGATATACCCACGTTTTGCTGTTGCAGTTGGTACTCTCCACACTGTGGTTTTAGCTGGAAACACAATAATTCATCCTCAAGTTACCAGAGCAGAGCTTCACAATTTGGCAGGGTTGATTGAGGCTGCTCTTAGGTTAGGTTGTGTAAATTAATGTAAAGCATTAAAAATAAACCTGTGGCAACAATGGGACAACTGTGAGACCGGCTACCGTTTTGGGGCTGTGTTGGCGGTTCAGTCGAGGCGTCTGAAATAGGAGAGGTGCCAGGTGGGGGCCAGGCTGATGGTAACGAGAAGCTGGCGAGTGCTGCTTCCAAGGGAATCGAACTGGCAGGTGTCACCAACTTTTACATAAGCTCCTCTCTGCACTGTCAGGAGCTTAGCGTCAATACAATACAATTTGCATTTATATTACGCCTTTCACGTCAAGAGGACGTCTCAAAGTCATCTGTTGCTGTCTTTCCTGACTGAGCAGTGCGCCTAACAACAAACCTGAAAGCAACTCGGGATCCTCAGAACAGAAAACAGTGACATCTGGGGGAGGTGGGAGTCATTGTTGTATTTGTGGTGAGATTTGAGGGAGTTGGTGGGGAGATGTGGGTGGAGGGGGTGGGGGGCTGGTGGAGTGTTGGTGGGAGTTGGTATAGAGGAGAAATAACTCACAGGTGCGAATGCACAAATCCTCTGGCTGAAAATTTGTGTATTTTTTTGTAAGAAAATAAAACGCTAATCTTGTTTACAGTCCAAAAATTAGTCAGCTCATCGGTAAGACTTGTGTAGGCGAGGGGATAGGAAAGTGGGATGAAGGCCTGTGTGGAGTGTAGACACCAGGACTGGCTAGTTGGGTCGAATGGGCGATTTCCGTGCCATATGACTTTGTGTAATATGGCCTGGCTCTTAATAAGACAACCAGGGCCCTTTAAATGAACACTGTACATGTCACAGTGAGGGAAGGGTGGGGTGGGGGTGAGTAAATTGTGACAGGCAGAACAGTCAAACCTGTCCTAATGGTCACCTCGATTAAACAGTCACCTCTCTTAAGCAGCCAATTCTTCTCCAAACCAACAGATTTCTAATTTAATTAAATAGGATCCGCACCTGGAATAAACAGCCACCTGCTATCGTGGCCACAGCCACTGGTAAAAATGACAGGTAAGCAATGTAAGTAAAAGCGAAAAGCTACATCGAGATTACCTGCCTCCTCCCTGAAGCACAACTACACCTTTTCTAACCATCCTTCCCCTTCCCCGAGCTTGGTTTAGGGGTTTAGCTCTACAGTATTTGCTGCTCCATCTCCAGCCACCTGCCCTGCAAAAAAGCACTTGGGTTCAGGTGACTGTTTAAAACAGGTTTCACTGCAATGTACCAGGAATCCACATTTATCTCTTGTACAATGCAATGCTGGGTGGTTTCCCAATTCTAGCCCAGCCCCAGTGCCCAATTGAATTCAATTCACCTTCAAATATTTGCAAGCTCCTGAACCTGAACGTTTATTCAGATCCATTAAAGAAGCCTTGAGATACCAATACCTGAATGACAAGCAAACACTCCAAGCTCTCCCTCCTCTCTCTCTGCCTCTTTCAGTCTCTTGGGAGAAAGACCTTGATATAAATTCACAACCCCGATATGATTACAGAGTGCTTCAATTCTCTCACTCTTGCCCACACCCCCGGTCCGAAAGCACTGACTCATAGAATCACAGAACCATCGAAGGTGACCACATATGTTGCCAGGCCAGCTGTCTGAACCTGCTGGCTGCTTTGTATACTGGGTCCAGTTACATCTGTAACCACAGACCTAGGGCATCTCATTCAAGTGTCCATGCTTCATATGACTGGCCTAGACAATGAGTGTTGGGAAGGAAGCTCTTCAATAACAGTGGGCAGGGAACGTCATAGCTCAATTCGTAAATCCAGTATCCATCCCCATTGCAACTTCTACTGGATAATAATGCAGGAAGCCTTACTGATTACCAGCCCGTCCCCCGTCCCCGTCCCTGTCCCCGTCCCCGGCTGTCCAGTGGTGGTGGGAGTTAATTGTAGTAGCCAATTTGCCACCTTCTAAAGTTAGAAAGTGCAGGTAACTGAACTGTTTTCTCAGCAAAGCCATTAAACGAGTGTGATAACCTGAATGTTAGTGGCAGAAGACCAAAGACCATAGTCATCCTGACCTTAAACCAAGGGTACTTTGAATTGAGGCGCCCAAAGGAGATCATAAACTCAGGCTTGGGACAGACTTAGAATCTCTGAGGTTTCTGCAAGTTGGTCAATCCAAAAACACTTCTTTTTTATTGAGCAAGTGGGGGTTGGTTAGGCATGGGTTGTTAAATGGCTTCTGGTACTTTAACACAACTTGTGTTCCGGTGTCTCCAAGTCCAGGAGCTGGAATTTATCTCCATCTGCTACAACTAGATTTAGGGGTTGTGGGGGTGGGGCGGGGGGGGGGGAAGTGAGGGAGTGCTTCAGGTCCCTTGAATGTAAATACTGTGCTCAGTTGAGTGGACTTTGCACGCCAACCCTAGTGCTGTCTTCGAGAAGTCTTAAGTGGCGTGACGTTTGCATAGGAGAGCGGCGCTGTTAGTGTCAGAAGTGTGGCAAGGGCAGGCAGCCCCACTCCCATCCCACCACCATTGACAACCCCACCACTGTTTTGTCCATTGAGAATAATTACCTCCAAAGTAGCGAGCTTCTCCTCAGGTTTTTCCCGTTTTCCTTGCAGTCGTCACCGCAGTTGAACTGCAGTGTACTATCTGGGAGAGACGTATTACTGCCAGATTGATGGGACCATTTAGTGAGCCATGAAGCTAAGTAGCCGAGAGCAAACATTCTGAATTCTGACAAGTAATAGGTTTCTGCCGGTTTCTGAACTAAATCTCTACGTAATCTTGAACGTAGATCTTCAGCTGTTCCCTCCAACATGACTGTGCTTTCCCCCCATTCTCAGTAGACTATTCCTATGATGGTGGAATAAGGTGAATTCCCAGTTATTGCCCTCACCACGCCTCCGCACCTCACGACACCCGCCAGCAGAGCAGTTCATTGGACCAGAAGGGGGAAGAACGTAGATTTTGGTGAAAATGTAGATTTGTGAACGTTTGAACATTTGGCTTGAATAACCTGTTCCTTGTCAGAATTTTCAAAATAGCGCCATTTGTGCGGGGGACGCGTTGGGGGAAACGTGTCATTTTTTTTTTGGTCACTGAAATAAAGGAGAATTTGGGCATCCCAAGGTGGGAAATCTGAACCCTTTTGAGCATCTCTAATTCCCGTGTATTTTGGTATTCAGTTCTAATGCAGTGTTACTGAGGACATTGTACATCAAACCAGTTATTAACTTGCACAGTATTTGGGGACTAGAAATAAAATTACCTTTCCACCCCCAGCTACCCACCCACCCACCCAGCCACCCACCCGTCTCCTACTCTGTCCCACCCTCCCCCCAGCAATAGGTTTGGCCAATTCTGCCTTGTTCACTAAATCCCATGTAAACAAAAATCAAATTACTAGTTTGCCCATTGCACCAAGATGGAAGGTAAAAACAAACTGCAGTGCTAGAGGGATTCAGCCCAGCCCTGATAAGCAATGACATGTATCCTCAGAAGCCCCCAGATTGCTCTAGAGCTGTTGACTCCTATACACTGGATGTTATTCACCTCTAGCTGAAAATATTAACATGCTCTGTCGTAGAACTCTAGTTCCTTTGTAGTTTGCATGGGATGTGAATGCTGTCTCAACGTGCCCAGATCTAGAAACTGTTATTTCTGCATGAGCATCAAATCTGATGTCAGAACTCTGTGACGGATGGTGAAAATGAGCACCTAGAATCTCTGGTTGACATAGTGTGTTGAATGACTGTTACGAGGCTGGAAGCTTCATAGTGGTAGTATGGGCTGACCATCATGAGTACTGCTGTTGTCTTTTTTCGCATGGCCTTGGATTGAGTGTTAGAAATTGGGCCTTAGGCTGTTTTAGTGTTTGGCTTGTTTTTGTGCATGCTAGGCTCCGGCCTGATACCCAGCTTTATTCTCTGCACACCAGTCCTGAATAGCTACACTGCTCAACCGAATTTTGGGGGACCTGCTTCCCCGGCAGGCACCAACCCAGCCAGGCCTGGTGGATTTCCTGGGGCCAACAGCCCAGGTCCAGTGGCTGATATCTACGGTACAGCCAGCCAGGACTCCGGCGTCGGGAACTACATGAGTGCCACTAGCCCTCAGCCCGGCTCTGGCTTTGGACACAGCATTGGGGTAAGTGAGCTTTAAATCTCGAGCGATCTCTCTGTCTTTCTCTTTCTCTCTCCTTCTCTGCCTATGTCTAATACAAGCATTTGGTTTGAAACTAAATATTACAGTTATAACTGAAAGAACAAAAGACAGTGTCAATCCTAACCTCTGACCGAGCCTACCACAGTAAATATTTTACAAGTCTACCTCTATTACACCTGCCATTGTGGGCTGGCTGGAATGTGGTCCGAGCTACTGTATATTGGTAGCAAACTTGCAAATTAAAATTGCACCATTTTAAAAGTTGCTTTATTTTAAAAAATGCAAACACAAACACAAAATGGTAGCAACAATTTGGACTTAAGTCCAAAGGTGGGAAAATATATGTCTATATTTGTCTCCGTGGTTAAGAGCAATAATATAAACAATGGGCTTCCCAGTTCGAAAAACAGAAAGTGTCCGAATGCAGCATATCCCAAGTTAGATAAAACATCCCTTGTATCAAACGCTAACCCCCTCACCAACGCCATCCCTCCCCACCCCACTCACTCCCCAACCAGTCACTCCACACCCAGCCTCACCCACCTAGCCTCATCCAATCACTCTCCCACCCACCCAATCCTCCCCACCCATTCCCACCCACTCGCTCTCTCATCCAACCCCACACACTCCCCCATCACTCCCAACTGCACCCACCCAATCCCATCCATCCAACCCTACCCACTCACTCTCTCTAACTAACCAATCCCGCCCACTCACTCTCCCTCCCATCCAATACCACACACTCCCCCGCCACTCCCAACTGCACCTACTCAATCCTACCCACTCACTTTCCCACCCTACCCGACCCAGCCTCGCCCACTTAACCTCACCCACTCCCCCAAACCCCACCCAATCCACCCAATCTATCCCAAACCCTACCCACTCCCCACTCACTCACATTGGCCTTTTTGCTGCTTGCTAGCCGCCTCCCACGAGCCCAGGAATGAACTCGCTGCATCGTGCGGCAGCCTTTCGCTAATTGGTAGCAAGGTCAGAGGTCAGGTTGGTTTCATCTGGAGTGTGTTATCTGTGTCTCCTGACGTACCCGGTCAGCTAAACGTCTTGTTTTGTGTTTTTTTAAAAAAAAGGGAGAAACAACAAAAAAAAGTTAATTTGAAAGGAATTTTTTTTGCGCTATGAAAAAAACAAAGTTTAAAAAGTATATATTTTAATGTGTGTGGATTTTAAAATTTCCATTACGTACTTTTGTCCTCACCATCTATTGATCCATTTAACAGTAATAATTTTCATATCCAAGGAACAGGCATCCTGTACAGGTATATAACAGAAACTCCGAGATACATTTAGGTCACATCATCCTATTGTGGGTGAATCACAATGTCACACTCCAGAAGGTTCAGTAACTCTAATAATTAATACTGAATGTTTGTTGTTTAACTTGCGTTTTATTTGACTAAATGCATGATAAACCGTGCCTTGCTTAAAGAGAGCAACGCCAAAATATTTCTGTCCGTAAACTGAGGCCCAAAGCTGGGGGTTTTAGACATGTTACATGCCACAGGATGGGATTACACACATGTTACATATAACAGGATGGGACGTCAGATCTGTTCCACGCAAGAGGATACTTTGGGTGGGGATTATGTGTTACAAAAGGACCTGAAGTGTTTATATGTTACGTGATCAGGATACTGTCTATCTGACACATGCATGAACATAGATAAAAGGGAACTGGGATGACAGACATGCAGCAAGACAGTAATTTAAGGTCATTATTTGAGGAATAGAAGCTTGTGCGTGAATAGAAGCTCCAATTATGGAATGGAGTTTTTCTTTAAAAGTGTAGGGTAGACAGAGATGGAAGTGACAGATGATAAAGAAAGACACTACAGTGAATGGGAGAGTATCACACGGTTTCACTTCCCAAACATTTAACAGCTGATAGGTGGGTTACATCAGAGAGCTCAAATCCACTTCAGAACCCTCACTCACGCTTTGCACCCCAGGTTTGTAACACATACAGTCACTGCCAAAGCCCTCATGTTGGTGCTTTTACCCTTAAGTGCAGTCAGTCAATCAGTAGCTGTAATACAACGTTGTTGGAAAGTGCATATGCACCCAATTAAGCTAAATAATGTCTGTCATTCTGAAATTAAACAGTTCTTGATGATACGATCACCTTCAGATAAAGTGTTCAGTATTTATGAGTCTGTTCCGTGTTGCATTTATATCAGGGAGACGTGGAACCTTATACCGTCCACGGACAGAAATGTTTTTGTTGTGTTTTCCTTAACGCTGATTTAATGAATGAAACAATATTGTGTGACGCATGTCTGGCTGAAAGATTGCCAAACTGATATTACTAGTCGCCAGTGTTTTGGGTTGGTCTATGGAGGCTGCAAAGTGTCATTCATTAGGAAATCCCTTCTGCCCCTTCCCCCTCCTCGGTTTTTGTGAAGCGCTTTGAGACGTCTTGAAGACGTGATAAGATGATAATATCAAATGCAAGGATTATTATTATTAGTATTTAACGTGCTCTTCTCCCATCTCCCTACTCCGTCGCACCATGGAATGGGTGTTCTCTCTAGTAGCTCATAGGTACTGCCATCTCTGCTCTTTGATTGATTAACCCAGTGAATCAGAAGCCAATTATCTTCAAGTACCACAGAACTATTTGATCTGGGCAAGGGGGGTGGGAGTTGTCACCGCATCGAACTCCCATGTGATTACACTCTCACCTCTACGTCCACCATTGGGCAGTGATCAGGAGTGGAATCACTGGCTGATCTTCCCCTCTCTTAGTTGGACAGGGATGAACCCTGGGACACCCACGCGGCTCACTGAATAAAATCACTGAGACATTGTGGGGACGATGGACAGATTAATTTCCCCCGTCTGCGGATATCAATCAAGCCCTGGGCTTCCTATGATAATTAACGTCTGGTTTAACCTCACAAGTCACCAAAGTGCTTTACACATTTGCCAATTTGTCAAACTGAGACTCCCTCTCTCCTCCCAGCCCTCCACACATATGCCCACGCACACACACACACATACACATACTGACCCTGCTCCCAAAACATAGTTTAAATAATAAAACAAGAATGAAACATGGTTAAAATATCCTTGGGTTTTCAGAGAAGGAATGTGATCTGGAACCGTCAGGAAATGCTGTACATTTAGTATTTTCTTCATACCCAGCCGACATAGACCAACCAAATGAAGTGCTTTGAAGATGGAACTTGCCTTATAACTGTACGTGTTTGTGTCAAAATGCAGTGCTCTAATACTAGTTGTGTTGGCATGAGCGTATAGTACTCCCGAAGAGAGGTTGTCAGTCCTGGTGAGATAGCATTGCAAAAGTCTTGCATGACACAGTAGTTCCGTGCCTTCTGTCAACTGCCAAGAAATACAAACATAAAAACATCCGAAATGCTAGACTATAATTAAAAGTCCATGGACCATCTAGTTTGCATTCCACCTTCTTGGCGGTCGCATACACACTTATGTCCCAATGTCCCGTAATGTTATTTCCTGTTACGAAAAGTATCTATACGAGATGCTTAATTTTTTAGGAAATTGCCAGCTCAGGAACTAATATGAGGTTTCAGACGTATCCAATCTGGGCTCTTTTACCTCACTTAAAATTTCAAAGCATTTAGGCATCCCAAAAGCCACACATTGTGGTACCAATCCATACCCCAGGATGCTTTATCCCTGCCTTGTACTGCATTGTCTAGAGCAATGGCTTCCAAACTTTAAATCACGGTGCCCCCCACCTAACTCAGCAAAGTTGTTGCCCCCCACCTCACACTTGGCTCCACGCACTCGGATCCTCGGCTCCACACGCACTCGGGAACTCAAGATTCTAAAGCTCTGCGCCCCCTCAGCCAAAGGTACACACCCCCCAAGAGAACCGTGCCCCACAGTTTGGAAACCACTGGTCTAGAGGCAGTGGAGGAGGGGCAACAAGAGGAGGGGCCAGCTACATACAGGAGAAAGGAAGAGAAAACTGGAAGGGAAAGGGAACACAGAAAAATAGGCCTAGAGGATAAGATCTCCAACACAGGACATTTAGTCACTTTTAGGTCCTTAATTTTGTAGTCCCATCGTCGCCCTAACAACTAACTTGGGGCTCCAATTCCAGTCAAGAGTTGTAAATAGTGCAGAGAGTTCATGCATTCTGGAATTGCATTGCCCTGGGTGAGCCGTGGGAACATAGGTTACAAGAGAAGACGTGGACTGTGGATTGACAACCTGCAGTTCAATGAAACAACCAGTTGAGATGAGGTCCAATCAAGCTGTGGCTTGCTGTCAGGAGTCCTGATGCCTGTGAGCTTTCCATTTGGTTTTCCTTTGATTAGGAGCGAGGAGTTGTTCCCCACGTTTTAAAAAGTCAGGTTCAGAATGTTAGTGATCTTCATTTCCAGTTAGTAATTAAGTTTCCTTACAAAATAGCTTCTGCCCCAGCTTTCCAAACTGACTGAATTATATGAGTATAACAAGAGACTAAAAACTGTTTGTTGAATTCATCATGATGGGTGGATTTAAAATAAGGAGTCTAATTATCATGTTCCTCTCTCAATTCAGCAATATTCTAGAATCGAATGAACACATTAGGCATTGAGGCAAAAGGATACACACAGAACCATATAACTCATTCAACCTTAATGCAGTGTCAGCTGAATTAGGTCTATAGAGCTACAGTCAGGAAACTTGGCGGGTATTTTCAGATCTGCCAGTTTGGAGAAGAGTGAGGAGGAATGAGTTTAAGAATCCACTCCTTACCTGGCGTAACTCAGAAATGTGTCCTATCGATCAACCATCACTTTATTCCTTTTCATTTTGCAAGCTTATTTTCTTTTCTGAAAACCATGAGTGTTGCCTTGTGTGACTATGTTCTGAGCACTGACGGAGCTAATAACTGTACAATTTTAGGGACCGTTGATTGCGACGGCTTTTACAAACGGATACCATTGAAAGCAAACAGGTGGTTGGTTGCCATCTCACTTTTGAGGTATTATATTATATATTCTCTACCATTTCTTGCTCTCACTTTTCCTAAGGTAGCTAATCTCTGCTCCCACACACATTGCCATTACTTCCTATATTCTTTTTATACCTTTTATCTCTCTTTTGCCACTGAAGCTATTCTTGTAACATGGTTTGGTCAGCGAGCGATCGTTCCCATTTGAGAAATGCCTATGTATTTTCGGGTGGGTGGGGGGTGGTAGAGGGGTGGGTGGGAGTAGAGTAGCATGATATCCTTTCAATCTGGGACCAAGTTTAGAATCTAACAGGGGGGATATAGGGGAGCTGGGAAAAAATAACAATTACTCCCCCCAAAAAAATGATTTGGTTACTCAATCCATGACTGTTTGTGGGAGACACTGCTGTGCGCAATTGGCTGTCGCGTTTCGCCCGCAAAATATACAGTCATTCATTTTACGGTATTTTCTGTAAAGTGCTTTGAGACGGTTTGAAGACGTGATAAGGCGCTAGCTATATCAAATGTAAGGGTTATTATTATTGTTAAGTTTCAATATCAATGTCACCTGGTTTGGATAGGTTTGCTCACAGTGGTGGGATAGGAAGGGATGGGAAAATGGAGAGGTCTCATTGATACAGTAGTAGGTGTTGTTTTGAAGTCGGGGTAAAGGAACATGGTTGGGATGGAGACAAGCGAGGCTTACTTTATTATGCTCTATCCCTGGGATAACTTGACACCTGGGAGTGCTGGATTGTGACAAATTATGTAGAGCGCCAAATTAATTTTAAACCCCAAATGAGACCCAACCATTTAGGTTTGAGTTGAAATCTCGAGATTGGTTGGTCCCAGTTGATTAGTGGTTAGCGAAACTTTATTTAAAACATTATTATTTTATGATTGCTTATCTCACTTATCCTCTAAACCTTGAGGTTTCCTCAAATCTATGCTCACTTTCTGCTCTCTAGTTTTCCCCCTCTTTCGCTCCGTGTCGTTTCATATAAATGTATCCTTTTGCATGACTCCTTGTATGATGGTGAAAAGGTCCTTGATGATGACTCAATAGGTTCCTGCCCTATTTGGTGAGACACTGAGCTGTACAGACCAAGTGTAGTTTGCTGTACTTTGTGGTGTTTGCTGAGTAGCCGAGTAAGAGACGAAAATCTCAGCGTGGTTCCTGCCTGAGGCCCCATACCCTCACACAGATTTCCCATTACATAGGCACAGTATTTCTCAGTGGTTAAAGCGATACCAGGAAAAAAAAACTTGGCGTCTGCTTGAGTAACCAGTGTAGAATAGACTATTGTAGCCTTTAGCACCTCATGCCCTTTTCTCTTGTCCCATCGATGGCCCCGGTGACTTCCCCGATCACCACAGTCACTTGTTCCATCTCCTGCCCCGGATTCAATCTTTTGACAGCTCTGGCCTTGATGGCCTCTCAGTCACCTGGTTAAGTGACTGTTGGATCAGTAAGCTGGTTTGGTTGATACCCTGTGCCATGCGCTGTGCTGCTGGTGTGCAGTTTCCTGGGCTTTAGCTGGATAATAGGAGCATAATTGAAGGCCACTAGATGAGCTTTCCTCCCCCCCACTCCCCCCTCCCCACTCCATCACAGTGGAGAAAAATCACAGGGAACAGGAAATCACAATGCTAAATGTGTACCTCCTGCCGGGAATCAAACCCAGGTCTCTCGCTTGCGAGGCGAGTGCTCTCACCACTGAGCTACAGGACACCACAGATATATGGAAGGAACACGGTGCCAAAGGAGAGGGGAGGTTGAGAAAACCAATGGGAAGCCCAAAATGGCATCACACAGAGAAGTGTGGGGGGAAGTGGGGAATCCTTGATATCTCAGCCTTGAGATGACGAGCATTCCTAAAGCAGCATTCAACCCCCCCCCCCACCCCCCCCAATAGATGTTCAGTGGGGCAGTCTGTTGGAAGAATCATTCTAGGTTATTGATCCAAACTCCCACCAGCACCAACCATTCCCAAGGTCATCAGCCATTACACGTGGCCACTCATCGCCCACTGGGAGTCATTCATGAACCATAGCTTCCTTCTCCTGTCTCATGAATCCTTCTGTCGTCTTTTCTCCGCCGATTTTTAGACCCTATTTTCCTCTGTTGAACACCCACCCCACCCCATCCTCAACCCTCTCCATTAAAGAATTCAGACAGATGTTTTTCCAGTTTGCGAAATGGGTTGGAAATGTGACTTTTTTTTGTCTCTCCCTCTCTCTGCCTCCCTGGTGCCCTTTCCTCCTTCCCTGCTCCTCCCGGAAGAGTTTAGCAGGAGCTCCAGGCAAGGCTGGGCGAACGTACTGATGGGGCCCAGATTCAGGTGATGTCAACAAAAATGAGGGGAAAAAACACACACAAACGAGCACTACTACATCATCATCAGCCAACAGCACAGGAGATGGCAGTCTGTGGGCTGGACTTTTTTTTAATTAAAAAAAGAAAAGAAATTTACATCATCTCAGTGGGTCTACTGTATAATAATAATAATAGTAATAATAATAATCTTAGAATAAGGAAAAAAAAAGACATTTTAAGTGGCGTCGATAATAATAGCATTTTTTTTTCTCTCGTGTCTCTTGATTTATTTTTAAGTTTTATTTGAATCACAGCTTTGTTTCCTGCTGTTCGTGGTTTCCGTGTATATAGTGGCGTTATTCTCTATCTCCTCTGTGAGTGTGTTTGTGTGTGTGCGTGTGCGCACAAGTTGCTGTCTGCGCAGTGCACACCTTTGTTGTTGCTTGACATGTTTCACTGTTTCCCTTTCGAACCCTCGATTCGACCGAGAAAAAGGGGGCCCTTTACTTTTGTGCTTTTTTAACAATACAAAATACAAGACAAAATTAGATTGGCGCAGCACCGTTCATGTCGGAAGGACTTCCACAGGCGCTGGCAAAACGTAAAGGGTTACTCGTAACGTAAAAATACCCCCTGCTGTGAAGAGCTGTAAATGTGTGCGTGGGGAGAGGAGGGAGTTGGGGGGAAAGGAGGGGAAAGGGGAACAGATACATGTACAAGTGAAAACTTAATATTGAAAAAGACAGTGGAATACTAGCGCACAGCCGCTGTCTTTCTCAAGGGTGACTAACTAGGACTAGTGAGATCAAGGGCAGTTACCTGCTCTATATTTTTATGTTGTAGCTTTAGAAGCAGATAAGTAGCAAACTAACTATCGGAATAGATCTATCTTTTTCCTGTGACAGTGTTGTTGTTTTTTTTGATTAGCTCCACTTTTTGGCAATAAGGTCAGGACTGTGAAATTTTATTTTCCCGAGTCCTTTTTCTATAAGTACTGTTTTCACACAGTTTATTTTCTTCCCCCACCCCCACCTCTTCCCTCCCCCTTACCTCCTACCCCCCTTCAAGGCGTTTAAAAAGGTGATAGTATAAAGGTGTTCTTTTTTTAATTGTGAATTTTCAAATACTGTAAATAACATTTCCAAAATGGCTGCATATATTCTATTAAAAAGAGAGAGAGAGAGAGCGCGAGAGACCGGCATACAAATTATTTTGTAGAGCGCGGGATACAAATTATTTTGGTTTGCTTTCGGGTGCTGCTCCTGGGGTAGGTGACATTGTACTTGGTGAAGGAAGTTTCTCAAACTCAGATTGAGCCCTGCTGACCCTGACTGACCAGGCTGGCCCGTTAGCAATACTAGTTTAACACTGTTGAGCTTGCTCTATTAGATTGAACGTTGTAGGACATCGTTGACTGAACCAGTTTCAAAGCAGCCAACGTGTTAATTTCTAGTCTATTTCGGACCCACATGGACAGCTCAAGGAAAATACCTTCAGTTAATAAGACTGCATTAGCTGATTTGTTCTTTTATTTGTAACAAACTTTTGCTAGTTGTTTATATAATATATCTATATATGAAAAAGCAAATCACTCTCCACTTCGTGACATGAAAAGTACTCAACCCTGAAAAAAAATCACACAGGTTTTAAGTGTTTCATTGGGTTTTTTTAAAAAAAAGAAAGGTTAGAAGTTAATTTCTCTCATTTCTTAACCGAGAACAGGTTTGTATCCATTGTCCTGACATTTCAAATGATTCTCTTTATATCCCTAAGCCGTAGTAGCTGAGATTTCTGTTATTCACTGTATTGCCCGTTCAAAGACATAGATTAGATTGGAGGGCAATATTTTCGAAGCTCACAAGACCTTATCCATTTTACTCTGTATTACTGAATTTCGAGAGCAAAACCTTTGTTTGGCAAATACCTCACTGCTGTATTGATTTCAGCATAGAAGCATTCTAAAGATTAATTTATTATAGACATAAAAATTTTAAAAATAAGATTTTTAAAAAATAAAACATCATTGCACTGTGACTGGTAGGGAGGAACTGACAAATCTTATTTGCACGTTTTAATTATTTGGCATTTTTATATTGGTCCTCGTCACCTAGACGTAGGGGAGATGTATGAAGGATATTTTAATTTTGTTACATTGTCTTGTTTTTTTAATTAAATTTGGAACGCATAGGCCAATAGAATTACATCTTGTTAGGTGGTGCGATGAAGCAGACCATTGAACATGTTTTTTTACTCTGTAGGGTATGACGTTTGAAAAGAAACATGATCATGCCAATTATATTTTTTGTCGGGAAAAGAATATCAGTAACTCCTTAACCTGCAGAATCTGGTACTATAAAATATATTCACCTTTGTTAACACACTGAGACAAAGATTTAAACGGTAGCTGCTGCACTCCTGTTTTATAGATTACTAACCAGTAGCCACCTATTACCTAGGCACGTGTAAAACAGAAGAGGCAACTAGAGAGATACTCAAGTATTGCACCAGAAAACGCTAGTAGACTGCTGATCGTGTAGGGGTATTTTGTTTTAAAACTTCCTCCCTCCCCTCCGTGATCCATCACCACTACTGCCCACACTTGTTTTGAACAATTGGAAAACTGTAAACATTCTCTGAACCGAGGCAATTAGATCAAATAGCAGACACTCAAACATACACACACAGACTCGTTTATGGACATTCAGACGCACTCAAACCTGCAAACACATACACACATTCTCATATACACACACACACACATATATATATATATATATATATATATATATATATATAGACACAGACACACTCACACATGCACGGAAAGCTTGTTCTTGTAAAATGAACAGAACAGTGGCCCAAGGGTTGATGGTAAGGGAGTGGTGAGGGTGGGTGGGGAGGGAATAGGAGGAGGTGGAGGAGTGCTTGTCGTTTATATCTATATTTTGGGGGTGGATGTTATTAATAATTCTGTACTTCCAGGATTTTTTTCTTTGCTCATTCCCTTAACACCCCCTTTCCTCCCCACCTCCCCATCGGTAAACATAGACGTACTTTGCTAAGTGTGTATAATTGCTGTTCGTGTTCCTGGAGTTGCTGTCTTGATACTAATGTAGTGAACTCATTTTTTTTTCTAATTTAAAAAAAAGTTAAAATCACAAAAAAAATTCTCTCTGATCATAAAAATCTTGAAGTAGTGCGTAGTTTGTAGATGTCATACAGTTAAAATGTTTCCCCGCTCACCCAACCCCATCTCCCCCCCCCCACCCCCAGCCCCCCACCCCCCCACCTCACCCCCCCCCCCCCCCAAAAAAAAGCGGAAAAAATACCCGCAAAAGCGCGGGGAAAAAATCATTTGAAAAAAATAGAAAATGTTTTTTTTAATTCAAAATAATAATTAATAAGTAAATAAATAGAAGGAATAGCCTTTAGTTGATTAAATCTAGGACCTGTAAGGATAGGACTTTCTCTATTTAATAATTAAAAAAAAAAGTTGATTGCTAACCAGAAATAATCTTGGGGCAATTTTGCTGATCTGATATGGTTTCAACTAACCAAAGCTCTCATGACATTTTAATGCAAGGCAGACAATGCAAGGCATTAAATTGAACCCCACCCTTGTCTCTTAAAGGGGTCGCCATACTACCTTAAATGCTAATGCTAGATATGCAAAACTGGATTTTTATTATTTTTAAGAGGGACACAAGCTATAATTATGAAAATGATTTTATTAAGAAAAGAATCCATATTTTTTTAAAAGCTCAGATGAAATTGATAATAAAAATTGTGTGCTAAGTTTTAATGTTTATACACATACACAGTCCCAAGTGGCCCACAGCAGAAATATTTTTGAAAAACTATGTTTTGATGTGTCTGCCTATTATAATAGTGAAGGTTTACTTTAGTTCTCACTCGTCTAGAGCGTACGTTTGTTAAGATTTTGTGACTGGGTTTTGTCACTTTTTAAGAGGAGTCCATAACCGTTTTTTTTTTTTGTTTGTTTTTTTTTCCTCTTCATTTTATTTTTTCGTTTTTAATTTGATCTTGTAGCTTAGACTTTAAGGTAGCATGGCTCTGTTCGCTGTAATTTTATTTTTCATTGTACAGCAATTTACAGCTGATGAATGTTACACACCTTGCTAGACTAGTCAAAACTCATTGACAACACTCAACTCATTGAGTGTTGGTTATTACAAGCTGAAAGCTGTTTGATTTCCTTGGTAGAGTTACTGCTGTTAGACCTTGGGGTGAGAGCTGAATGGGAGAGGAGGGGAAAGTGGGGAGAGCCGGGGTGGGGTGGGTGGGGGGGGGCGGGTGGTGTGGGCGGGGGTGTCTGCAAGGGAAGGGTACCCATTGGCAACCAGACCAATTTCCAAACAAGTGGGGCAACCCTGAGAGAGATCAGCTTCAGGGAGTTGAGAGTAAAGATCACTTGCCGTGTTTCCCAGCTGTGCACGGTGGGTAATTCTGCCAGGAACTGTCATGTTTCACAGTAGAGATGGACTCTGTGGGGCCCGCTCAGAGCCAGTGTGATGAGCGAGAGCTGCCCTCTCTGTCCCAGGCAGTTAGGAAATGAGAGGCGTGTTTCTCTGTTAAGAAAAAGTCACGATCATGGCGATGAGATGTTCAGGTCGTGTCATTGGTATTTACCGCCAAGTCAGGTTCAAACACTCCACTCTCTCTCTCTCTCTCTCTCTCTCTCTCAGACATACGTGGCAGTCGGAGGATATGTGCCAGCTCTTTAATGGCTGTACTTGGATTTCTTGATGACTGGTTGAACTCTCTTGACCATTCAGGCTCACCCTTTCCCTACTTGTGTAAGAGTGTCTACAGAAATCTCCCAGAACCATTGGCCTGATTTTGTCTTGAAACAAACCAAATCGGTAGGTTTAGGCCCATCTTGGCCCAATGACAAAAAGTGCAGTCACTACGCTTTAGTGAGATGTCCACCCCAGGGGCGAGGTAAGAGGTGAGGAATATCCTTTCCACAGCGCAGGTTAATGAATTCACCACTTCTCAGTGAGCTCCACATGGAGCTCTGTATTGTAGGCTCGGAGGTTCACACAGACCACCTTATGCCAATCAGTGGGGGTGTTTGATGCACCATAGCCAACACAGGAACCCGGTTAAAATGTCTTTGGGATGACTTCTTTACGCTGCGACTTGCAGTCTGTTTCTGCCACGTCGACAATTGGTGCTTGAGTCTGGTCAGCTCGAGTTTGCTTCTTTGTTGTCTGCTTTAAGGTGTCATTCCACAACAGCAACAACTACTACTTGCATTTATATAGTGCCCTTCACTTCGAACGGCGGCTCGGAGTTTTGGGGAGCCTGGTTGCCTCACAGCTATGTGGGGTGGGATGTGGGTTTGAGAGCATTGGCCACAGCTCCCTGTTACTCGTGTGGTAAACTGTGGGGATTGGGATTCGAAGCACAAACGTGGAACCCGGACAATATCAGGATGGGCTAAAGCAGGTCTCAGGTGGGGAGGAATGGTCTCTGGTTCCAGAAACAACCTGGAATATTGACCCTTTGGCTTTGCCTTTGCCTAGTCCACAGGGCCCAGTGAGCGAGCACCGTGATCTTCAATAGATGAAGTCGGTTTACACTGTGGAGTAATGCGGAGCCCACGGTCTTGACTTTTGACCAGTTTGCAAGAGATTGATGGTGGGTGTTGGGGATTTGCGACAAAACATGGAGGAAAGAGAATAAAATTTCCTACCTCCCAACAACAATTGTCTAGCTTGCGCTCGCTTTTGGAAAACATCTTCCTGCTTGAGGTTGAAGATGTGCTTCCTCCCCTCCCCCCCACACACACACACACACATTTTCCCCTTGTGAAGCAGTTTGATCTCTGTTGCAGTGGCAATACTGCCACTGCAATTAGAACAGTAAATAGTAACCCAAACCCCCCATAAACCCCTCTTGCCGGTTCGCTCTGGCTTGCAGCTAGTCACAGACCCTGAAGGTCAGACTTAAGATTCCAAAGACTAGGCGTGGTATAACCAGAGGGTGGAGAAACCTGAACGCAAGGCCCTTTGAAGCAAACAATCGTCTTGGGTCAGCCTCACAGGAGCCCATTAGAATCATCCAGCAATCATATTGCCTACACACAAATATGTTGAGCTGGAAGAGCTGCTCCTCTGGGCAGAGGGTGAAGCTGCAGAGAGTTAGACCTCCCACCTTCCATTCCTGGCTCCTCTTTCCTGCAGTTGTGCGCGGGACTGTATCATTATTGGTCTCTGGTTGTTTATCGCTCAGAATCTCTGCTTGCGATCAATCACCTTATTTCCCTCTTGACCAATCGGTCGGTCCTGCCTGCCTCATGTGAGATGCTAACAGTTGTGTGCGATTGGCGACATACAAGCAGTTGGAAGTGTTCTGATGGGGGCTGCCGTCTTTAGTGCTATTCGTTCTAAAGCCTTGCAACACCCAATGCCCCCTATCTCCCCATTGAGTCCCCGTGACGCCCCCTCCACACCCCACCCCCCTTTCTGTTCTATTGGCTCTGCCTTTTGGCTTGGCTGTTCAGTGTGAGTTTCCTTTTCTTTAATCTTTCAAACTTGACACACAATCACCATTAAAGAATCTGCCTTCTGTTTTCCCGACACAGCGGTGAATAATAATGGGGTGGCTTGAAACCACTTGGAAAGAGGGCGGGCTCTGAAACCAGTCCCCATTCCCTTTGCACTATTTCGATCTCCTTCTCCCGACTTGGGGAGATCAAAGTCTTGCTGCTGCACTGGGACCTTGGCGTTTTCAGGCCCCAATCACAACAGAGCCCGCCTGCCCAGCTGCCCATCACTTAGGCGTGCTGCCCTTCTCCCCTCTCCGATGCCCAGAGCAAAGCCTCCTCCTCTGGATGGTGGAATGCCACCCCATTATACATTGGGTAATATTGTCACAATTAGGGATTTTTGGTCTTTTCATAGACCTGAGGGTCAAAACCTCCTAGGTTTGTATAGTCTGTATCTCATGTAATCTTGTGGGAGGGGAAGGATTTAATTTGCGTTCAGCGTCACGGCAGGCAGCAGTGAGGTTCCTGGCCAATGGGGGTATGTATTTGCAGTGGGTCCTTGGATAGTTATTGGGTTTAAGTCAACGTCACATTTGTTTGCTGGTTGCCTTTGGGGAGAGATGTCCCAGTCAGTGTTTTGTCGCTGTGTTGCACTCCCCTCCTCTTGCTCCTCAAGCTCTCACCTCGCTGTCAAAATCTGAACTGACAATTACTGTAAACACAACTGACAACAAAGTAACTTTCAGGTCCTTGTGTAAAGGCTTTACTGAAGCCGGCTGTAAAATATGTGGATGGTGGTCTCTCACATCACAGATGTGGAAAGTATAATTTTATATTTGTATTTTCAAAATAAAAGTTTGTGAAAGGTTTCCATCCTCCACTGTGGTCCAGAAATCAATGTGTTTGTCTGAATTAAAAAAAATAAACTGTTTTGAACTGAAGTCTCCGCCTCCATGGTCTTTTGAAGCTAACATCTGTCCAGATGCCTTTTTGTTTTAGCAAGAGTCCTCAGGATGATGAAGCAGCACTAGTGTCGATGGTAAACTATGCGGTTTAGGTGATCAGACTCCAGCAGTTACCCCAACACGCACTCTCGACTAACATAAGCCTTGCATGTTGCCAACCTGCGCCTAATACTTTCTGGAACTAGGTAAACAGGATCCATTCCTCTACGGTGAGAGAGAGAGAGAGAGATTGCTCATTCCATTCCAACAATCTTATCTCTGGGATTTTCATGTGCAGGTGGGACATGCATGGAATTCTCAGTTTGGTTTTAAACATTGTTCATGGGTTTTCACCCCACAAAAAAGGATGAAAACAGCCAGGCTAGAGGGTAAGGGCTTCCTGCACACCAGGCCTTACAGACCAGAACATTACAGATAATGAGCCCAGCACTACACTAAGATACCTTTTTAAGTCCTTTCTCTTTGACCATAGAGCACCTTGTTCAAGTCAGTTTCTGTGAAGTGCTTTGAGACATCCTCCTGATCACCATCTATTATGAGGTTGGCATAACTACATAATTAATTGATTAATGCTTAATTGCTTACCACCCCCCACCACCTCTTTCCCGCTTCCAAATCACAGCATATCTCTGCCCCCCCCAACACAATAATAATAATAATAATCCTTACATTTGATATAACGCTTTTCACGACTATGTATGTGGGTGAAATCAATAGTGAGGTACCTGCTTTTCAGAATTAATAATGGATAATCTTTTCATCTGATACAGTACCTTTCGTGTCGGGACGATATCTCAAGCCTCTTCGACTGTAAATTTTGTAGATGAGGGAGTGTGTTATTCCTTTTTAACACTTGAATAATTCCTCCAAACAACAATAGTAATAATAAATTGGTTTACTCCTGTAGCTCAGTGGTTGGAGCACTTGCTTTACAAGCGTGAGACCCGTGTTTGAATCCAGGCAGATCAGATGAAATCTTGGGCAAGTTTGCTTACTCCATATGCCTAATAATAATCCATCCCCCCCAAAAAACACAATAATAAAAATTGCTCATTTCAGTCAACAACTGTTTGTGGGACATTTCTGTGCGCAATTGGCTGCCACGTTGCGGCCACAAATATACAGTCAATTCACTTTACAGTATATTCTGTGAAGCGCTTTAAGAAGTCAAAAAGATATGAAAAGCGCTATATCAAATGCAAGAATTATTATTATTATTACTCAATCCACGACTGTTTCTGGCAATTGGTTGCTGTGTTTTGTCCATAAAATAGTCAACTCACTTTACAGTACAGTACTCTCTAGCTCTGGTTACTCTGAAGCGCTTTGAGACTTCTCGCAGACATGATAAGGCACTATATTAAATGCAAAAATTATTATTATGATAATGCTAAATCACAATTTTATGGGTTTGAGTTTATTCTTTAGGTATGTATTACAACAACACATCTGAACCCATTGCCGAGCTGACAGAACAAAATGGAACCACCAGGCCAAACGGAAAGGCTGTATAATTCTCAGCAAATACCGACTCTTAATAATGCTGTGAAATTGAGTTTGGGGATAATGTGAACGAACAGCTCAATCCCTCCAGTCTGTAATGAGATCAAAGGTCAGCAGTGCAGCCATTTGGATCATGTTTGTTCCTTTGATAAAGGCCGATTACAAACATGCTGCTGAATGTACTGCGGCAGAGCTGAATTTCTCTAGCTTTACAGTCTCCACACTGGCCCTTTTATTACCGAGTTTTTCTGGAATCAGATCAGACAACAACAAAGAGCAAAATGCAGATAGATTTGTTGTGTAACACTGACATTACGCAGCACTCCGCTGAATGAGCAGAGAAGAAGCAATAATAACTTGCCGGGATCTCACCTGGAAATGCCGAAATGTAACGGGAATACGGTACAATAAAGATTTACATAAAGGCATCGCCTTTCGTATCGGGAGAGTGTCTCAAACCGCTTAACAGTCACTACTCGAAAATGTACACGTTTGTTTTTTGAGAAACATAATTCAAAACCTCAATAGAAGAGCCTTAAACAATGTGATCCTATTACATAGATGGGACGTATCGTCTCAAACATCTGGCAGCTTTAGCATTTAAAAAGGAAGATAAGAAATCGTCTGAAAGACCACAATTTATAAATGGTGCGAGTGATAAAGGCTGACATCCAATACCCAGCAACTTAACAGGCGGTGGAGGAAACAGAAAGATGCTTTCACACAACAAAATCTTAACTGAATTCACAATCAGGCATGAAAGTGCGGAGAGTTGAGTGAGTCTGGAGGTGATCTGGAAAGTCTTCACAATGCCCTTAATCCTGCAAAGGATAATCCTGTCGAGTTCTTTTTTCAATTAATTAATCTTTTAAAACGCAGAAAACCGCGCCACGCAAATACTCGTGGGATTAAAAGGTAATAAATGGGGCTGTGACAGGGAATTAAAATAAAAGTAAAGAGCAGCATTTCATTCTTTCATTGCTTTCTGGTTCTTGAAGCGTTTCCATAAATGATAAGACGACATTGTGTGTGTGTGTAAACAAAAATGATCTCCAGGCTTCCTGCGGCAGATTTCCAACAGGGCCAGGATCTCAGTCTACTCTGAGCTCCACCGCAAAGCCTCCGGTGATCAATAGAGACAAGAGAAAATTGTGGAAATATTTACCAAAATTTGTGAGGAAATTTGACCAATTTGGAAAATCGCCATGAAATATGACCAAATTTTGCAGACAATTGCAGAGGGTTTTGATTGGGAGATATATTTTGCTGCCACACTTTATTGATGAAGTCTAAATACCAAACAGCACACATTAGATTGTTGCAAAAAAAACACAAGCGCAGGGTCTATTTTCACCCCAAACGATAGTACAAGGCCTGGAGATCTGACATACACCACCATTGCTCCCCAGGCTCACCAGTGTCCTGACTGCAGAGGTCCAGGTGGTCAACAACTCCTGCCTCAGCGAGCCACCATCACACACAAGACACACACTCACAGACACACTCACGGACAGAGACTCACATTCACAGAGAGAGACAGACACACACCCATAAACGCAGACACAAACTCACAGTAGAGACACCACTCATAGACACTCACCCTCACTCACAAAGACACGTGCTCACAGACACACACTTACAGACACAGACATTAACGGACACAGAGTCAGACACAAAGAGCCAGACACTCACAGACACAGTGAGAGACATACACTCACAGACACACATATATAGCCAGAGAAATGGACACTCACATACAGAGGGAGACACACACTCACAGAAACAGAGACGTACCCACACAGACACATGGAGAGACACAGCAAATCAACTTTATTGTCAAGTGCTAACCTGATCGTTGTGCTTTAAGTACCAGGGAACTGGATACAGAAACAATCTTCTTGGTAAGTCAACTTTATTGCAGAGAAAAAAATATTCAAGAATTTGTATTCTTCCCCACTTGTTTTTCCCCACAGCTAATCTGTTTATTGAGCCGTTTGGTAATAAAGGTTTTTTTTTATATGTAACTGAAGTAAAATGAATAAAATCCCTTCAAAAACTGAACTTTAGTCTTTTCTGTTTGTGCACTTTTTTATGTTGCTCCAAATTTACATTTGTTTACTGAGCCACGTTTTGTTTTCTGAGCAGAGATCAGGCGATTTATAGACAAGGCAACGACAACTTGCATTTATATAGCGCCCTTCACGCGGGGTAGTCTCTCTCTCTCTCTCTATATATATATATATATATATGGATATATACAAAGGAAAGAAGTGAGCCAGGATGGAGCATTGGGGTACTCTGCAGGTGATTGGGCGGAGAGGGAGGAGAAACCATTTGCTGAGATACATTGTTGGTGGGCAGGAAAGGGCGTCAATCCTATTGCTTCACTTACTGAGATCAGCAAACCCTTGCTCAGCACAGCACAGACTGGGGAGCAATCCTAGCGTAGTCCAGATCTGCATGGCTCAGCTTTACACAATGCCTATTTCCTTACTTCACTTTGTGAGAAACCACTGGCTATTTATAATTATGATTCAATTTTAAGCAAAAACAAATGCTTGATGCTCCACAACACGCCCATCCATCCATTGATGAATTACCACAGTTCCATTTAAACTCGTGTTCATTGCTTTCACACACTTTTGACGAACCCAAGCAATCAACTTACATTTGCTGGAGCAAACAAGAGAGGTTTGAAAGGTCTGGTTAACCTGATGGTGCCAGCACTGAACGGTCAACTGGCATATTGCACCAATTATGCAGGCATTTCAAATCAGCATCAAAATGGCCCCAGATTTCCTGTTGCGTCAAAGTGGTGGGTCATCAATCAGGCAACAAAGCCTTCATTATCAGCCCTAGAATTTATCACACTGAGGAAAACCAGTGACTCGATCCTTAACCAACGTGTCAGAGTTGAAGCACAGTCAGGTAAACATCAGTGAGTATCCAAGGTTTGGTGAATAATACTAAATATATAATCTTTTGGTTTGATACAGCGCCTATCATGTTGGGAAGACGTCTCAAAGCACTTCACAAGATGTACTGTAACGTGTAGTGACTGAATAATATTAACCAAGCGAGTTCATCATTGATGATTTATGGATTTAAGATAATTCTTACCTATTTATTAAACCCAAAATATTACCTGCACCTCCAGAACAAAAAGCGAGAATTATTATTATTACTATATTATAATTATTGAATGACTTCAAATTAAGCCAGGAGCTGAATAGAGCCTGAATAAAGCTGAATATAGTTTTGGAGAGAAAACAAATTCAGGAAGAATGTTTTGCTCAATCTGCCAGCCTGTGTTTAGTAATTTGGGGCGAGTTCAAAACACACCAAAGTAAAAACAGAAATCGTTGTGAACCCACAGCAGGTCAGGCAGCATCTATGGAGAGAGGAAAGTGAGTTAACGTTTCAGAATCGACAGAAAGTCAGCGACCTGAAACGTTAAGTCACTCTCTTCTCTCCATAGATGCTGCCTGATTGCTGAGTGTTCCCAGCCACTTTTGCTCTTATTTCAGATTTTCAGCACCTGCAGTGTTTTGCCTTTTGTTCAAAAGATACGGAGCCTGGACCCAGCAGCTGTGGTTAATTACTGAACAATCACCAGTAACAGCAATCTCTTGGTTACACGTTTACCGTGGGATTTCCCTGTGATGGAGACATCGTGATCATACAGATCTCTGTAAATGCTACAGCAGACTGTTCGGTTGAACGGTCAGGGATAATCTGTTGAATCGGACTTTCCTCAGTGGATGTGCAAACTCCAATAATCACATAACTACTGCTTTTCCCCCAGGCCACCAGCCTTAAGCACAAGCTATCTGTTGCTCTTAAGCGAGTATTGAGAATCTTCCCGCGGAGTGTGAGGCGTTTAAAGTGTTATCCGTACTCACCCTCTCTCCCGTGCGCCGTGGCTGTGTTGCAGGCCGCCTCACTGCCTCCACAACTGATTGAAACTATTGAAGTCACACACCAACGTTGCACTGAACAACAACAACAACCTGCATTTATATAGCGCCCCCCCCCCCCCCCCCCCCCCCCCCTCGGAGGGTAGAGTCCCAGAAAGCTTGACAGCGTCGGATCACAACACCAAGCCAGGGGCAGTGTTGGGGTGGGGGAGGTGACCATAAGTATGGTCGAACAGGAAGGTCTTCAGATGCGACCTGAAGATGGAGAAGGAAGGGAGACAACATGGCAGTGTAATTCATTCCCAATTAAGGAAGCCTGAATCTGGACTCAGAAACACTGATAGTACAGTAGACTGGGATGTCTGTAAAGTGTAAAGTGAGCGGGGAAAAGAACGGAGGATAACAGAATACAAAGAAGGGAAAGGTGTCTCTGATGGCTCAGTTGTTTAACACTCTGTCCTGGTTTGGAACTGAGCCAAACACAGCACGGACAGACAGCAGAACGACACCTCAGTTTCTGTTACTGCTCCTACACAGGGAAGAGGCTACCATTGGGCAGCAAACCTGAAGACTTAACAGGTGATCCCACTGGAAAGACGAAGAGCGGATAGCGGGTCTGGAGTGAAGGACAACAACAACAACAAACATTTGTACTGCGCCTTTCATGTCGGGAGGCACTAGACAGTCAAGTGTTTTGGATCCAAGCTGGGGTCAGGATCAGGGAGGGTGGAGGCAAAGAGGGAAGGGGGTGGTGACTGATGGTACGGTCAAGGAGGAGGGTCTTGAGCTGGGACTTGAAGGTGGCTAGGTAGAGTATGAGGCGGTGGGATTGTGAGATGGAATTCCAAAACTTGGAGACAGAGCCACTGAAGCCTCACCGAACGATGGTGGGGCGGGTGAGTCGGGGGAATGGAGTAGGCCAGAGCCTGCTGAGTGGAGGGAATGGACAGAATAGTATGGGGTTGGGTCAGGGGTCGCCAACCTATGGTTCATTAAGGATTCGTGTGCGGCTCTTGACCTTGATTATTGAACCAATTTTGATTACAGAGATAACCCATGGCTTTGGAGGCAAGTCGCCATCTCTGATTGGCTTAACCCGCTACCTTGGAGGTGGGATGTCGTCTCTGATTGGCTTAACCTGTTGCTTCTACAGGTCTTCTCACAGTGGCAAATTCCTGTCACATTCCAATTAGTTTGAATGAAGCTAATTTAACTAGAGTCTATTGGCGGCTCTTAAGATTTTGCGTTTTTGACTAAATTTGAAACATGGCTCTTGTTATTTGGGTTGCCAACCCCTGGGTTAGGAGGTCACAGAGATAGGGTGAGTCAAGGTCATGGAGGATTTTTAAGGTGAGAACCAGGATCATGAATTGAATCCTCTGTATGATGCGGAGCCAATGGAGTCGGGCGAGGATGGGGGAGATAGGTTTGCGGAGCCTGGTCTGGGGAGGACATGGGCTGCAGAGTTCTGGATGAAGTGTAGCCTATGGAGGGAGGATTTAAAGAGGCCGATAAGCAGGTCATTGGCATGGTCAAACCTGGACCTAATGAAGGCATGAATGAGAGTTCCAGCAGCCTCATACACCAGACTCACATGCCAGTCATTCTCATCTCTCTTCAATGATAGCAGGTTAAGCTTGTGGCGTCTGTCCAAATCCAAACAGTTTTCTTGGGAATAGAACAAAGGAGCTCCCTTTAACCAATTTCTCCTCGGCTCTAAAGTGACGTGCCTGGCAACGGAATCTGAGGATCGAGACTAGCCTTTGTGGCGGACTCGGTAGCTGAGTTTTGCAGGGCATCGGGTCGGAGGGTGTAGCTTGGTTCTGCAGTGAAAATCGCAATCCTTTAATACACCACACATCGAAAGCCTGGAAATCGCTGGATCCCAGGATCTGTGATTTACGCGGGGAATGGTAGTTATTTAACCTTGTCACTCAGATCAAGTACTGAACTACATGCCTGAGATGCGTTTGCGGGACTCTGCGGGCTTCACCGGGAGAGTCTTCTGAGGCTTGTGTTGCAAATCAGATTTCCATCAACTTTTTAAAAATGAGGTTTCACTAAAGTCAAGTGGCTGGGAATTGAATTATGATAAACCTCGGCTCCCGTTACTTCTTTAACTCAATGCGGGTCATGCTCTTTTACATTTTCATCGCAAACTCCATCCCACATTCCCCTCCGCCTCACTCCCTCACTTGTCTGCTTCAAGGCACGTCTCAAAAGCTTCCCCATCGACCATCCTCTCCGATCTCAACCCCCAGCTCGGGTCCAAATTCCTGACCGTCCAGAAAGGTTGAAAGGCACAATACTAATGTAATTTTTTTATTGTATCTTCCCCTCTCTGGTTTGCGTGCCTGGTACCTTGTGCTTGATGCAGTTTCAGATACACCAACAGCTCTAACTAAAGTGTTCTCTCCAACCCAGGCCATCCGGCTGAACTACCACAATGACAATTTGCGTTTACTTCGCGGCCTTCACAATGGGGAAATGGTCCCAGAACACTTCACTGTGGCGGAGTCTGACAACAAGCCTGGGGGGGAGGGGGGAGAGACCATAAGACCATAAGAATTAGGAGCAGGAGAAGGCCATTCGGCCTCTCAAGCCTGCCCCGCCATTCAATAAGATCATGGCTGATCTTCTGACCTAACTCTAATTACCTGCCCCCATCCCCATATCCCCTAATCCCTCTATTTTTAAAAAAAATCTATCAGTCTCAGAAGGAGCTGGTAACGACCCCACCCCCGTGTCATCTCTTTTCCGGGGGGCAATAATCCCTTCAAAAAAAAAGTGGTCGCTCATAGAATTTTACAGCACAAAAGGAGGCCATTCAGCCCATCGAGTCTGTGCCGGCTCTTTGAAAAGAGCTATTCAAAGTCAATCCCGCTCCCGGGCTCTCTCCCCATAACCCCGCGAACCCTTCCTCCCTCAATCCACGACTGTTTGTGGGACACTGCTGTGCGCAATTGGCTGCCGCGTTTCGCCCACAAGGGCAAAATCAATCAGTCAAGTCACTCTGCGGTGTATTCCAGGGTTATTATTAGTTCTATCATTATATTCTGTGAAGAGCTTTACGACACCTCAACGTCATGAACATCAATTGCAAGGATTATTCTTTTCTGTGACGCAGTGACTTGCCTACAAACCAATGTTGCCAGTGGCCACAACCACCAGAGTCACACACAGGCTCTAAACAACAACAACAACAACAAGATCACACTTGTATAGCGCCTTTCGCGTCAGGGGGACGTCCCAAGGCCTCATCCCAAACATTGATGACTTCCTAGTCTTGGAACCTCGTGTCTTACACATGTGGAAACCCATCGCCGTGTCTTGAGTCTTGTTGTTGTGGGGGATGTGTGATGTACCGTCTCCCAGCGCTGCTCCCTCTCTAAACGCCACTGTGCGTCAATTGCCACAATTGCAGCCAAATTCGGGCAGTGATTGTTTTCCTTTGTAAAACTCGTTCGCAATAAGACAGTCACTTTGACAGGGCAAGTCATTTCATAGTCTGAGCACACAGCCACCGTTGCCCCTCTTTCACCTCTGCAAATGCTAATCTGTTAATTGCCTGTCTAAATGGGTCAATTTAACACCTCATTATTCACGGACTACTTGTAAATGTCAGATGCTGAATTCCTTTTCCTCTCTCTCTCTCTCTCTCTCTCTCTCTCTCTCTCACTCGCTCTCTTCCCCTCCGTCCCCAAGTGCCGTGCTCTCTTTCATCGCCGTCACAAACAAGAGGGGAAGAATATGCTTTGTTCGAAATAAGGAGAGACGGAAACTCTCTTTCGTTCCGATTCAACGTGAGGAACTCCCTTCACGTTGCACGTGTCGAGAAGATGCTGAGGAGTTGCCGTGGGTTTTCACTGACTACTGAGAGAAGTGGGAGTGAGAGCTCAGCCGGAGAGGGGAAGGAGTGGAGTCCAGTAGCACACTGGTTAGAACCCTCGCCTCGCAAGTGAGAGGACCTAGTCTTCATCACTCCCTGGAATATTTCAGATCCACCTGGCTCAGGAAATGGACTACTGAGACTGCCACAGTGCGCTGGCTTGATCCAGGGATGTCACCTTGAAGCCAGCTCCAATGAGACGCCACTTACCTATTTCATCCACTGCTTAATGCATCTCCTACCCAAGTCTCTTTCTTTTTTGAACATCCCTTTTCGATTCCCCCTCAAAAACGCTTTCTGGGGCATTTGGTTGGGGATAAACTGGCTTATAAATACACAGACTGAAGTCACAATACAATGCAAAATTACCTTTACACAGCGCCTTTCACGTCAGGACCTCCCCAAGGCGCTGGACGGTCAGAGATTTGAACCAGAGCGAGGGAGTTGAGGGAGGGGGTGTTGTGATCACGGAAGCTGGAGGGCAGAGATAGTTGGAGGGTGACGGAAGGTGCCGAGGAGGAACTTGAGGCGTGCCTTCAAGGAGGCAATGGAGGGAGCAAGGGGAAGGAAGTGTGGAATAATAATAATCCTTGCGTTTGATATAGTGCTTTTCACATCTTCTAGACGTCTCAAAGAGCTTAGTGGAATATATTGTAAAGTGAAATTACTGTATATTTGTGGGGGAAACACGGCAGCCAATGGGGCACAGCATTGTCCCACAAACAGTCGTGGATTGAAATGACCAATTTTATTATTTTTTGGAGGGATTATTATCAGGGATGCGGAGTCAGGAAACTTGGGATGGAGCCAATTGCGCACAACAATATCCCGCAAATAGGTCGCGGGACTGAAACCTTGAGAACCACAAAAATAAATCACGTAAAGCTGAAAACAAAAATAAAAACCTGCCACAAACTCAAAAAAATACAGGCTCGAAGGGGCTAAATAACCTTCTTGAGTTGCTATGTTGTTCCTCTAGTGGAAAAACAAACTGCACTAGGACAAGCCCTTGACAGCTCAGCTAACACAGTATTAGTGCAATGTTCAATGCGCTGCGTGCAACTGAATCACATTAAATCCACAACTCATTTAATGTAATTCCTTGAGCTCTCGGGAATCCTGGCATTTCCATGAAGTAAAGCCAGCCCAATTCCCGGAGATAACTGCATCCAACGTCAGTCACTGTGAACTGTGAGACTGTGGACTAACTGCTTGATCAGTTCGGTTTAAAACTCTTTATCCTGCGAAAGATGTCTGTGTTATTTTCCTTTTAACCGATTAATTTCCACGTCCCATGAAGACTTCAAAGAACCGGAGACTGGGGCAGGTTAGTAACATAATAATGATAACAACAACAACAACAACAACAACAACAACAATGCTTGCATTCGATTGAGCATCACATCACATCGTCACCATATCTCAAAGCGCTTCACAAGATTTTACCGTGCAGTGCAGTGATTGTGTATTCTCTGAATAGGCGAACGTGGCAGGCAATGTACCGTCCGCAATCAATGTCCCCACAAACAGCTGTGAAGTGGGTGGCCATTGTTACTATGGGGGTGGGGAGGGGGGGAATTGCCGGCCAGGACACAGGGGAGGAACTCCTATCTGTGGCTGAATGGCACCTTGTTGGGTTGGTCTCATGGAACGTCGACCCAAATTACGAATGAGCTTTGGTTTTAACAAGTATTTTCCAAATGGATTTATGTTTTGCCGGCGGATCCCGTTTTGCCGACAGAGCCCCCTCGCTTTTCCACAATGAGCGAAAACCTTTTCATAGTTAAATCATGCGGTTGGTATTTTCAGCTTTCCTCCGGCCTCTCTGTCTCTGAAGCAGGTACCATGCTCACAATCCCGCTCACCCACTTGCCAGCCTTGCTTGGTTGGTTGCTCTCTCGTCAGCAAGTCTTGATTTGATGGGTCTCGGGAGGCACTTTGAGACATCCTCCTGATGTGCGGATGTCAATGCACCTTTTGGTCACCTTCCTACCCCTGCCCCTGGCTCGGTCCTGGGATCCGCTGTGAAGCGCTCTGAGACGCCGTCCGGCGTGGAGGGCGCTATATAAATCAAAGTTCTTGTTGTTGTTGTTGTTGTGTCAAATGCAAGGGTTATCATTATTGACCATTTGGGGCCCTTGGCTGCAACAATAACAAATTATGTTGGTATATTTGCCTTTCACGTCAGGAGGACATCACAAGACCACTGTCTAAGATCATCCATTAGATAGAAATCACCTTAACAACATGTAAGCGACTTTACATTTATATGTTTATATATTTATCTGTACAATTAAAAAGAATATTATTATTATCGCCACTTTCACATCGGAACGACGTCTCAGAGCGCCTCAGAGAGCCAGTTGGGAGAGCGGGTGGGGGAGGGAAGCTGAGAAAAGGTGGAATGGGGAGGGATGGGAAAGACAACATGACATTAGAACGAGGCGGACTCACAGCATCTCTCTGGCACAATGAAGTGAGAAGGATTGTGCAATTGCATCAGCCAGATGGTGGTGTCTGGATCGTTGGTGGTGGGGGAGGAAGGAGGTGGGTGGGAGGGGATAAGCGGGGGAGGTGGGTAGATAAACAGCGCTAGGAGAGGATGTGCTGTGATCCAACACCCACGTGGCTGAAGGCTGAGCCTATTTGGACTGACTGCTTGCACTAATTGCGTCTAAATGAATGCCACCTTCGTCAGTGACCTAATTAAGTGCAGTGTTTGCAGTGAATCTAAAGATCCTATTAATCTTTAACAGCCAGGAGTGAGCTCCCGGGTAGCAGGAATCTTGCAAAACTATTGATTATCTTGGTTTAAATTAATTACCTTGATTGTAGCTCACCGTAAATGTCAGCTTTACACACACTGGGCAGCCTTTGTGCTTAATTATGAAGCGAGGCACTGTTTTAGCAGCCACAGTTAATCCTGCAAAATCACACCGTAACTCGTTCAACCAACAATCCTCGCAGTCCACACCCGATTAAACTCCTTCGCTGTTAACCTGGCTCGCAAGTGGCAGCCTGGCTCAGTCGGTAGCGATCTCGCCTCTTGAGTTAAGAAGGTTGCGGGTTAAAAATCTTGTGTCCAGACTCGCAGTCTAGGCTGACGCTCCAATGCAGCTCTGTGGGAGCCCTGCATTACTGTTAAACCAAAGTTCTGTGACTCCCACCTCAGGCGTTAAAAATCCCTTGTTGCAAAGGAGATCAGGCTTCCTGGCCGACAATCTCCCAGAATAAACCCGGTTGGTTACTTCTTGGGTGTTTGTGAGATGCTTGCATTAGGGAAATAGGCTGCTGCGTTTACCTGCAAAAATACACAGTCACTACACTTTACAGTATACTCTGTGAAGCTCTTTGAGACGTTGTCCTGGTGTGAAAAGTGCAACGATTATATAATAATAAATGTAATAACAATCCAGGCCTTTTTTGATACAGCACCTTATCAGGTCATTGCGATGTCTCAAAGTGTTTCACAGAAGCGATCCGCCAATTGACTTAACATCCAGCTTCCTGCTGGATAAACAGGCATGTGGAATAGGGAAACTTACCAAAGGTTTCAGCCCAACCGGGAATTGAATCCAGGCTCTCTCGTTCGTGAGGCAAATGCACTAACCACTAGGCTACAGGACTCCACTCCAATAATATCATGACAGACAAGGCTGCTCCATTCACTGAATCTCCAGTGATGTGGAGGATGGAGGGCGGGAGGTGAGATAAGGAAATGAGGGTGTGCGAATCCTGCCAGATTATGACACCGCCTTCTCTAGTGCATTCAAATTGATGCCAGTCCCCTGACTGCCATCCTGCCCTCTTCCTTCCCCAGATGACATAGACCAGAGGCTCAGCTAGAAATCCGTGTAGCACAAATATTTATCCACTGAGCCACCGGGCATTGCTATGAGAGAGAGAGAGAGAGAGAGAGGAAAGTAAATTAGGGAGAAAGTTCACCCGAGGTGCAGGTTGTTAAAATGATGAGGCATTTTGAAAGAGTCAATCGGGAGAAATTATTTCCACCCATCATTGAGTCAATGACTGGAGGGCGTCAATTTAAGATAGTAATGGGGAGGTTAGGAACATCTTTTTCATATGCAGAGTTAGCTGTTTAGATATGGAATGCCCTGCCTTGGAGGGTTGGTTGAGGGAGGATCCATATTAGCTTTCAAAAGCTTTCAACGGTAGATGTTCTAAACCAGTGTTTTCCAAACTGCTGTGCAACAAACACTTTGCTGAGTTAGTGTGTGGGGGTGGGGTGGGGGTGGGGTGGGGGGGGGGCGCCGCTATATAAAGTTTGGAAGCCACTGTCCTAAACACATTGAACCTCAGGAGTATGGAGAAAAGGAATTAAATGGAATTGACAGCCAGCGTAGACATGATGGACCACATGGCCTTCTTCTGCACTGTAAATCAACGTGTCTATGGTGGTGGATTACAGCACTCCAGTGGCGGCTGACTTGTGACCGAGGAACCTTCAAAGAAGCATCTTGATTGCCTAATAACAACAGCAACAACTTGCATTTATGTAGCTCCCTGCAAGCCGGGCAGTGTCCCAGAGCGCTTAACAAAGTTGGAGGCCGATGTCAAACCGGGGGGAGGAGGAAATTTACCATTGGCATGATCAAAGAATGATAATGGTAAGTGGTGGGTGAGTAGGGAGGGTGGGGGTGGGTGGGATGGAGTGGGGGAGAGAAAGGGGAGGGGTGTAAGGAGGAAGAGTAGACAGAGCCTATTAACTGCAGGCAGCCGAACAAAAAAAACAACTATTTTTAGAATTAAACTAGAAAAAAAAGTAATAGTATTTTTTTCCTCAAAAGGTTATTTTTGGCGTTATTTGAAATCCTCCCTCAGTGCTCGGGGGATTAACGTCATGGTAACGGTCCCAGACAGCGAGCTGGTAACACATCTCAGCAGCAGTGAGTCACCTCCGCACGTTCCTCCAGGGCTCATTTTTGCAAGAGAAATTGCGTGGTTTTGCAGACTTTAACACATTTGGTTAAAGCCAATATCTTCATCCTGCAGCTTTATGGCCGTCCAAAGCCAGTCCCAGACCGGGGGCGAAGGGATTTGTGCCTTTAATGGGGCCAATTTAATTGTGCATTCAATAGTTAGCCCATTGACTGACCCTGATATGTGTATTACATACCGCTCTCATATCCCACCCCCCCAACCCCGCCAACCCCTTTCGCACACTTCACTCCATTTCCCAACAGCCAGTGTTGGATTTCCAGCTCACCGTCTTCAACCACAAATCCATTGATTGTCTTGGTTTGAGTTAAATAGGAAAGTGGCTTTAGAAGGTTTTTGTTTCCCCTTGCTTTTTTTACTTAAAAAGCATCGGATTTCAACAGCAAGATGATCTCTGTCAAACGCATTTCCAGGTCCACATCAAGTACGTTAAGTATCAAACCCACTGCTACACTGATTGTTTCTGGAAACACACACAATTCCAACCCGTCCTTCTTGCCATTTCCCACCCACCCCCCTCTCCTTTTTTCCATGGTTTCCTTGTGCTCAGCAACTCAATGGCCGGTTGAGTTATGCCTATGCAAACAGCCCATCCCATCTGTATCCCACATAACTCCTTTCCCGCTTGTTCTCCTCCTCCCTACTCCCTCCCTTTCTCCCCCACCCCCCACTCCCCACTTTGTGTACGTAGGACTCTTCCAGTACAATTACGTGGAGCCCTGTGGCTCAGTAGTTAAGAGAACTTGCATCACAAGCAAGAAACCCAGGTTTGATGGCTGGCAGGGGCAAAACGTTGGGTGAGTTTCCTTGTTCCAACTGGAAGCAGGTGCTTCAGGCGCTGTGAAACACTAGCTCATTCTCGGTCACCGCTGTATACAATGAGGTGCTGCGTTTCACCCACATAAACTATGCTATACATTTACATTATATTTCCGTGCGGTGCTTTGAGACGTCTCGGAGACGCGATAAGGCGCGATATCAAATGCAAAGAGGAGGATTATTATTATCAATCTGTCTAACTTGCTTTTACACGGCGCCCTTCATGTGCAGCTCTGAGCACTTCACATTGGTGCAGTTGGATGATGCACAAGGAGGGAAGGCGAGGCAACTGTGGGTGTATCTGACTGTGTAACAAAAGAGATGGGCAATATGACCTCCTGCTGCCGCTATTGTTTCCTCTGGCACTGGGCGCACGAAGCGTCGTTTAGTGGCGGTTTAATATCTCTCAACTGGTTTTCTGATCCCAAAACAAACAACAGGTGGCACCGAGCTTGGACACTGAATCCATCCACCGCTCCATCTGCTGTGTGGAAACACCCTTTTCCCTGTTAATCTCCTCACGCCTACCTACCGAGCCACCTGCTTTCATTCATCCTCACTATCACAGTCACCGTCCAGCCCACAATTAACCCAGCCTGACTGACTGCCTCCCATTAATAATTCACACGGTGATTTATTAGCTGACACTCAACATCAACGACAACAACAACAACAAATTGTGCTCGCCTAGCGGCCTTCACATCGGCTGGATGTCCCCAATATAGCACAGAGGGGTAGGGGGAACTCTGCACTATTATTCCTTCTGCTGATATGTTAATCCGAGGTCCCGTCTGCCTGTTCAGGCGGACGTTAAAAGCTTGTGTGGCACTGTTCAGAAAGAGGAGTGGGGGGTTCTCTCGGTGTCCTGGATCACAGATAGAATTGGTCACTCAAATACGACACGGCTGTTTGCGGGACACGGCTGTGTGCAAGTCGGTTGCAACGTTTGCCTGCAAAATACACAGTCCCTACAGTAAATACCCTGCTCCGTGCTCTGAGGCGTCATGTGGAGAAATGGAACTCGCCAGGCGATAAAGCCGTGTGACTCGTGCATTCTCACGGCGGTGAATACCATCCAGCCACCGAGGGGTTAAGTTGATTGCCACCGGCTCAGAGGGGCTTATCAAACCTAATAACCTGCAGCAAATGAGACAGTCCACTTGGATAGGCTTAAGGGATACATCGAAACACCCTCTGCTGACTGCGAGGAATGGGACACTCACAATCCCACCCAGCAAGGTCACCCTCCTCCTGATGAAGGGCAGCGCAGTGCCTGGCACTGTTGGCTTTCTCTCCGCTGCCACCTTCCCACCCCCAGCCGGGCTCCGTCGCCGTGCCAGGGCTGCCAATCGGACCCACAAAACAAGCGACTGGCATAAGGTCTTAAGGTCTACAAAATATAATAAGAATAATCCTTGCATTTGACACAGCGCTTTTCACGTCTTCTAGACGTCTCAAAACGCTTTGTAGCATGTGTACTGTGAAGTGAATTGACTGTATCCTTGTGGGTGAAATGCCAATTACGCACAGCAGTGTCCCACAAACAGTTGTGGATTGAAAATGACCAATTTTTATTTGGGGGGGGTGGATTATTATGAGGAGTGTGGAGTAAGGAAACTTGCCTAAGGTTTCGCCCTGATAATAATACGATTGTTATAATGCATAAATCAAGCAATATTCAATCAAGAACATTTATTGTGTTGTGCGCCCATAAATGTGGGCCACTACTGTTTTACCGTAAATGCCTTGAAGCGCTTTGAGACGTCCACCCATCCAACATAAAAGGGGGCAAGAGAGTGGGGTTATACTCAGTACAAGCATAAATACAAACATACAAACACACACATGAAAGACACCGTATACACACACAAACAGAAACACACATACGGACAAATATTGTAAGTAGAAACCCACACCCAAGATACATACACACAAGCAGATATTATAAATAGGCACACATAAATAATATATAACAACAGCTTGCATTCATATAGCGCGAGCTGGCATCTCGGAGCACACAGACACACACAGATAATCTAAACACACACATAGTCATGCAACATGTTTTCAAACTCAGATACATCCACACACAGGTGTACACACACAGACACCATCAATCCAACCAGGCTCCTCAACCAAAGGAGCGTCTTCCAGACTCTAATCCAGTTGGCCTTTGGTAACAGATTCTACCGCCTGTCAATGTGCGTGTACTAATTGACATGACATATTGACTGGCATCGCTCCTACTGGAGAAAAACCCAGGCTGAGCATCTGGACCACTCCAGTAATTAGTCTGGAAACAGCTTTAAAGAGCAACGACACAGTAACCAAACAAAGTAACTCGAGACACTAAACTAGGCTGTCACAATTCATGCTGTGAAACAGGACCCTCCCTCTCCTGCGACGTTAAAACACATCATATTGAAGAAATGGATTGTGAAGGGAGTACAATACAATACAAACTAACATTTGTATAGAGCCTTTCACGACAGGAGGAGGCCCCAACGCTTCGAGATGGATCGTCAGGGATCTGGACCTAAGCAGGGGAGTTGGGGTTAGGAAGGACAGTGGGAGGAAGGGACCGAAATTGCAGTCGAAAAGGAGGATCATTTTTGTCAAATCACGCAAACAGCAATTCTACATTTGCAAGAAGAGTTTGGCGGAGGATTCAGGGGACAAGGAGGAGGCTGGACCCTTTAGAGAGGAGGCAGCGGATACTGCTGTGAGGAGAGAGGAGGTTAGAGTGGTAGGGTGATGCCAAGGAATGGAGGGACTTAAACAAGAGCGAGGATCTTGAAATCAATCCTCTCTGGGACAGGGAGTCAGTGGAGTTTGGTGAGGACTGTGGTAATCGGTGAGCGAAGTTTAGTCCGGTTGAGAATGCGGGTGGCGGAGTTTTGGATGAGATCAATTTTGTGAATGGTGGCGGAAGGATGAGGTATTGATGGAGACGGGCAATGTAGCAGAGATGGAAGAAAGCAGTGCTGGTCAGGGTCCCAATGTGGAGGAGGAAGGATAACCTGGGATCGAACCTGAGTACAGGGACTGTATAGACTAGTGGGAGTATACCCCATACAAACCACAAATACAAACAACAATACTTATCCACGTGAACAAGTAAAGGCAACGTGATAGAGCGGGGAAAGCTAAGACCTGCCCTGGTAGTGTCTCTGAGCGCGATTGAAAGACTAAATGAGCAGGGGATGTGGGAAATGGGGCAAGAGATCCCGGGATCCGCAATTGTGAAACGCTCTGAGACGCTGTCCGGCATAGAGGGCGCTATATAATTCTATACAAATCAAAGTTGTTGTTGTTGTAAGAGGGGAGTGACCATAGGAATGGCTGAAGAGTTAGGTTTTGAGATGGTGGGCCAAACAGATAGAGAAGAGGATGAGAAGGTGTTGTTAATTCCCTCTGAATAATTTTTAAAACAATGAAAGCGTTTAATGGCTGGTATGACCATCAAAGGAACATAGGAGCAGGACTAGGCCATTCAGCCCCTTGAGTCTGTTCCACGTTCTATGAGTACCTCAACTCTATTTACCTGACTTTGCCCCATGCCTTGTTGGTCATGTAGATGACATGTCGCTCCAGGACGATACCCCTTGTGTAAGGCACCATATAAATGCAAGTTGCTGTTGAGTAACTTGGTCACCTTTGATATCAGCTGAACAGCGGAGATCATGACTGGTAACCAGACCAGCCAAACGCAGCGTGAGGTCCCTGTGTGAGTGTGTCTGACCCCGGTCTACTCCCCAGATACGGTGTATAGAATAAATCTAATCAGTCGCATCCACCAACATAACATGCATTACCCACAACCAGACTGGTAATGAGTGATGACCGCACAGGATATCTCATTAATCTACAAGCTGTTCTCCTTGTGAACAAGTAACAGTGAAGGAGCCTCAAACTAATGATGCTCCTAAATTCTCCCATTTCTCAGCCGTGCAATGCATGATCGTTTGGCTCCTGTTTTTAACTCCTGCAGTGCTTCGCTTCCCGTGTACTGCTGTGTTTACAATGGGTTCAATTTACCATGTGACTAAACTCACCCCTACCCAATGTCCAGTCCCTCTGTGAGTACCCCTCAATATTCACCCCTCAAGGCACACTCCCATTACATTCGGTGCCTCCCTTTGGATGAGACATTAAACGTGGGTCCGGTGGACGAAAAAGAGGTGTGCTGGACAACAATCCCTCATGCACTTCTTGCTGTTTCGTGGACCATCGTTGTGTGCTAAGTACGCCGTCGCCTTTGCCCACAAAATACACAGTCACAACACCTTACAATAAGTTCCTCTTGAGGTGAACGGCGCTGTATTAAATGCAAGGATTATTATTTTCCTGTCCACACTTTCAAGCAGAGATCAGTAACTGGGTAACGATCGAAGCTGAAACCCTGGTCACTTCTGGCCAATTCTTTCTCTCGGCCGGCGACACTGAGGCTAATTAACATCAGGAGAGGTGGGTGGGTGGGAGGCATCAGGGGAAGATGGGATCGGACTCGGTTCTGATTGCTCCACAAATTGACCGGCCAACAAAGGTTGACATTCATTTCGACCGCACCTTCAGTCAACTTCTCCACTTCACCTCCTTTGCCCTCCACCCATCACTGATCCCAACATTCAGCTTGGTTGCAAACTCCTCAGAGGCAAGTGCCCTGGGAAGTCCTTCTGACATGAAATGCCCTAGATAGATGCAAGTTGTTGTTGTTGTTGACTATCTAGTCTTGACCACAAAGAGTAGCGTTGACATGCTGAGAATTACTGACTTCCTCACTCCTTTCATCTCGCAAACTCTTCCCAGTTTCAGGTCTTGGCTATAGACCTTTCTTTTTGACCATGCCTTCAGTCACCTTTATCTCCCTGCCCATGGCTCGGGCCCAGGATGCGTTATTGTGAAGCGCTCTGAGACACTGTCCAGTGTGGAGGGCACTATATAACTTGAAGTTGTTTTTGTTGTTGTTTTAGCAAAACTATTGAGACTGAGAGTGTTGTGTGTGTGGGTGGGGGGTTGGGGTGGGGGAGGGGGAATACCAGGGGGAAAATTATATTACAAAACACTATAGAATTTGCTCGTATCATTTTCCTCATTCCTCCCCTTCCCCCCTCAAAAAAACACACATTCCAAACCCTTCACTTCGCTGTTGACCAAATGACACTGGGAAGCACCTGACTGTGGGGATCTGTAGAATTTAGTAGTGATCTGTAGGGTTTACTGATGATCAGCTAGCTATCTGCACAGCTACAAATAAGAGAAATGCATTGCATTGCCTGATTAATAAGGTCGCAGAGATAAGCATTTGGCGTTCATGCGTTCGGAGCACTTTGAACAATGTCACTGTTAATTAAAGGCTTCCTGACTAATCCACTTGCGCTCCCCAAATATACTCGGGGCCTGACTTAAATAACTTAAGTAACTCCTGGTGACTGGGTTCTGGTCCCTGCGATTATTAATCTCTGCTCTCTGCACTGTGGGGACCTGATGCCTTTGGATCAATCACCAATTTCAATTTAAATTCAGCCAGTTCCTACTATGTATCATTTGACGCATCAGTGATAAAGTTCAAGTCAGGCAGAAACCCCAGTGAACATCTGCAGCTATCCCATTTATTGTGACCCTGACTTGACCGACTGCCTCTAGCATTTGCCCCGACTCCCACCCACCCCTGTCACCCCCAACTGAGTTACGTTCAACTTGGGAGCAGTAAAGCAAACCCATCCATCCTTCCAATAGTGAGTTGACATTCCAATCGAAGACTGTTAAGGTGGTGCAGTGACGATAACCTGACACTGGATGGCGCTAGCACAAACACATCACACACTATCGACATCTAGAGGAAGGTCAGTGTTACTGCAGGAGGGGAGGAGAACAGGAAAGCTGACCGTATACTTGTGGGCGAAACGCGGCAGCCAAATTGCGCGCTGTCCTTAACCGACTCCTTGGGGCTGTTCAGCTGGTGGCGTGAAAGTGAGCGGATAATATCTGACATTGTTTTTCCAGTGATATTTCCTCCCCACTCCCCCCACCCCCCCCCATCCCCCCCTCCTCCCCCTCCCCCCCACACGTGAGATCATTCAAGTGCAAGAATTGTTAGCAGTATTATTAATAATAATCCTTGCATTTGATATGGCACTTTTTCACATCTTCTGGACGTCTCACAGTGCTTCACGGAATATACTGCAAAGTGAATTGACTGTTTGTATGTGGACACATTTTTTATTATTATTATTATTATTATTATGATGATGCTGAGAATGACACCCACCACAAAGAGATTCAGACAATGGCATTTGCAGACACCACCCACCCACCATTTGGTGGGGCCTCGCCCTTTGAGAAATTGCCAAAGCTCGAAGCAACGTGCCCGCAGCTCATAGCAATCTTCTGACCCCTTCGGTGATTCTACTTCTGATCTTTCCTTCGAGCGTGCGGGACCCGGCGACCTTCACGTCAAGTGATCATACTTATTCTGTGAACCACATTAGAGCGAGTAATCCCCGGAGTCGCACGCCCATCCTTCAGAGGAGATGGAAAACTATCAGGGCAGCGAGAGACTTAAGACACTTCTAAAAAGGACTGTCAGCCCGAGAGGCGAGTGCAATTTGCCATCTCACAAAGCAACCTGTCAGCAGCGGCACCAGACTCCGCTCCTTTACAAACCTCATCTATCGCCATGGCAACTCGAAGAAGCAAACACCGTACAATAAGCGGCCGTTCGCCTGCCTCCTGGCATCGCTGAGAAACGTCTAATCCTCCAAACAACGTTTGAAATACACATAGAGAAACAGGTCAAGAACTATTCAGATTGCAGCACTTCAGGTTGAAGGTGGTTGGGCGGGGGGTGGGGGTGGGGGTGGGCGGGGGATGGGGGTGGGGGTGGGCGGGGGATGGGGGTGGGTGGGGGGTGGGGGTGGGGGTGGGCGGGGGGTGGGGGTGGGCGGGGGGTGGGGGAGGGGGTGGGGGAGGGGGTGGGCGGGGGGTGGGGGTGGGGGTGGGCGGGGGATGGGGGTGGGTGGGGGGTGGGGGTGGGGGTGGGCGGGGGGTGGGGGTGGGCGGGGGGTGGGGGTGGGCGGGGGGTGGGGGTGGGCGGGGGGTGAGGTGGTGTTAGAGGAGGAGGGTTTATTGTCGTTTTTAAACCCTTATTCCCTCCCCACACCGTGCCGCTCACCCCAGATTAAAAAACAATTCCAAACGCAGCTGTTCGTGGGCTGTGCACAAATCAGCTGCCACGGTCACCCACAGAACAAGACAGTCACTACACTTTACAGTATAACCTGAGAAATACTTTGGGACAACATTCCCCCCAGCTCCCCGCCCCACACACACACACACACACACACTCTAGATGTGAAAGGTATTACACCAAGTGTAAGAGATTAAAGGTAAAGTAGAATACGCTGGCTAGGATATTAAAACTAAACCTGAGTTTGTTATGTTTCAGAGACTGTGGTTTTCCAGTTAGTAATTGAGGCTAGCACCCAACTAGTTTCAGTCCAGTCAGTCAGTCTCCAGAAGTAAGAGACCACCTACCTCTCTTGGCAAGACTACACGTTGTCCAATACTCTCAGCCGTCTCCACAGTGAAGTCAGGCCTCAACTACAAATCCATCCTCTCCCCAGCGCCTCCCGATCTCTTCCTTAACATTAACTTTCATCAGGATTATAATCATCATAATCCTTACATTTGACATAGCCCTTTATCACGTCTTTGAGACGTCTCAAAGCACTTGACAGAAAGTACTGTAAACTGAATTGACTGCGTATTTTTGTGGGCGAAACGCGGCAGCCAATTGCGCACGGCAGCGTCCCGCGCATAGTCGTGGGTTGAGTGAAATGTTTTTATTTTTTAAGGAATTATTACTCCCGGAAAAGCGAATCTGCCATTCAGCTAACAACGGGGTTCGCTGTATCAATTCGCTATATTAATTAAATGCATGGATTTATTATCATTAATATTGCTATGTGTTTGGGACTCCCGCTGATTTCAAGAACAACAGAAGGAGGAATCTGAGTTAGTTAGTTAGTTAGTTAATGTTGTCTTCCATAGCTTCCCCGAGCGGTTCACGCTCTGAACCTGCCTCCTTGTGGCAACGACTGGAACTCCCACTGCAACAGCTCGTATTTCAAGCAGCGAGTGACAGGATTTATCAGCCATCCGTTAGCCCCGTGAATGAGGTTCCCCTGCTCAATAAGCAGGCATCGTGAGAGCGAATAAAACCATGAAAAATAACTTTAATTACAGCGAATAAAAACACAAGACTGGCGCAATAATAAACGTGCTCGGGAAAACACAAGACGAGTCTCGGCAAGTGTGGGACCGAGAGGACTGCAGGAAGAAATACATCACCCACCTCAAGACCCACCTGTTATTCTGTGCCTTTTTAATAAATAATAATAACGATAATAATCCTTACATTCGATGTAGCGCTTTTCACGTCTTCTAGACGTCTCAAAGCGCTTCACAGAATATACTGTAAAGTGAATTGACTGTATCTGTGGGTGCAACTAATTGGCACAAGAACGAGAGAGACTTAATGGCTGTTGGTCTGGCTCAGTTTGCCTTTGAGTCTGAAGGTTATGGGTTTAAGCGCAACAGCGGTATTTTGAAAATATAATAATCCTTGCATTTGATATAACAGCTTATTTACAGTCTTCGAGTCGTTGCAAAGTGTTTGAACTCAAAGCTTAGACTGACTCTAAGGTGCACTGCGCTGACTTGAGCTGCCGTACCTTCGAATGAGACATTAAACCGAGGTTCTGTCTGTGCCTATTCAGGCGGAACCCACACAGGTAAAACTTGGGCAGCTGATTAATGTGTTTTATTGATATTATTGACCGACTGTTGGAGCCTTCGGGTTAAGATATCCCCCGTACAGGGTGAGAAAAATCACAGATACCAAGTGTACTGAATGCTCAAGGTCGCGATTTAATTCAGGAGTCAGTATTGGGCCACGCGGAACAATGGATAGATACTTCAAAATGCTGTGAGGGATAAAACCTTCCTCTCAGCCTTGCCTTTTTGCTTAATTTAACATCCACCTGAAACATCCTACAGACGAGATGTTAAAGTGAGATCCTCATCTGTGCCTGTTCAGGTGGATGTTAATGATCCCACGGTGCGATTTGGAAAGAGAAAGGAGTTTCTCTCTCCTGAAGTCCTGGCCAATAAAGATTGCGGAGTCCCATAGCTCAGTGGTTAGAGCGCTTGTCTTGCATGTGAGGGACTTGGGTTCAATTCCCAGCAGGGCAAAACTTTGGGCACATTTCCGCACTCCGCACGCCTGATAATAATCGCTCAAGATATAAAAACAATTGTAATTTGGTCACTCAATCCACGACTCTTTGTGGAGACATTGTTGCGCGCAATTGGCTGCCGCGTTTCGCCCACGATTGTACAATCAATTCACTTTACAGCAAATTCTGTGAAGCGCCTTGAGATGTCTGAAAGACGTGAAAAGCACTATATCAACTTCAAGATTTATTATTCAGCTTACATTAAACATCATAAATCATCCGCTCGAAAAGGCCTGAGCTCCCTACGCAGATTTCTCATTAATCAGCCATCGATTCAAGATCGCAAATCAGTCCAGTTAGATTTCGCTCTGCCTTTTGCTGTGCCTTTTTCAGGAGAAATAAGATTATCATGATATCTGAGACAATTATGCCACAGCAATGTGAATCTGTCAGAGGTTGGTGTGGAGCAGAGGTGTGGAGGGGATGGAGCAGTGGGCAAGTGAGGGACTGGGAGAGAGAAAGATAATAAAAACGCCTTGTGTCTTTGAGATGTCTTTTGCCCCCTTATTCTTCTTTTCAAATTAAATTTTTCAAATAAGGAGGAACTCTAAGACTCCCCTGATGGATACTAAAGCTCTTCCTGACTTTATCAAGCACCGGATCGGAGCATTTTATCCCTGGGTCTGAAAAGCATTTCAGAACGTTGAGCATCCAGCCTCAATTAGTGACGGGAGGGTGATTTTCCCCACAGACAAGACAGGCTGCAGAAACCCTCCAACTCCGGTAACAGCTTCCAATATTGACCGATCTCTCAGCCACAACATTAGGACTTGAATATAATTGATTCTCCCGTCCAATGCTCAGAATGCTTCAGAAAGAATCTCTGCCAATTAATTTTTAGGGGCCGATTCGCTCCGTTTAAATCCGCCTCAATGGCAATTGTGCCGGGAGTATTTATTTTCAAGTGCTGAACGTTCAAAGTTGCAATCGCTTATCTGTGTTTTTTCTTTCTCCAGTTTCTACAGGTCTGTGTTTTTTTTATAATTAAAAGCAGCTGATCTCTCGTTGCTCTCAGTTGCCTGCCTCTCCTCCGCTCTCCGCACAACCGCTCCCAGCCGGCGAATCTCAAGTCAATAAATTTAAAAGTTTAATCGCTCGCCTCGCAAGCGAGGGGACCTGGGTTCGATTCCCGTCAGGGTGTAATTTGGGCCAAGTTTCCTTACTCCACAAAGCTTGTTTATCTAACAGTTAGTAAGAACCCAGCTGTTAGTCGTTTGGGGGATTGCTTTTCCAGGGGTAATAATCCATCCAAAAATAGTAACAAATAAATAAGAAGAATTTGGTCACTCGTTTGTGGGACACTGCAATTCACTTTACAGTACAAAAACACAAAATACTGCAGACGCTGGAAATCTGAAAGAAAAGCAGAAGACGCTGGAAACACTCAGCAGGTCAGGCAGCAACTATGGAGAAAGGAAAAGTAAGTCAACATTTTGGATCCTTCGTCAGTTCCGTGCCTGGCTTTTTGGCTGTCATCAATCTCTCATTTTTCTGTTGTCTTCCTGCCCTTTAGCTAATGCTCTAACGCTGCAAACACAGGCCCTTCCACTGACATTACGGACAACTTGGCTTTCAATCCCATCAACCACCACCTAGCCCTCACCCCACCCCACCACCCACCTCTCCCCCCACCCCACCACCCACCCCCTCTCCCCACCCCACCACCCACCCCCTCTCCCCACCCCACCGCCCACCCCTCCCCCCACCCCACCACCCACCCCTCCCCCCACCCCACCGCCTACCTTCCTCCCCTTCCATTTCACATTTTGTGCTTAATCCTAAAAGCTGCCCCATAACACGCACAGCAAACGGATCCTGTCATGCATTGTTTACCAACACTGCTTAAGTAAAGTCACTGGGTTTTATCTTAGGCCCTCGCTCACACCGTAATGAGGTCTGAGCACCTGTGATTCACAAAGCAATCGTCAAACACAAACAATGGGATTTAATTTACACCAGGCCCTGTGCGTTTTGTTGAAGCAGACCAGAGCGATGTCCTGCTCTCAGCATTGAAACAGGATGACTAACACAGTGAGGATTCTCCTTTAATCAAGGTTCGGTCTACAGAGAATTTCTAACAGAGATGCAAGCCAATATTTGAAACAAGATTACACTTGCAAGGAGCCTTTGCTCCTGTCATGGTGCACACAGGAACAAATGAAACACATGTCTGGCTTTGTACAAAAGGCATTTAGCTGAATGACAAATAGAACAGACTGTACGTCACTTGTTCACTTTGGTCAATTTCTCACTCATGAAGGTTGAGTGTTGTTGTAAATGGAACTTTCTTCTCTTTCAGGGATCTCATAAATGATGACAGACATTTCATACAGCGCCCTATCACAGTGTTGCGACGTCTGCAAATCGCATCACGGGATATACAGTGAAGTGAATTCAGTGAGATACAGATTGCTCTCAGGTTAGGCACAGCAAAAGTTGGACACACAGCGCAGATCGTGTCGCCAAGTGCTTCCTAAAAGCTTACATGATGTGCGTACTTTATGGGTAAACGCAGCAGCCAATTTCCTTGCAGCAATGGCCAACAAACGCCACAAAGTGATTGAGAGACCAATTTTATTTGGGGGATCTTGGGACTGGAACCAGGAGAGGAATTCCTCTCTTCGAATAGCGCCGAGGGATCTTTAAAGTCGAAGGGATCTCAAATTAACATATCGTCCTGTATCTCCCCTCTGGCCTACATGAGGTCCAAGTCTCGATGTGTGGCTAAGAGAGAGAGAGAGAGACAGAGGTTCCTATCTCAAGTTAGTTTCCTAGCACAATAAAAAAAGTTTACATTTGTATCTTTCAGAATTATTGATGACTGAGATAATCGCAAAAAAAAATCCCTTGACTTCCAGTGAATCATTGCTGGATGCCCTCCAAGGCTAATGTAGGTCCTGGTCAACAATCCCCAGCTAAATTTAAACATGTGGAGTCCTGTCGTATAGTGGTTAAAATACTCACCTCGCAAACGAGTGGACCCAGGTTCGATTCCCAGGTAGCGCAAAGCCTTAAGCAGGTTTTCTTACTCCATACGCTTCTGTTTACCAAGCAGTAATTAGGAACTCATGCTCTCTTCATCTGTTAACCGATTGGCAGATCACCTTCTAGGGATAATAATCTCGTCAAAACTAATTAAGTAAATAATAATTTGGTCATTCATTCCACAACTGTTTATCACTTCCAGGCTCGACTACGGGAACTCTCTCCTCGTCGGCCTCCCCAGCTCCTCCCTTCACAGGCTGCAGATCATTCAGAATTCCGCAGCTCGTGTTCTCTCCCGCACCAGGCTTCGCGACCACATCACTCCCACCCTCGCCCGTCTCCGCTGGCTCCCCGTCCCCCAGAGGATCGAATTCAAGATCCTTGTCCTCACTTTCAAGGCCATTCATGGCCTGGCCCCCGCCTATCTCTCTGACCTGCTGTCTCCCTATCAGTCGCCCGCACCCTCCGTTCAGCAGCCTCAGGCCTGCTCCGTGTTCACCGTCCTAACCCCCCAACCATCGGCGGCCGGGCTTTCAGCCTCTCACACTGTGGAACTCCATCCCGCAGACCCTCCGCCTCGCTTCCTCCATTTCCTCCTTCAAGGCCGGTTTCTAGATCTTCCTCTTTGACTGAGCCTTCGGCTGCCCCACTAACTCTTCCCCCTCTCCCACTCTCCCTCCCCTTCCCCCTAACCCGACCCTCCCCCCTGCTCGGGTCCCGACCTGACAGTTCAGCGCTTTGGGACGTCCTCCTGACGTGAAAGGCGCTATATAAGTGCAATTTTGTTGTTGTTGTTGTATTGCTGTGCGCAATTGGCTGCCGCGTTTTGTCGACAAAATGTGCAGCCAATTCACTTCACAGTATATTCTGTGAAGCGGTTTGAGGCGTCTCAACGGCGTGATAAAGCGCTATATCAAAGGCAAGGATTATTATTATTAATATTACTATAGAATTGGTCATTCAGCTCACGGCTGTGTGAGGGGCATTGCTGTGCACAGTAACTTCTCAGTGAAACCCCGTGAAGCGCTTTGTTACATCTCGACGAGGCGGTAATCGAATGCAAGGATTAAACTATTAATTTATCTCGACAAGACCCGGGATCATTTCCAGACATTTCCATTCAATTGTAGTCCATTTTCTTGCGCTTCGGGGAGCGAGAGCACAGAGTACTTTGTACTCAAGGCAAAATGTACTCCTTTTGCTCCAAAAAAACAGCTTCACCAGCAACATCGTGGAGATTACTCACATCGAATTATTCGCTGTTGTGCTTAGACGAGCAGTTTTCTGTGGCATCACAACTTTTTTTTACACAGGGAATGCGGAAAAGAAAATACTAATAAAATCCTTAAGAAGAAAACGAGATTCAGCAATTCCAAAGGGTGGAAATCGCAAACGAAAGACGTGTTAAAGAGCAAATTTCGAACTAATCCGGTGAAAAGTGTTTCCATTTATAGAAAACTGAACCCATGGCTCTTGCTATGCTGGGGAGATTCTCCGCAGAGCGAGGAAAGGCTGAATCTGATAACTTAGACAGGTTGTTGTACTTATTACCAAAGCAACGCAGACATCATCGGGAACACTCAGCAGGTCAGACAGCATCTATGGAGAGAGAGAGAGAGAGAGAGAGAGAGAGAGAGAGGAAACATGTAATGAAGGCAAGGATGAGGGTTTCAGTGGCCTTGGAGGTAATGCAATGGTGGAATCAGGCAATATTGCAGAGGTGAGGTAAATAGTAAAGCTGGGGAGACCGTTGAGGACCGGTGAGACACATTTCTTCACTCAGAGGGTAGTGAGTTTATGGAATTCACTACCCCAGAAGGCTATAGATGCTCAGTCCTTGAACATTTTCAAGGCTGAGACTGATAGATTTTTGAAAAATAGAGGGATTAGGGGATATGGGGCAGGTAATCAGAGTTAGGTGAGAAGATCAGCCATGATCCTATTGGATAGCGGAGCGGGCTCAAGGGGCCGAATGGCCTACTCCTGCTCCTAATTCTTATGTGCTTATGTTTGAGTAATCCAGACGGTAGGTGACAACTGCATGCGCCAGAGTTTCCCGCAGCAGTGACCCATTGAAGTGAACGACTTGGTGTTTCACAGCAGCTGATGTACCCGCTTCCAGTTATGATTTCAATAAAAAATGCTTTTTATTGCATCGATAGTGCCCAATGCTCCATCTCAGCCTGTCCTCAAGAGGCCATCTGTGGATTAGTGCCATTTGGAGCCAGGATTAGAATCCCATTACACACAGGAGATGCTAGTTATTGCGTTAAGCCTTTGGGTGCACAGACCGGAATATTATGAGTCTTTCCTCAACTCTTCCTTTCAAATAACTCAATATCTTTCAAGTTTCCCCCATGGATTAGCTGGTAATGCAATACTATCCAGTATGAACAATGAAAACTGTATACAGTTCTGGTTGTTTTGACTTAAGGCAGCTGGGCAGTGCAGAGGAGGGCAAGTGTTAGAGGAATGAGCTGTGAGCAACGATTAGACAAGCTGGGCTCTTCATTGTTGAGAGAAGACATCGTGGAGGGGAATATTTAGAGGTGTATGAGATTTTAAGTGGATTGAGAAAAGTAGACCCAGAACAATACTTTCGCACGCGACTGGGCACGTATAGGAAGAGGGCTTCGGTACACCGGGAAAGAGTACTAACAACAGACACAGGTTACCAGCAAGGGTGACCTTGTGAATACATTAGGGTTGGACAAATTTGTGACTCTGGTTTGATCCTCAGTCGGTTGATTTCAACTAGGGTGTAAATAGGGGCACTACAATTGGTCTATTGGAGGGTGGTGGGGGAGGGTCAAAGATGCTAACGAGGATTCCTGATCCCAATCAATATCCAGCAAGCTCTTGTGTTGACATTGTGGGATTAATACAATACAATGCAAATTATAATAATTATCCTTACATTTGATATACTGTCCTATCACGTCTTCGAGATATCTCAAAGAGCTGTATAGGATATACTGTGAATTGAGTGTATATTTTGTGGGTGAAATGCAGCAGCCAATTGCGCACAGCAGTGTGCTGCAAACAGCCGTGGATTGAATGACCGAATTATTATTATTTTGTTTGAAGGCATTATCACCCCAGAAAGCGATCCACCAATCTTGGTGTTAAATTAGGGTTAGGGTCACAGCGCCAAGGGTGGTCACTGGCAAGCTGGGAGCCTTTGAGTCTGGGAGAGGGGAGGAAATTGGGGTGGGGGGAGATAAATCGCTCTGTTATTAATAATAATAATAATCCTTGCATTTGATATAACACTTTTACTTCTAGGCGTCTCAAAGCCTTGCAAAGAATGTGACTGTATATTTGTGGGTGAAACGCAGCAGCCGATTGCACACAGCAGTGTCCCACAAACAGGCGTGGAATGAAATGACCAATTTATTATTGGGTTTTTTGAGGGATTATTATTTAGGCGTGTGGAGTAAGGAAACTTGCCCAAGGTTTCGCTCTGCCAGGAATTGGACCCAGGTCTCTCGCTTGTACCAACAGCAAAATTACACTTGTATCGTGCCTTTCACGTCATTTGTAAGGCGAGTGCTCTGACCACCGAGCTACAGGACTCCACTGTATACTGTGAGCGAGTGCCACAAGTGGATCGACTCGGGTTGTCAGCTCTCACATCGCCACTGAAAGAGAAATAAAATGCCCCGTCAGTTTGCGTTGTGACATTATCAGACGAGAATTCTCATGGTTGAGGCCAGTGCTGTCCCAGCCTGGGTGTGATCAGAGGGTGGATGTTTAAATCTCCAGCCCACAGTGACAGCGCTCCCATTTATTTGACGTTTGCGAGGCTTTATCTTCAACTGTGTCTGTATCTGTTCCCCAGCTGCTCTACAACATGAAATAACAAGGGTTTTGGCCTTAACTGTTGTGCGGTTTCCCTGTCTGCAGCTCTTCTGCTTGGCAGAATTCTGCTTGACTCTCCTTTCATGGACCTCTTCTCTCCCCCACACCAGCCCCCTCTCCCAACACCCCACTCCCCTGTGTACCTCTCCGACCTCCTCTCTCCTCAAACCACCACCTGTTTTCTTCGCTCCACCGGGTCTGGCCTCCTCCTTGTCTCCCAAATCCTCCGCTCCACCATCGGCGGCCGTGCCTTCAGCCACTACGCCTCGAGGCTCTGGAACTCCCTTCCTCACTCCCTTCGCCTCGCCCCCCCCCTCTCTTCCCAGTTTCAGGTCTCAGCTAAAGACCTTTCTCTTCAACCGCGCCTTCGGTCACCTTTCTACCCCTGCCCCTGGCTCGGTCTGGGGATCCATTGTTGCGAAGCGCTCTGAGACGCCGTCTGGCGTGGAGGGCGCTATATAAACCAGAATTGTTGTTCTTGAAAGGGGGGCTAGTGCACATTAAATAATAATAAGGATTTAAATGACACAGACTGATCTCAACAACAACTTCCATTTGGGTTCAGCAACACTACTCTGCAAGAAGGCCAGTGTCTCGGAACAATTTAGCTCCATTTTAATGAGCATTGTTTTGCTATACCTTATCCCAGCAAAGGTTGGGCGAGCTGAACAGCTTGTGTCTGCTGAGATCTGTGCTCGAATGGCGCAATATAAATGCAAATTGTTGCCGTTGTTGTTGTTGTTGAGACCAGCTAACCTGCAATTAACCACCTAGCATTCTGGCAAGGAAGCAGCGTAGTCTCAGCAAGGAGCGTACGATACCCTCCTCGTCGACCGCGCATTTGTCCACCCTCCTTACCCCTACCCTCCGTGCCCTCCACCCCTTCTGATCCCAACTCCCCCCCCCCCACCCCACCGAGCCCCCGCTTGAGTCCAAATCCCTGACTGCCCAGCACCTCGGGATGTCCTGCCCAGCACTGTACAAATGTAATTTGTTGTTGTTGATAGCCCTCAAGCCTCTGAGACAGAAAGAAGTATGTTCAAGTGCGTGCAGTGTGGGAGACATTGAGGTCGTGGTCTTACCTGACATACCAGTCCAGTGATGGGGGACGGCTGCCTCATTGTTCTGGAAGATGTTCAAGGTATTTGAAAAGAGAAGGGCGTTTCTTTTCCCAGTGTCCTGGCCAATAATCCCCTCAGATAGAAATTTGCAGGACAAATTAGTTGCCGCATTCTCTTGCATATACAGAGCGTGTACACTTCTCAAGTACATCCCCTACAGCGCTGTGAGACACCTCGAGGACGTGATATAGTGTTATGGCAAATGCGAGGATTATTCTTATTATTAAGAACATCCCAGGAAAGGTCAAGAGAGAAAATGAACACAAGAAAAAAAACATCGTAAAGGATGATGATGAGAATAATCCTGATCCTCGTGTGTGATATATTGCCTTATCATCAATTGAAATGTCTCAACTTCAAAGTGCTTCCCAGGATTTATTGCAAAGTGTAGTGACTACATTATTATTATTATCTCATAGGTACCATCGATTTAGGGTGTGGGGGCGTGGTGTGGGAAATGAGACTGGATATTCAGAGAGCATTACTACCACATGAAACTGAAGGGTCAGAGTGTTCTGCGCTGAAGATGAAGAAGGGGGGAAAGGGACTTAATTCACGGAATGCGATAGACGGAATTTAAACAGCAATGTATCACAGAGACAGATTAATACATTCACTGTACGAACACATTCAAAGCGTTTCTCTTAACCATCGACCAACTCTCACCTTGATTTCACTGATCTTTCTCTCTGAAAGCTCCAGCTGTATGCTGCTGTCAATTAGACAGGGAGCGAGACAGATGATAATTACTGCAAACGACACTTCAGAGGAAAGAGAGAGAGAGAGAGAGAGAGCGGCATTTAAGGTTTGAAGGGATAGAACAAAGCCGCTGGCCAGTGCAGAATCATTGGAAAAGAGGTGACTGTAATGCCCCAGTCAGGGAGTGTGTATCTTGGGGGGGACTTCTTCAGTCACAGGGTCTTTCCTTGTGTGAGGGGTGTGAGGGGTGATTAGGGATTAAATATAATAATAATAATTCTTCAAATCTTATCGACGTCTCAAAGCGCTTCACAGAATATACTGCAAAGTAAATTGACGCTATATTTGTGGGCGAAACGTGGCAGCCAATTGTGCACAGCAGTGTCCCACAAACAGTCGTGGATAGAAAATGACCAATTTTTACTATTGTGATTTTTTTGGAGGGATTATTATTGGGCATAAGGAAACTTGCCCAGGGTTTCGCTCTGACCTGCCTGGATTCGAACAGGTCTCTCGCTTGTGTTAACAGACAAGGGTAACAACAGTAATCCTTACATTTGATACAGCTCCTTATCAGTTCTTTGAGGCATCTTCAAGCACTTCACAGAATATGTTATAAAGTGAATTGACTGCATACTGTATTTTGTGGGCGGGGGGGGAGGGCGGGGTGTGAAACGAGGCAGCCAATTGCGCATAGCAGGGTCCCACAAGCAGTCGTAGATTGAGTGACCAAATCATTTTTATTTATTTTTAAGGAACTATTACCCCCAGACCAGCGATCCGTCAATCGATTAAGGTGGCAAGTGGGGTAAAAAAATTTTTTTTTTAATTTTTCATGTCAAAGTGTACGTTGAACTATATACTTTCAGAAATAAACCGTTTTGATGGGTGAAATAAACTTATTTCCAGAGAAATACGGGGAATGTGACATATGAAATAAGCTCTTTCGGTTTATTTTACTGTTGAATTCTTATTCTTTACCCTATATTTCTTTGGAAATAAGTTTATTTCACCCATCAAAACGGTTTATTTCTGAAAGTATATAGTTCAAAGTACACTTTGACATGAAAAAATTATATATTTTTATTTTTCACCCCACTTGTCATCTTAAGCGGGCTCCTAGCACTAGGTAAACAGAGGCATGTGGATGGAGTAAGGAAACTTGCTCAGTCAATTGGCAGCGTGCAAGTGAGATCCACGATCAGTCATAAAGCGAATGGCCAATATTAATTGTAGTCAGGTCCCTTCTCCTTTCAAATAGTGTCATGGGATCTTTATGGTTCAGCTGGTAAGAAGCGCACTGTGGTAATGTGCTTCCTAACCGCAAGCTTAAGAAGCACAAGAGCGTCCTTCTGAACGGAGTCCCTCCAACTCGCTCACTCGATCCCTCATTGAGCTCACATCTCAAAATGTACCTATTTGCCCATTGCTTCTGGTCATCTTTCCTCTTTCCACCTGCCCTTGGCCCGCCCTTCCCTCCCCCCACCTTTCCCTCCCTCCCTCCCTCCCCTCCCCACTGGCTCAGGCGCCCAGATAACAGTGTTAAATGCTTGAGACATCCACACACTATCGAGCCACATGAATAAAAATTCAATCGAGATTTTATCGGGGAGGGGTGGGGGAGAGAAGGAAGGGGGGAGAGAGGGAGAGAGGGAGGGAGGGAAAGGAGGAGAGGGGGAGGGGGAGGTATGGTGTTGAGCCACCTGGAAACTCGCTGAATTAGAATCCATTACAATAATTCTGCTCTCCTACACAACATTATAATTAGGCAAATTACAGTATAAATCTCATGGCAAAATTGGAAAATCAGAGAGAGCAGTGAGCAAGGTGGGACTGCACGCAGGGAGGGAGACTTTCATTGATAGAATAATGCTATTTCACAGGCCGCACAGGCAGGAATGATGGAAGCATTGAAAGCATTGCAAATGAGAGGCTTGTACTCAGAGTAGCAGTGTCTAAAGAGGGCTCTGTCTTTCCCCTTCCAACGGTCCAGGATTTGAACTCACGTAGTGTAAAATGACATGTCAGGACACGTTTGAGGAGAGCAGGTTTGTAGGGTAATGGAGAGATCGAGGTGGGAATGGGAATGATTTGAACAGCTCTTTTCAAAGAGCCTGCACAGACACAACGGGCCGAATGGCCTCCTTCTGTGCTGTATAATGATCCCACGATACTCAATGCAGTGCTGGAGGGTGGGGGCGTTGCATTATCAGAGGTGCCCCTTTCGGATGAGACTTCAATCTGAGGTCCTGTAGGCCTGCTCTGGCTCTGCATGGTTAATTGGCATTAACGATCCTATGGCACTATTTGAAAAGTGAAGAGACTTTGTCTCTCCCAGTATCTCATAGAATTATACAGCACAGAAAGAGGCCATTCGGCCCATCATGTCTGTGCTGGCTCTTTGAACAGAGCTGTTCAAATTCATTGGACTTCCCCGCGCTCTCCCCACAGTCCTGCAAACCTGTCCTCCCCAAATAACTATCCAATTATTCATCTAATTGTCCTGGCCAACAATCCTCCAAATAAAAACAATAATGTGTTTTATAACTCATACTTATATATCGCCCTCCACCCAGGGTAGCGTCTCAGAGCACTTAACGGTGGCGGCATTGGGGCATTGCTGTGCCCAATTGTGCTGCCGACAAATACACTTCATAATAAACTCTGTGAAGGGTTTTGAAACATGTTTAGAACATGATAAGGTGCAATACCAAATGCAAGTTTTTTTATTATTAGACTAAAGATCCCATGGCATTAATTAATACTAATAATCCTTGTGTTCGATTTAACGCTTTGAGACGTCTTCTAGACGTCTCAAAGCACTTCACAGAATTCACTGTGAAGTGAATTTACTGTATATTTGTGGGCGAAATGCGGCAGCCAATTGCACACAGCAGCGTCCCCACAAACAGTCGTGGATTTTCTTGAGGGATTATTATGAGGCGTGTGGAGTATGGAAACGTGCCAAAGGTTTCACCCTGCCTGGAATCGAACCCAGATCTCTCGCTTCTAAAGCGAGTGCTCTAACCGTTGAGCTACAGGACTCCACTTCGACAAGAGAAGGGAGGTTCTCCCGGCATCCTGAAATGAAGAGCTGAGAGCGTGAAGCTTGGAGATCAGCTACAGTGGTGGAGAGTGAGCAACAGGAATTAGGCGATAAACAGTTTCTGAATTAAACCGTTGAAGAAATAAATTAAAATCTTCATCCGCTAATTTTATCATCAATTAATCAGAGCCCGCACCGCACCTGATTTATAAAATTCACTCAATAAAATTATTCAGCAGCGCTCATTTAATTATTAATTGATAAATCACTGAAATCAGTTCAGAAACCAGCCGTGTGTAAATTCTTCAGCGCGATTCAGGCAAGGAATGCATCAAATCGTTTAAATCCGGTCAGTGAGGGGAATGAAACCAGGCGCGTACAAACACATAGCACCTGATGTACCAGGGAAAAGAGCATTCAAGGACACATGCCACACAAAGCTCCTAATCTAAGTAAGAATCTTTCCATTTGATACAGTGCACACAGCTGCTGTAACCCGGGTGGCTGACACATGTGTAAACCTATCGTCACACTCAATAGTATCCAAACCACAGAGAGGCTCCATATTTGGCCCACAAAATGGGCGAACTGTCCCCACGGTGTTTTTTTAAATGAGGGCTGACAAATAATCTTATCAAGTGAATTTGATCAATAATAATAAATAATAATAATCCTTAAATTTATGTAGCGCTTTCCACGTCTTATCGACGTCTCAAAGCGTTTCACAGAATACAACTGGTTGGGACCAGAGCAGCGGGGGGGAGGGAGAAGACAAGAGGGAAGAAAGGGGGGAGAAGAGGTAGGGACCAGAGAAGGTGGGGAGGGGTTGTGGTTGGAGGAAGGAAAGTAGAAAAATTCACTGTATATTTGTGGGAGAAATGTGGCAGCCAAATTGCGCACAGCAGTGTCCCACAAACGGTCGCGGAAGTGGGGCCAGGGAGGAAAGGGGGGAAAGAGGATAAGGGGGGAGAGGGAGGGATCAGGTGCAGTGATAATAATAATCATCCTTACATTTATATAGCGCTTTCCACGTTCTATCAATGTCTCAAAGTGCTTCATAGTGATTCATAAATGGATAATTTATTTATAAATTTATAATATTTATAATATAAATAAATTTATATTATTTATAATTTATGAATTTATTAATAAATTAATAAATAAAGTGATTAATAAATGGATGGTGAAATTAATGGATGAAGTTTTTCATTTATTTCTTCAACTGCTTATCACCCAATTCCCATTACTCCCTCTCTCCTGGACTGTTCCTGTTGTCTAAATTTCCTGCTGTCAGTCTTCATTTCAGGACACTGCGAGAAATGACACCACACTTTCTGTGCGCAATTGGCTGCCGCCTTTTGCCCCCACAAAATGTACAGTCTATTCACTTTACAGTATATTCTGTGAAGCACTTTGAGACGTCTAGAAGATGTGATAATGCGCTATATCAAATCATATTATTTGATATAATTACTATTAGATATATGCCGCCAACACAATGAAAGCTTCTCTGTGTCCAGAATGGATTTCCCACACTCTCCCTGGACGGACTCACCTTGGTTTATGTTTCAGATATCTCAAAAAGAGACATCTGTGATATTCTGTGAAGTGACGGTGGGCGAAAGCGTTTTGCAAGTGTGTGCGTCCTCTGTGTGCATCATCTTTCTGCCTCTACCCTTGACTCCAGGACTACTACTGTCCTGACAGACTGTCTGTCAGACATCAAGTCCTGGATGAGAGCTAACTTTCTACAGTTGAATATCAACAAGACAGAGGCCTGACTGATTGGCTTGCACCAGCGCCTTCACGCATCAGGCATCAACCTCCATGGTAGCTCACTCGACCTCACCAAGCCAGTCAGGAACCTCGATGTCTTGTTCGATCTTCAACTGTCTTTCTTCCCTCACATCCAAGCAATGACTCGCTCTGCCTTCCCTCAACTCTGCAATATTGCCCGACTCCGTCATTACCTTACTCCCAAAGCAGCTGAAACTGTCATTCATGCCTTCATTACATCCCGGCTGGACTATGCAAATGCCCTGCTTGTCGGCCTTCCCAATTCCTCCCTCCAGATGATCACAGGTTACAGATGATCCAGAACTCTGTGGCCCGGGTCCTCCATCGCTCCAAGCTTCGTGACCACATATCCCCCATCCTCATCCGACTCCATTGGCTCCCCATCATCCAGAGGATCCAATTCACGATCCGGGTCCTCACTCCATGGCCTCGCACCACGCTATACCCGTGACCTTGTAACCCCCTTTCAACCTGCCCGCCCCCTCCGCTCACAGGCTCTGGCCTGCTCCACGTCCTCTGCCCCACCCACCCCACATTAGCGGGTGAATCTTTGGCCACTCTGCCCCCAACCTCTGGAACTCCATCCCGCGGTTCCCTCGCCTCGCCCCCTCCCTGGTCTCCTTCAAGTCCCGCCTCAAGACCCTCCTATTCGATGGTCCTATCGCAACTCCCAATCCCCCCCCTTCCCTCCGCTCCCCTGTCCCAGCTCGGGTTTGAAACAGTGACTGTCGGCCCCTTGGGACGTCCTCCGGACGTGAAAGGTGCTACACAAGTGTAATCTTGTTGTTTTGTTGTTGTTGTAGAGTGATGGAGCTTTAAGGGTCGCGTTTTGTTCTTGTACAATGTATATTTTTAAGGGCGCTGTAAAATGCAAGTTGTTCGGCGCTGTTCAAATGCAAATGTCTGTTGCTAGTCTGCTTGAGTTCTCTGGAGTGAGGCTCGTTTTAAATGAATTGGAGGCATGAAATGGACGTTCCCCAATACATACCACCAAATAAATTATCATTATATAGTAATAAAATAATAATAATTTTTGCAATTCATGTAGCTCTTTTCACGTCTTCTAGACATCTCCAAGAGCTTCACAAGATATACTGTATAAGTGAAATTGATATTTATATTTCGGGTGAAACGCAGCAGACAATTGCGCATAGCAGTGTCCCACAAACAGTTGTGGATTGAAGTGACCAAGCTTATTATTGTTTTTTACTATTTGATATATATGATATATTTTATCATCATTGAAATATAAAACACAAAATTGTATTTGTTATCGCCTTTCACCTCTGGAGGACGTCCCAAGGAGCTGGACAGTCAGTGATTTGGGCCCGAGCAGTGTGCGTGGGGGTTAGGATTAGAGATGGTGGAGAGCAGAGAGGATAGGAGGGTGACCCATCGGTGGCCGGGCTTTCAGCCTCTCCGCTTCCACACGCAATCCCTTCGCCTCACTTCCTCTCTTTCCTCCTCAAGGCCGATCTCAAGAAACTTCCTCTTTGATCGTGCCTTCTGCTCCTCTCCTAACTCTTCCCCCTCTCCTACTCTCCTTCCCCTTCCCCTACCCTGACCCTTACCCCACTGCTCGAGTCCCGACCTGATTGTTCAGCGCCTTGGGGCGTCCTCCCGACGTGAAAGGCGCTCTATAAATGTCATTTTGTTGTTGTTGTTGGCCCGAAGGCATGGTCAAAGAGGAGGTTCTTGAGACGTGCATTGAAGGAACAAGGAGGGAGCAAAACAAAGGGAATGTGGGGGTGGAGGTCCGAAGGCTGGGGGCAGTCCTCCACCCCCCCGGCACTGTACTGGAGTGTGAGCCTGGATTCAAAGCTGCCTGACGCGGGGTTTCAATCTCAGCTTGTTACGACTCGGAGAGAGAGGAGTCCCCTGACTGAGCCAGGCTGTTGAAGTCTCGGGCCAGGGTTAATCATTAAGTGACAGGTTGAAGCCACGACTCCCTCCTGTCAGCAGAGATTATTTGATGTTGAGAGAATACGAAGCAAGAGGGGAAAGTGTTTTAAACAACACGGCCACCCCTGAGAACTCGGTATCTCTGAAGTCCATTTGAAACACATTTCGCAAAAGACTGGAACAGCAGGCAGTATTGATGCACACAGAGATGGCAGGTGCTCTCAAAGATGTGGTTATGGCAACAAAATAAATGACGGATAATTGCTTTTGTGACAACTTGGCAATTAAATTACACTCAGCCGAATAACATAATGACAATTTGTTATGCTCTAGCGGGCCCTAACATACCAATCATAATTAAATGCAATGACTGAAATAGCAAGCAAGCTCTACACAGAAACTATAGCCCAATTCCCTCCTCGCAAAACGTTATATGCACAGACTTGATTTTAATTTCTTCAGCATAATAGCATTATTTCACAGTGGAATTACTTGCCGGGAACAATTTGGGATTGTGTTTCCCCCGGGTGTGAGGCAGGATATCACAGGAACAATTGTGCGCCGTTACCGCTCTCCATTTAGTTCAGTTAGTTCTGTCCATTTTACACCAATTTCCGAAAAACAAAATCACCCTCCCGGTTTCTTTCTTCAGAATCTTTGCGGGGGGAGGATGAGGGTGGGGGAAGGAACATCACATGGAGTCCTGTAGCTCGGCGGTTAGAGCACTCGCCTCACAAGTGACAGGACCTGGGTTCGATTCCTGGCGGGACGAAACATTGGACAAGTTTTCTTACTCCCTCCACACTCCTCTGTTCACATAGCAGTAAGTTACTCAATTGGCGGCTGGCGTTTTTCCGGGGGGGGGGGGGGGGGGGGGGGGGGGGTAATAATTTGTTCAAAATAAATCATTGCTGCTTGGTTTGTGTGGTGTAAGGAAACTGGCCTAATGTTTCACCGCGCTAGGAATCAAATCCAGGTCTTCTTGCTCGCAAGGCGAATGTTCTAACCACCAGGCTAGCTGTCCTTCTTTTTGGTTACAAATACTAGTCAACAACAATAATAACTTGAGATCCAACGTTATATACAGGTGACTGTGAAGCGCTCTGAGTGTGATGGGTGACATACAAGTGCAAATTGTTGGAGACTTGGAAGATAAGGTTCATATTTATCAAAACTGGCACGAAAACAGTCTATTTGACCCAACTATTCCACAACACTGAAGCCCTCACTCCGTCACAAACACATCTCTATTCCCTTCTCTCACATGTATGCATCACGTTTTGTCTTAAATATACTGTACAGTGTTGATGTTTTGCTGTTATTAGCCAGTCCTTTGATCATCGAACAAAATGCGATCATTTTGTTCCCTTCAGAACAGAGTTCACAACGAGAGTCACACTGTTAGGGTTATTTGAGTGTCGTACGGAACAAGCCATGCTTTTCTGTGTTTGTTACAAGTAGAAAACATTAATCTGGCACGAACTTCACGGGTACAGACTGCAGAGCGGCAGAAACAAAAACAAGGGGCCATTTGATGGATAAAAAGAGAAGAGAAAGTTGAAGATCTCACTATTATTCAGTGGCGTTGCTTTTCAACTTTAATCTTTTGCTATCGACCGCAAATCACTGCGCTAAACCGAAGCAAGCAGATAATAATAATAATAATAATCCTCGCATTTGATGTAGCGCTTTTCACATCTTATCGAGGTCTCAAAGCGCTTCACAGAATATACTGTAAATTGAATTGACTGTGTATATGTGGGCAAAACATGGCAGCCAATTGTGGACAGCAGCGTCCCACGAACAGTCGTGGATTTAAATGAGCAATCTGTTCTGACGAAGGGTCGTAGACCCGAAACGTTGACTCACGTTTCCTTTCTCTATAGATGCTGCCTGACCTGTTGAGTGTTTTCTGTTTTTCTTTCAGATTTCCAGCATCTGCGTGATTTTGCGTTTTTGTTAGCAATTTTTTTTTTTTTTTTAGGGATTATTATTAGGCATGTGGAGTAAGGAAACTTACACAAGGTTTCGCCCTGCCTGCAATTGAACGGAGGTCTCTCGCTTGTGATGATCTCATAGCACTATTCGAAAAGAAAAGGGACCTTCTTTCTCTCAGTGCCCTGGCCAACAAAACTCCCCACCCCCATTCCCCAACCCTCACCCCAGCCATGATAAAACAACTTGCGCACAGTGGTGTCCCACAGACAGTCCTTAAGTGAGGGTCGGATATCTGTGGGATATCACTGTGTGCAAATTGGCTACAGCCTTCACCTGAAATGACCCAGTAAAATCCCAAAGATTCCATCGTGACTTCTTGTCTCAGTGCCACGAGGAGATGAAATGTCTCTGGCTTCACTCAACACTTGTGATGAAGGGCTCTGAGTCCATTTCCTCAGATCTGCCTTTGGCCGTACATTCTTGTCTATTCTTCAGCCAAAGCCGTTGCTAGGCAGCACCGTTAAACTCATGAGTATTGGATGGCTTTCTTTTAATGTTTTTGTCTTTGAGGGATTACACAACAGTCAACATCTTCGCACTTTTTTTCGCTGAGTTCTGGTGCGATGAATAGATCTGTTCTGATAATTTGACAGTTGATATGATTGTCACAGGGAATGAGGCTGAAAGCAATTAATGAAGGTGGCCGGGAGTCTGCACTAATACACTCTGCACTCAATCTTACTCTACATACCCTTGAGAAGCATAAAAATCATTGGTGAATATCATTGACATTCCTCCCAGAATCTGTGGGGCATTTTTAATTCTGTCAGCACAAGAGGGGATCAAATATCAGCCTCCCGTTGAATCAACATGGGAGGGGAGGGGAGTGGGGGAGGGGAGGGGAGCAGAGCAGAGAAGAGAAGAGAAGTGGGGGAAGAGAGGAGGGGAGGAGAGGAAGGAAGGAGAGACCTGTGGCCCAAGCTGCAACAAGGACCACTGTGTTTCCATTTTAGTAACTTGGAACACGATACGTCAGTCAATAAAAACAAAAAGGCTTTCAATTTGAGTTCTTTAAAACTTAATAATAATAAATAAGAATCCTTGCATTTGATACAGCGCCTCATCATGTGTTGTTGAGACGTCTCAGAGTGCTTCACAGAATATACTGTGAATTGACTGTGTATTTTATGGACTAAACATGGCAGCCAATTGCGCACAACAGGGTCCCACAAAACAGTTACAGATTGTGTGACCAAATTATTCGTTTTTTTAGAAAAATTCTTTGAAGGGATTATTATCCACGGAAACGCAATCCACCATCCGGGTTCCTACTTACCGCTAGGAAAACAGAGGTGTGTTTAAGGACACCTGTCTAAGGTTTCGCCTTGCCTGGGAATCGAACCCTATTCCTCTCGTTTGCAAGGCGAGTGCTCTAACCACCATGTTTACAGGATTTTCCAAACTTCAGGACAGGATACAGCAGCAAATACAGACAATGACTTCCAATTTTATTTCTTTTATTTATTTGACGTCCAGATTTAATTTGATCCTTCCCCAACTTGACATCAAATGGGTGGCTATTCCAGAAGAATGAATTCCAAGAGGCTGAAGGGCCCGCTTCATAAATGCTCTCTTGCAGTCCTACGAAATGCAAGGTAACGCAGTACAGTACTGTATTATCAGGTAACTCGGCACAAAGTCATTCCGTCACTCGGGATTCAAATTGTGAGTTTCTGGTCTATAAGACTCATGTTATTTGTGCAATTGGGGCTGCTGCATTTCGCCCACAAATATACGGTCAATTCACTTCACAGAATATCCTGTGAAGTGCTTTGAGACGTCGATAAGATGTGAAAAGCGCTATATCGAATGCAAGGATTATCATTATTATTATTATTTGCTGGATAAGTCTCTTTGCGAGTAAATTGCCGGGCTGCCCTTTTTGACTAAGATGCCATCAGTGTCTCTAATTAATTCATAAGAAGTCGTTTAGCTGTAAATTGTTCCTCAATTGCTTATTTTTAAATCGAATCACCTGTAAAATGTTATTGGGTAAGGCTGACAGGTAAGGGACCATATTAGAGAGACGCTGGCGGTTTTAGAGAAACAGATGTGCACTTAAAGCGAGGAGGCACATCAGTCATCAAGATGTGCATATTCCCAAGCAAAGCCTAATTAACATGTACACAGCTTCTCTTCTGAGATTGCGCTCACTTTTCAATAGGAACAAACGGAATAAAACAAAACAGAAACAGCCCTTCCAATGTGACACAGCGCCTTTTCACATCAGGAGGCATGTCTCAAAGTGTTTTTTACTGTTACGTGCGGTGACTGATGTATAGCATATTATGTAGCTACATCTACAAGCTGAATTGCGTAGACTGAATTGCATAAACCTTATGCCCAGTTTAAAACATCGATCTCGGATTGCGTCTTGCCGACATCCCCTTGTGCCTGGGTAGTGCCAACTCACTGGTTCCTGTGTTCCACCCCCAAACCTAGGGTAATGGAAGACCGACCTTTGAGCTCAGCACGGTTCATCAACAACAGCAACAACAAGTTGTGTGGATGTGGTGCTCCTCACGCAGTACTGTAATAATCCCTAAAAAAACCCAGTAATAAATTGGTCATTTCAATCCACGACTGTTTTCGGGACACTGTTGTGCGCAATGGGCTGTCACGTTTCGCCCACAAATATACAGTCACTTTACTCTATATGTTTTGTGAGGCGCTTTGAGATGTCTGGAAGGCGTGAAAAGCGCTATATCAAATGCAAGTATTATTTATCTTTGATTATTACTGCAGAAAACTACCAGCGCTGAATGCAGTGCAATTGCCAGTTATGGTTAATAATGGAACTTATCCTCCAAGGCTCCAACAATTTACAATTGTATGGTGCCCATCACACTCTCAGCGCTTCACAACAAGGAAGTTGGTGAGAGAGGGGAGGGGCAGTGGATGGTCAGCTGTGTTGAAGATAGGGAACGGCGATATGGGAATTTCCCGATATGGATATATCGGTTGGCTCATATCGAGATATCCCGAAATATCGATATTTTCAGTTTTTCGTACTGCGCATGCGCGCAGCATCGGAGTGCGCGCGCATTCCGGGTGCGCGCGCATTCGGGGCCTATCTTCTCAGGAGGTAAATATCTTTCTCTCTCTGTGTCTCTCACTCTCTCCATCTCTGTGTTTTTCTGTCTGTGTCTCTCTATGTCTCTCTTCCTCTCTCCTCTCTCACATCCCCCCCATCTCTATCTATCTGTATATTATCACATCCGCCCCGTCTCTCCCCTCCCCCCCCCCGCCGTCCCTCTCTCGCACCCCCCCACCCCCGTCGTCTCTCTCCCCCACCACCCCCCCAGCCGTCTCTTTCTCCCTCCCCCCACGCCATCTCTCTCTCCCTTACCCCAGCCATCTCTCTCCCCCTCCCCCCAGCCGTCTCTCTCCCCCTCTCCTCCCCCCCCCCTGCCGTCTCTCTCTCCCTCCCTCCCCCCCTCCCACCGTCTCTCTCTCCCTCCCCCCCCAGCCGTCTCTCTCCCCCAGCCGTCTCTCTCCCCCTCTCCTCACCCCCAGCCGTCTCTATCCCCCTCTCCCCCCCAGCCATCTCTCTCCCCCACTCCCCCCAGCCGTCTCTCTCCCCCTCTCCCCCACCCAGCCGTCTCTCTCCCCCTCTCCTCCTGCCCCCAGCCGTCTCTCTCCCCCTCTCCTCCCCCCCTCAGCCGTCTCTCCCCCTCTCCTCCCCCCCACAGCCGTCTCTCTCCCCCTCTCCCCCCCCAGCCGTCTCTCTCCCCCCCTCCCCCCCCAGCCGTCTATCTCCCCCTCCCCCCAGCCGTCTATCTCCCCCTCCCCCCAGCCGTCTCTCCCCATCACCCCCCCCCGCCAGCCGTCTCTCTCCCCCTCACCCCCCCCCCCCAGCAGTCTCTCTCCCCCTCACCCCCCCTACCCACAGCCGTCTCTCTCCCCCCACCCCTTGCATACCTGTATATTGTATTCGAGGACTATGAATACAAGATGGCGGCTTTGCACCTCGGTCTGTGCATTGTGTATAGAGATGAGCATTCTGGGTCTTGTAGTTGATTGTGCTCGCATCCCGACTTTTTACCTCGATATATCGTTTTTTCGATATATCGATATTTTAAAAATGTCTACATCGGCATATCGATATGAAAATCGTATCGGGTTTTAGCGATATATCGATATATCGCCGTTCCCTAGTTGAAGAGGTTGGCTTTAAGTCTACAGTTCATCTGGGCTACCTGACTATTGAAGAGCATGATTCAAAGTCTCCAGTGGTTTGCTCTGTGCCTCCCATACATTATACGATTACCAAACAGTGTAAGATAGCTGGGGGGTTGTATTCAAAGGAAGCGAGGGATGGGGTGAGGTGAGGAGACTCCAGGATGGAGATACAGAGGTATAGGCTCAGATCCAGATCAGATCAGATCCAGAGATCAGTGGAGCCTTGATGCCTCTAGTCTTTAACTCATCATTAGAGTTGAAGAGTGAATTCTAACTCATGTCCATGCTCTGTTGGGCATTTAATTACAACGAAATCTACTCTGCATCACATCTCTTCCAAGCTGCAGCACATGGCTAAGCCTGAGTGAAGTTTACGCAAGAGTTTGATGTGATGAATGCACAGCCAGAAGAGGTTGTTAGTCTTTCTCCTGACAGAACACTTCGCTGAGCGTTAACGTACCAAAGGAGAGGAGATCAGCCGAATTAACACCAGGAGAGCAGTCAGTCTGACCAGCGTTTGCGTAGGTTACAAGGTAATGGTAATAAATAATCCTCACATATGATAACGGCAATTGCTGTCATTCCTTTCATGCCCTATCGCTCCCATCTCCTCCTAACTCACTCCTTTGCTTGCCCCCCCCCACCGCCCCACCCTCCCCCAACCATCTGTCAGCAAGCGCTGCCCTCTTTGACTATCTCAGAGACTTGCACCTTTTGCTGTCTCCCCCTCCCCACTCCCCAGTGTCTCCCCCTCCCCACTCCCCAGTGTCTCCCCCTCCCCACTCCCCAATGTCTCCCCCTCCCCACTCCCCAGCTTGCCGGTAGCAGCTATTCAGCCAGTGGAAAGTGGCCCTTGATACTTTCCTTCGTGAAGGTCGCTATATAAATACAAGTTGCTGTCCAAGGTAGGACAACCGAGTTTGCACAGAGGAAGGGTTGGCATTAATAATAATAATGATAATAACAATCTTTGCATTTGAAATAGCGCTTCATCACATCTTCGAGATGCCTCAAAGCGCTTCATTGTAAAGCGAAGTGACTGTGTGTTTTGTGGGCAAAACGTTCAGTGTCGGGAGTCGCGTTCCCCACTTTAAAGGGAGCGTATTTCCATCCGAGCTGCCATTCGGGAGCGAGCGGTGAACAAAGATTGCGTTAAAATGTCACCATCGTCGTGGAACACAATTGGAGCCAGTGGGGTGGGGGGTGGGGGGGTGGGGGGGTGGGGGGTGGGGGGTGGGGGGGTGGGGGGTGGGGGGAGCTGGAGCAGCTCCTCAGACCTGCCGTTGGCTGTGAATGCTTTGACCAGCAACGCCGCCATTTATTTTGTTCTTCTAAATGTGTCTCTAAACCAAGAGGGCTCACTTCAAACTGCCAACATCCTGAATTCCCACAACAAAAAGCAACGGAGAATTGCTTTTAAAAAAAGAATCGTCTCCCTCCGAACTCTGTATTTCCCACTCAAAAAAATTAGTGAACAAAGTGAACAAAAAAATAGAGCCTCCTCAGATTCATGTAACAAAAGCCGGCATTGCTAATAACCAGATAAAATGTACAGCTGTAGCTGAAACCTGGCATTTGGAAATGCTATTAGCTTGTATCTGGTTTTGTCGTGCCTGTTACTAATCTCTAATTACTGACTGTCAATTTCTGAACAGTGACCTGTCACTTATTCCTGTTGATTGACAAAATGCACAGAGGAGCTGATTCCATCTCAGCGTTTGCATTGAATCTCACAATCTGCCACGTCGCTTCGATATGATATTAAACCTCCATCCCCCTCCTCCGCCCCCAAGATATACACAAGCCATTAGATTATCCTCACACCATACTCAGAATAATGGATACTTGGGAATCGTTTCAAAATACTAATGTAATCCCATGGTCTCAATATAACATTATAAACTCCAGAACACAAAAGACATCAGCAATTTTGACTGGTCACCTGAACCCCTGGGTGACATTAATGCCTTCAACTCAGGTCAGGAGTACTGTACATAGATTACTTGTTAAAATGTACATACTGTCCTCTGCAATAGCTCTTCTCTCCAATCTGGAATGCATTGGAAATGAAGACTCATCTAAAATCTTCTGTTCTTAGTTAATGTCGTCCTTGACCTAAAAACCACAAACCTCGTTCCCTCTCTGTCTTGCCTTCCTCTGGTTATATCTGGTTATATCGCCACAAAGAATGATATCGTTAACAACTCAGCCTGGCTCAGTTGGTAACATTCTGACCTCGGAATCAGAAAGTTGAATGATGAACCCCCGCCAAAGTGGTTCATGAGACTTTGAACTCGTACAGTCTAGGCTGCCACTCCAGTGCAGCGTTGGGGGGGGTGGAGGGGGGTGGGGGTGAGTGCTGCAATTGTCGGAGGCGCTGTCGTTCAGACACAACGATAAACCCGTAGAACACAACGCCTGCCTGGTCAGGTGGATGTTGAAGATCCCTTGGCACTACTCAAAAAGAGAATAGAGTCTCTTCCGGTGTCTCGGCCAAACCTGAACAAGTCTGGATAAGCACTTGGTTGAACCCCTCATCTTTAAGCGCTCTGAGACGCCGTCCGGCGTGGAGGGCACTATATAAATCGAAGTTGTCATTGAAAGACAGCAGCTCTAACAATGCGGCACTCCCACTGAGCTCCCACTTGGAGCTCAAAGTTCCAACATGGGACTGGAACCCACAACCTTCTGGTCCAGAGGCAAAAACGCTATCAAATGAGCCAGGCTGACACAATGTTTGAAGACGGCACCAAAGATGTAGTGTCTCAGAGCAGCGGAACAGAGTGTGTTCCAGCAGCAGGTAACAACAACGACAACCATAACTTGCATTTATATAGCGCCCCTCAGGCAGGATAGGGTCTCAGAGCACTTAAAACCTGCACCAAATGAAACTCCGGCCCTCTCCGGTGTTGTGGCGTCTTGAAAGAGGGAATCTCGCCTCTGGGATCATTTGTGAGAATGAAATTGTCACAGAGAATTATGATTAACAACCACTTTATATTTGTATTGTCTGTCTGTCTGTCTGTCTGTCTGTCTGTCTCTTTGTTTAAACAGCGAGTGATTTCAGCATCAATGGGAAAATTAGATAGCCCGAGTTACTGAGGCTAAGGTGTCAGGGAGCGGAATTAAAATCAGTGAAGATAGTCATTAACCTAAAGATACTTGAGCATCCACTTGTACGTTAATTCAGCTCCCTGTCTCTGTCAGACACTGGAACTCTCCTGAACAGCTGCTGCGATGACAGCATCAGCTCTTGATGTTTAACCACAAGAAATTCGACCAAATTGACAGACTGAAACAAAAGCCCGTTAGAGTTCAATTTTTTTTAAAAAAAAGTAATCCTTATGCCTTTAATATGCATTAATAGAGAGCCAATTGGCGGGGCAGTCCCTTTAATATGCACAACAGGTTATTTAAGTAGGAGATTGGTTTTAAATCACCTCGCAGAATATTTTTACCCTCAAGGGCTCCAGCTAAAGAGTAATGTTTAACTGCTCTCTTCAATTAAATTTTTCCTGTTGGAAAAGAGCTGAAATTTATTGTCCTGGAACCTGTCACATATGGTAAGCTTTAAGCAGCAGTTTTACGGAGGGTGATCTGATTGGAGTGATTTAAGGCATATTTAAATATTCCAGATCTGAGACTATCAGGCTCAGATCTCCTCAGTCATTAAGCTGGCCGTTTCCAACGTGAGAGGGTCACTCTGCACACAGAGGTGGAAACATCCAACTGTGCTAATAGACCCTTTATAAATCATTACAATGTGATTATAATGATGCCTATGGGTCTGTTATTACCTCGATTCCCAGTCATTGGATCACAGACTGTCCTATTCCTGCTTGCCTGGACTTGCTGCTGTGTTTATTCGGTACTCCATCATCCACAGATCTTCTTCAATAAAAATAATAATATTTATTAAGAATATTTCTTGCATTTGATAGCGCCTTATCACATCATTAAGATGTCTCAACCCACTTCACAGGATATATTGTAAAGTGTGCATTTTGTGGGTTTAAACAAAATTAACAACCGGGTTCCTACATACTGCCGGGTAAACAGAGGTGCGTGGACTATGGAAACTTGCCTAAGGTTTCATCCTGCCCAGGAATCAAACTCAGGTCATCTCGTTTGTGAGGCGAGTGTACAATGAGCTCCCTTTATATAAAATCTATCCCTTCAGTTGAGTCCTTGGGCAAACTTCCTATTTTCATCACATCTCTGTAAAGCGAGACTTGAGACTTATATACCTTATATTAAAGGAGGTTATACAGGTGCAAGTTGTTGTATTGAGAGCTTCTGTTTATTGCCCACAGGGTGAAAGGGCTGCTTGGTAATCAGAATAATAATCCTTGCATTTAATTCAGCGCCTTTCGCATCGGGAGGACATCTCAAAGAGTTTCAGAAGATATATTGTAAAGTGCAATGACTATTTTGTAGTGAACACAGCTGACGATTTGTACACAGTACAGTAGTATCACATCTCACAGGTTTGAAGTGATCGCCCAGTTTCACTCGTTGGCCAGAAAGGAAAGAAAACCGTCTTCTCTCTTCGAATAGTGCCGAGGGATCTTTAAAGTCCGACCTGAACAGGCAGATTATTTCTCGGTTTAACATCTCATCCAAACACAGCACTATTGATAATCATAATAATAATCCTTGCATTTGATCTAGCAGCTTGTCAAGTTGTAACCCAATCCTGCATTGGATCATTAGTCCAGACACATTTACAACAGCGATCAACGGCGACCTGTACTGAGGACCTTCAGTCTACTGTGTTCCCCTGTATTGCACACAAAATATACAGTCAATTCACTTTACAGTATATTAGAACATAAGAACATAAGAATTAGGAGCAGGAGTAGGCCATTTGGCCCCTAGAGCCTGCCCCGCCATTCAATATGATCATGGCTGATCTTCTCACCTAACTCTAATTACCTGCCCTATCCCCATATCCCCTAATCCCTCTATTTTTCAAAAATCTATCAGTCTCAGCCTTGAAAATGTCCAAGGACTGAGCATCTACAGCCTTCTGAGTGAAGAAATGTTTCCTCAACTCTGTTCTAAAAGGCTGATCCTTAATTTTAAGACTGTGACCCCTGGTTATGGATTCTCCTACCAGGGGAAACAGTCCCTCAGTGTCTATTTTATCTAGCCCTTTAAAAATCTTATATGTTTCAATCTTATATTCTGTGAAGCGCTTTGAGACATTGAGAAGACGGGATAAGGCGCTATATAAAATATAAAGATTGTTATTATTATTATCGCTGTGAACTGGATAGGATCTGTTTAGTCTGGAGGTAAGAAAAGCTGTATTTTAGCACCATCTAGTGTCCAGTGCAGCACGGACATGGAGAATGTGAGCAATAGAGTCGTGTTTCCAAACACATTTTCTCCATTAAATCTAGTTCAGTCAACGTGCCTGAAATAATGAAATATCTAGGTGTGTAATATATCTATTCCAGTACTGAATTCCCAGAAAATTTTACAAATCATATTTCTGATGAGTTAGGAACCTCAGATTTTCTCAGGCTGAAATACCCTCCCAGCACCACCCAAAATAATAATAATAATTCTTGCATTTGTTATATCTCTCTTCACGTCTTCTAGACGCCTCAAAGTGCTTCATAGAATATACTGTAAAGTGAATTGGCTGTAATTGTGAGTGAAGTACGTCAGCCAATTGCACAGCAGTGTCCCACAAACAGTTGTGGGTTGAAATGACCAATTTATTATTGTTTTTTTCTTGAGGGATTATTGTTAGGTGTGTGGTGTAAGCAAACTCAGCCAAGATTTTGCCCTGCCAGGAATCGAACCCAGGTCTCCCGCTTGCGAGATGAGTGTGCTAACCACTGAGCTACAAGACTCCAGAGCCAAAATGAACTTTATTGGCTTCTCTTAATTGAAAACACAGACTCCTGGTGTTGTAACTGGTTGGGCTGTGGGACTTTGCTGGCACAAATAGCTACAGCCTTTGCCTACTGTTGTAGATCTCCATTCTACCAGATGGCTCTGGCTGCCTTTGCTCTTGAATGTGCTTTAACCTCCTGTCCATTCCTTCAAACACAGATTAGAACCGTTTTCTTTTAGGAACTAAAATTATGGGACATAGGTAGCTCAGGACATACGTGCATGTGACCGCCAGGAAGGTGGAAGGCTAACTAGATGGACTTTGGTCTTTTTTTCACCTGGCATTTCTTGTTCTTATGTTCTCCTCCAATTTATTATTGACAAAACTGAGGCTGTCCTGCGCCAATGTCCTTGGCTTAATTTTAACGTAATGTGCTATTGTATTTTGATTTCTCTATAACTACTGTTACATATTTCTCAAATATTCCTCTGAAAAACAACAACAAAATTACATCTGTACAGCGCCTTTCACGTCTGGAGGACTTCCCAAGGCGCTGGAAAAACGAGGGGAGGGTTTGCCTTACAATGGAAGTCACCTCATACTCATCACCACTTACGGCAGTCGGAAGGTTTGTTGATCAGGGTACCTGTTTTCAGATGCTTAACTTCTGGCAAACTCAAGTCTCTCAAGCGAATGACACACTTCCAACAATGGCTGGAACCCAGTTCTGACACCAGCCTTGAATCCATTTAAAAAAAAACTTTGAAACGTTCTGCTCCAGAGGTCAATAGCCAAGCCAGGTTGACACCAAGTTGTAAAGTTCCGACTCTGCACATATTTTAAAATGCCAAAAATTGATCCTAACATTCCGCAAATATATTTCCAGGTAGTCAGCATGCTGAACACACCAAGGCTGTGACACTTGAAGATCACTTCAGAAATCCTTACTTCTGGTTGGAAATGGGTTTTTGCTAAATCCTTTGTTATTTTTGTTAACTTTGAATTGTGAATGGAAGATTACACTGGCAGTAATCCAAGGCTTTGACTGTTGGCTATGTATATCCCCAGGATATAAAAGAACTGAGCCAAACACAACCTTTCAGGGTAAATAACTTGAATATTTATCAATTTCAACGGTTGCCAATCATCCCTGCAATAGGGGTAAAAATAAGGTTAATTTGCACAATGCTCTCCACGTCAGACTATCCACCCAGACTCTTCCTGGGTCTCACCCTACAATATAACATCCCATAACAGAGAGATAGACACCAATGTATCAACAATAAAATTACGTTTGTGTAGCATGTCACGTTGAGTGGACATCCCAAGTGCTGAATAGTCAAGAGTTTCGGACCACAGCTGGTGTTGGGATTGGGGAGGGGGAAGGGAAGGGAGGTGACCGATGGTACAGTCGAAGAGGGTCTTGAGGATAGAGAGGGGGCAGGGCAGAAGGATCGCAGGATGGAATTCCAAAGGTTGAGGGCAGTGGCTGAAGGCTCGTCCACCGACAGTGGGGCAAGGGACATGGAGCAGGCCGGAGCCCGCTGAGCGGAGGGAGCAGATATAAGAACATAAGTAGGAGCAGGAGTAGGCCATTCGGCCCCTCGAGCCTGCCCCATTTAATAAGATCATGGCTGATCTTCTATCCTAATTCCATTTACCCACCCTATCCCCATATCCCTTAATCCCTTTAGCTTTTTTAAAAAAAACTGATGATCTCAAGTCTTGAATATGTTTAATGACTGAGCATCCACAACCTTCTGGGGTAGAGAATTCACTATCCTCTGAGTGAGAAATGTTTTCTCAACTCAAGTTTTAAATGGCTGACCTATAATCCTGAGACATGTTGTTAGGTGGTTAGGAGGTCGTAGAGATAGGATGGGGCAAGGTCCTGGAGGGCTTTAAAGCTGAGGACCAGCATCTTGAATTGAATCATCTGAAACAGTGCCACCTTGTCATACATGTAACACTGCCATTTTCCAGTAGCCAAGAGCAATTCAAATAATCAACGCAAGCAGGTAGACGTTACACAGTCTGCTGCACTTTATTAGTTTTGAAAGTAAAAGTTATAAATAATTACGACTGGCTTTTCTGGAAGTGATGTGGAAGAACATTGTTGAATCACAAGAGAACTCCTCAGTCTTTACAGGCACCGACAGCACAATCACTTCACCCACTGGAACACACGGGTACATTTTGTCTCTGGAAATGTCGACCCAATACTTCAGGTTTCCAAGCCAATAGACACAAGACGGAGTTCCCTCAGTCTCCTACACAATATTTTGTAGCGGGCACGTACATTGATACGTGTCAATGTGACCGGTCTGCTCTTTTCACTGTTGTCCTGGTGTGTGTTCTTCTTGTGGCTGTCCGACGGGCTGTCCCTGCTGTTGTTGTTGATCCGCCTGCATTTCCTTCAGCAGCTCTTGCAAGTTTATATCTAATCCCGGATCGCGCTTTTCCGCAGTCTGCTGTCCTGAGCTCCCAGCAGCCCACTGCAACCCCTGCAGGTCAAAACATACGTACCATTAGAGGAACCGCAGGAAGCAATGTGTACCTAGGATCAAGGTAGTCATCTAAACAAAGATAGTTTATATATATATATACACACACAGAATGTATTCGAAGGCAACAACACACATTGAAAGGTGGAGGCCACAGGAAAACAAATAACAATGACAGCTTGCATTTGATATAGCGTCCTTCGCACAGGAGAAGGTCTCTGAGCGCCATGATGCAGCTGGAGCAAATCTCAAGTGGTTTATCTCAGCCCCTTGATGGTGTTACCTTGGGAACAGATCCCAGCAGCTCTTATTCCTTAGTAATAGATTGCAATTAAAACTAATTACTTTCCGATTTGGGGCTTTCTGGCTTTGGATATTTGCTTGAACACTCGGGAGCTGTGGCAGAAGCTTGTCACGACCAGCGAGCGAGCGACACAGAAGGGGAAACAGCACCGTGAGGTGCTAAGAGTAAACGCATCGCGATTTATTTCCCTGCGAGGTACGGGGGCTTATTGTCATTCATGCATATTATCACACACAGGAATCATCTGATGCAAACCAAGACAGCTAGACAACACACGTTATGCTCAAGTGGTTTATAAAACATTTGTCCGATCACGGTTTGGTCATTGCGTGCAAATCACTCCAGGGCACCCCGAGGATGCTTTGCTCGGTATACATTATGATCCCGTTCAATTTACATATACACAGCACCTTTCACATCGGGAGGATGTCTCAAAGTGCTCAATACTTCTGGCTGGTCACTCAAGCCAAGGGTTAGGAGCCAAAGGAGGCGGGGAGGAGAAAGGTGACTGAAGACACGGTCAACGGTCAATTTCTATGTGTTCATTTACATTTTTGGATCCGTTTTGGTGTTCACACCAGTTGCAGACTGTCTGAAGGATAATAATCTGTGCATTTGATATAATTGTCGAAACCTCTCAAAGGTCTTCACAGGATTTTACTGTAACGTGTAGTGACTATGCATTTTGTAGGTGAATGCGGCAGCCAATTAACGCGCAGCCAATGTCCCATTAACAGCCATGAAGTGAATGACCAATTTTGGTTAATGTGGCTAATCTACAAGGGCATTTACTTCAGAGGCTTATAACTGAGAGGTTAGTATTTCAAATCTAGACAGGAATAATTTGCAGTCAGTTTGTACATAATTCCACGGCTGAATTTTCAGTTCCTCAATACACAGCCAGTCTCTGACAATTATGTGTTTGCATTACTGACTTGCACACTTCTGTAATCCAAAAAACATTCACAGTGCAGTCAATTTTCTTGATCGACAGCCAAGGCAAATTTAGCTTACAGCAAAAGAGCTTTTTTGAAATGAACTGTACATAATTAATGTGATCCAGTATTGGTAACGGATAGCTTTCTTAAAATAGGCATAGGCATTTTGCACTGAAATGTAAAGGGTAATGAGGCCGGGATTTCACCTTCTATGAAAGCACTTAACACTACCTTACATCTCCCACAACACAATTGTTGGCGTGTGTAAGGACAGCGGAGAGGGAGGGGGGGGGCAGGAAAGGTGGTAACATCTATATCCTGAGGCAGAAAAATCACATTATACTTGACCAGCAAGCAGCTGGTTTACAAGAGGCTATTATGGACCTGTCCGCTCCCTCCGCTCAGCGGGCCTTCAGCCTCTCTGCCTCCATCCTTTGGAACTCCGTCCCACTCCCTTGGCTGTGCTCTCTCCCTTGCCTCCTTGAACGCACATCTCAAGGCACCCTACTCTTTGTCCGCACCTTCAGTCACCCTCCTGCCCCCTCCCTCCCTGCCCTTCACCGCCCGATCCCAAAGCCTAATTACGTCTTGTAATTATCTTCAAGCGTTGTGACTGTATTTGTAGGCAAACGCGGCATCAATAAAGTACAGTTGAATTAAAGCTTATTCTCGCGTTTGGATCAAATAACTAATGACCTTCAATTTATTTCTAATCATACTTTAGCAAGTCTTTTCCTACCCCATCAAACAAACAGGGATCCACGAATTTGCAAGAAGGCTTTCACTTCATAATTTTCCCCATCTCCCCCCCACCTCCAGCACTGGGCTCCCAATCACCACTTTGATCGCGCCTATGGCCATCTCTCCCTCTTCCTTGCTTGGCTTCCAACCTGGTCCCTAGAAAGTGCTCCGTGACTTTACTCGATGTGAAGGGCGCTAGATAAATGTGAGTCGTCAATTGCAGAATGCCCTGTACAGTACTTACTCCGGCTCCACCTTTCCGTCGTAACGTAATTCCCTCTGTGAGGAGTGCCCTGCTCGCTTCCTCAAACAACCTCTCTTCATCAGTTTCCCCTTGTGCCTCAAGCTCTTGGTATTTTTTCACAAATCTACAAAGCAGTAGGTTGAAGACTGTATGAACGCCCATAGTCAATCAACAACAACAAGTTACATTTCTGTAGCTCCTTTCCAGTCAGCAGCACACCCAAAGGCAATAGGGATCTGCACCAGAGCGGAGGTTTGGGATGAGAAGGATTGGAAAGGGAGTGGCAAATTAGGAGACTGACCGAAGGCACGGTTAAAAAGGAGGGTCTTAAGACGGGAGGCAAGAGAGCTGGTGAGGTGGAGGGACAGTGGGATGGAGAGGATGGGTGCAGAGATGCTAAGGTCCACTGTCACCCATCTAAACAGCTTAATGGAAGCCAGTGAAAGGCACTAAATATAGTCAAGGTAACAATAATAATCCTTGCATTTGATATAGCTTCTTATCAAAACTTTGAGACGTCTCAAAGCGCTTGACAGTATATAAGGATTATTATTATTAATAAGTCTATTTAGGTTAGAATGAAGGGAAAGCATTCCTCATGAATTCCTGGTGTAGCTGATGAAAAATATTAATTGATTAAAAACTAATTTGCAGAAAAGATTTGACAATCTAATACCTAACAATATAACAGGGTGTGAAACTGACTCAGTTTCTATCACTCTCACCCCTGAGTCAGAAGGTCCTGGATTCAAGTCCCCATTTAGGGCCCGGACCTGACATGCTGAGATGACACTTGGGGTGGGGGGGGAGAGCAGGAAGGGGGTGGGGGGATGTGGGGGGCAGAGAACTGCATTGCTTGAGGTACTATTCTTCAAGTACAAAATCACTAGACTGCACAGAAAAACTCTGTGAAGCACCTTGAGATAGTCTCGACACGATAAGGCGCCGTATCAGGTGCAAGGATTATTATTATTATTACTATTATTGTTAGATGCTAAACCGATGTATAACACTTAACACAATTCAAGAATGTTCTGGCCCACAACCCCCATCCCATCCCCCTACCCAGATAAACAACAATCTCAGGGAGGGGTCACAGTCCATTTGTATACATTTTGGGAATATTATTAGACACAATGGGCCAAATGGGCTTCTTCTGTGCAGTACATGTCTATTGGGTTTCCTTACCTCTGGCAAGTGGAGATGAAACTGGACTGTGTGAGATCAAACAATTTGGGACCGTTCCCATATAACTCATAGAATTTCCTGCAATTAAACATACAAGCGTTACAGCAGTTTAACTCTCATCACTGGGACAAGCTTAACAAATTATTGGTGAATGGTTAGAGCACTCGCCTTGCAAGCGAGAGAGCTGGGTTTGATTCCTGGCATGGCAAAACCATGGGCAAGTTTCCTTACTCCACACACCTGATAATAACCCCTCAAAAAATAATAAATTGGTCATTTCAATCCACGACTGCTTGTGGGACACTGCTGTGCGCAATTGGCCACATATGTGTATCTATCGCCCACATATAACAACAACAACAACAAAATTACACTTGTATAGCGCCTTTAACGTCAGGAGGACGTTCCCAATTGACTATATACAGTCAATTCATTTTACAGTAAATTCAGTGAAGCGTTTTGAGATGCCTAGAAGATGTGAAAAGTGCTATATCAAATGCAAACATCAGCTAAAGCCTCATCTGGAATCCCAGCCTGTGCTCAGATTACCGTTCTCACCTGAGCCACATGGAGACACTAAACTGGCAGGGTTAGGGAGGTGAAAACCAGCCAGAATTCCTGCTCCTTAACAACACCTTCTATATCGAGTTCTGTAGCTCAGTGGTTAGAACACTCGCCTCACAAGTGAGAGACTTGGATTTGATTCCCGCTAGGGTGAAATGTTGGGCAAGTTTTCTTACTCTACACGCCTCGGTTTACCTAGCAACCTGATTGTTAGTCGATTGGTGGATCACTTTTCCAGGCAAATAATTTTTTTTTTTTTTTAATTGCTCACTCAATCTATGATTGTTTGTGGGGACACTGCTGTGCACAATTGGTTGCTGAGTTTCATCCACAAAACATACATTTCAGAATATTCTATGAAGCGCTTTGAGACGTCCACAGGATGCAATGATAATTTTTTTTTACTGGTGTTGGGTGAGGAGAGGCCGGACTCAGATGAGGAACCTGCCGATGGGGAGGAAAATTAGAGAATGTATGGGACACATTGAATTAAAACAAAAGAACATTAACACTTACGCTCGGATTTTGTCTTCCTGATAGAAAATGTCCTGAATGGGGTCTTTCATTTTTCCAAATCTTTCCCTTGTTTTCATATACAGCGGTTTGAGCATTGGGGGGAAGGCGGCATAAACATCGTACCACAGGGGCTTATCGGCTTGCTTGATAACACCGGTTCGTATCAAATCCCGTACCCTGTGTTAACAACAGAAACAACAGCAAAATTACATTTATAAAGCTCCATTCACGTCAGGAGGATGTCTCAAGGCGCTGAACAGTCAGGTCGGAACCCGAGCAAGAGAGGGTAGGGTAGGGGGGAGGGGAGGGGGGAGGGACGGGAGAGAGTTAGGAGGGGACAGAGAGAGTTGGGAGGGCAGCAGAAGACACGATCGAAGAGGAGGATCTTGAGACCAGCCTTGAAGGAGACAAAAGAGGAAGCGAGGCGAAGGGACTGTGGGATGGAATTCCAGAGTGTGCAGGCAGAGAGGCTGAAATCCCGTCCACCGATGGTAGGGCGGGTCAGGCGGGGGACATGGAGCAGGCCAGAGCCCGCTGAATGGAAGGGGCGGGCAGGTTCATCGGGAGACAGCAGGTCAGAGAAGTGGGGGGGGCAAGGCTGTGAATGTCCTTGAAAGTGATGACGAGGTTGTTGAATTCGATCTTCTGGGGGATGGGGAGCCAATGGAGCCGGTCAAGGGTAGGAGTGATGTGGTCACGGAGCTTGGTGTGGGTGAGGACACGAGCTGCAGAGTTCTGGATGATCTGCAGCTTGTGAAGAGAAGAGGCTGGGATGGTCAACAAGGAGGGTGTTTCCATAGTCGAGCCTTGATGTGACGGATGCGTGGACTAAGGTTTCGGCAGCCTGACGGGTGAGGCAGTGGCGGAGTCTGGGGATGTTGCGAAGGTGGTGGAAGGCACTGCCGGTCGTGGCGCGGATGTGGGGGAGGGAGGACGGTTCAGGGTCGAGTGGCTCAGAGGCTCCTGACTGAGTTCCTGCCAACACGTATATGTACTCCGGTCACCCCACAACCCCACAGGTCCACAAGAGCAGGGGAGGGGTGTAAAAGCTCTCAACTGCAGGTTGAACATCGATAATCCGGCAAAGTTGAGACCAAACAGCTCCGGTATTGCGGAGTTTGCAGGTATCTGTATTCAGAATCCTAGTCGGGACCTAACTTTGCGTAACCTTACCGGTGTTGTCCTATTTGCCCGACAGTTTCGATGCGCCATTTAACATGATTGACGCGCGAAAATACATAAAGAGATAAAGTGTCACGACCTGAAAATTAAATTACTTGTAGATTAAAAAAACGTCAACAATTTGAAATCTTGCTGATTTCGGGCAATGGCTGGAGTATCAACTCTGTCCTCCACTCAAACAGCCAAAGGCCACCTTTCCCACCGACCGCGAACAGTTAGGAACAGTCCCGGAAAGCGGTTTTGGGAAGAAATCTTCCTCAGCTCCCCCCCCCCAGCCCCCCACCACCATCACTAAAGCCACAGCCCTCTGCCATCACCCGCCAGACTAATGCCGCCAACCACTAACCGCCTAATGTGAATGGCTGGGCCACTGGCAAGGCAGTGTGCACTGAGTGACAGGTTAGTGTAGAGCTGACAGGGCCCCCCACCCGATAGCTGGACAACCTCCCTCCCTCTCTCCCTCCCCCCACCAGCTAGAGTCCCCCCCCCCCCCCCCCCTCCCTCCCTCTCTCCTATAACCAGATAACCTCTCCAACCCCCCCCCCACCCCCAGCCCGGAGTGACCTGGTGAAGATGGTGCCGAACTTCTCGAGCCTGCTGCCGGCCATGGCCCCCTTCCCTCCCGCTTTCAGCAGCACCCAGTCCTCCAGCGGCCACCAATCGAGGCCAGATCCCGTTCCTCCAGCCCTAGCAATCGAGCGGATGATTGGATGGCATTGGTGCTGAGCAGCTGCCTGTCGATGTGGGCGGGGCTGGAGGGAGGGGGGGGGGGGGGTCAGGTTGGGCGGGTTTACTCCCCCAATTGGGCGTTTTTTTTGTTGCTTTGGGCGGGTGGCTTCCATAATAATAATAATAATCCTTGCATTTGATATAGAGCTTTTCACATCTTCTAGACGTCTCAAAGTGCCTCACGGTACATACTGTGAAGCGAATTGACTTTTACAACTTTATGTTTTTTTTTGTATGTTCATTTATTTTCTATGTAAAATTTGGTGGAGTCCCGTTGCTCAGTTGCTTGCTCTCGCAAGCGAGAGACCTGGGTTCGATTCTCTCCGGGCACACTCCGGGGCCCTACTGTGCATGAAGGGCGCCACCTCGTGTGGCGTTCCTCAGGGCTCTGTCCCTGTCCCTGTCCCTGGTACCCTCCTCTTCACCCTCCTTCCGTGACATCATCCACAAATTTCCACGTGTGTGTGGATGACACCCAACTCTACCTCTCCGCTTCCACCTTCAACCACTGCTGGTGTACTGACTGCCTGTCTGTCCAACTTCGGGTCCTGGACGAGTGACAACTTTCTCCAGCTCAACATCAGCAAGACTGAGGTCCTCCTGATTGGCTCGTGTCAGCGTATCTGCACCTCAGGCACTGGCAGCATTAGCATCCACGGCTGCACGCTCCATCTCTTGAAGCCAGTCAGGAACCTGGGTGTCTTGTTTGACCCTGAACTGTCCTTTCTCCCTCACATTCAGGCTGTGACCAGCACTGCCTTCCACCACCTCTGTAACATTGCCAGTCTCCGCCACTGTCTCATCCCTCAGGCTGCCGAAACCCTCACCAATGCATTCGTCACATCAAGGCTTGACTACAGAAACTCTCTCCTCATCAAGAGCCTTCCCAGCTCTTCCCTTCACAAGCTGCAGATCATCCAAATCTCTGCAGCTCCTGTCCTCTCCCGCATCAGGCTCCGCGATCCCATCACTCCCACCCTCGCTCAGCTCCATTGGCTTCCCATCCCCCAGAGGTCGAATTCAAGATCCTCCTCGCTTTCAAGGTCATCCGAGGCCTTGCCTCCTCCTATCTCCGACCTGTTGACTCCCGACCAACCTGGCTACCACTTCTGTTCAGCAGACTCTGGTGTGCTTCATGTCTCCCGCCAGCCCGACCCACCCTACCATCGGTGGCTGGGCTTTCAGACACTGCCCCCACATTCTGGAACTCCATCCCACAGTCCCTTTGCCTCGCTTCCTCCTTTGCCTTTTTCAAAGCAGGTCTTAAGACCCTCCTTTTCGATCGTGTCTTCTGCTGCCCTCTTTCCCTAACCTCCCCAATGACCTGCCCCTCCCCCATGCTCGGTCCCAACCCCTGACTGTTCAGTGTCTTGGGACGTCTTTCCGACATAACAGTTGCTGTATAAATGTAATTTTGTCCTTGTTGTATACAAATACTGTCTTCTCTGCGTACAGCGCGCGATATAAGCACAAGTTGTTATTGTCATTGAATGGGTGCACTTTTCCCAAGTTGTGGTCAGTGCTCTGAGACACTCCTCAGTCTAGCAGGGTGCTATATGGTTATACGTTGTTTTAATGGCCTTGTGTTGTATTACATTATAAAACATTCCAATTTGTTCAAAAATATTAACCACATTATCAGCTATTACCTCGCAGAACACCACATGGGAACACCACATGGGTGGATAATGGTAGCGCAGTTGATGTAGTTTACATGGACTTTCAAAAGGCATTTGACAAAGTGCCACATGAGAGACTTATTATGAAATTAAAGGCCCATGGCGTAAAAGGGACAGTGGCAGCGTGGATCCACAACTGGCTGCGAGACAGAAAGCAGAGAGTTGTAGTGAGCGGCTGTTTTTCAGATTGGAGGGAAGTGAGCAGTGGTGTGCCACAGGGATCGGTTTTGGGACCATTGCTGTTTGTAATCTACATCAATGATCTGGACTTGGGTGTACGGAGTACAGTTTCCAAGTTTGCAGATTACACTAAGTTAGGGAGAATAGTAAACAGTGAGGAGGATAGTAGCCATCTGCAAGAGGATATAGACAAATTGGTAAAGTGGGCAGACACATGGCAGATGAAGTTTAATGCAGAGAAGTGTGAGGTGATGCATTTTGGGAGAAGAAATGAAGGGAGGCAATATAGGCTAGATAGTACAATTTTAAATGGTGTGAAGGAACAGAGAGACCTGGGGATTTGTGTTAGTGACTCGTTGAAGGTGGCAGGACAGGTAGATAAGGCTGTTAAGAAGGCATATGGGATAGTAGGCTTTATAAATAGGGGTATAGAGTACAAAAGTCAGGAAGTGCTGACTAACCTCTATAGGACTTTGGTGAGGCCTCAGCTGGAATACTGTGTTCAATTCTGGTCACCACACTACAGAAAGGATGTGAAGGCATTGGAAAGGGTACAAAGAAGATTTACTAGGATGGTGCCAGGATTGAGGGACTTCAGCTATGAGGAGAGGCTAGATAGGCTAGGGTTATTCTCTCTGGAGCAGAGAAGATTGAGGGGAGACCTAATAGAGGTTTATAAGATCATGAGGGGTTTCGACAGGGCAAATAGAGAAAAACTATTTCCACTCGTGGGTGAATCTGTGACTCGTGGTCACAGATTTAAAATAGTTTCAAGGCGCAGTAGAGGGGAGCTGAGGAGAAATTTTTTCACTCAGCGAGTTGTTCGAATCTGGAATGCATTGCCTGAAAAGGTGGTGGAGGCTGATTCGATAACAACTTTTAAAAGGGAATTAGATCTTTATTTAGGGAGAACGGGTCTATTAGGCTATGGGGAGTGGGCAGGGCAGTGGGATTGAATCGCTCTTTTCAAAGAGCCGGCACAGACTAGATGGGCCGAATGGCCTCCTTTTGTGCCGTAAAATTCTATGATTCTATGATTCTAATAGTGAATGTTGGCTGTGCACATGTTTGGGGAAAGATTTCAGGGCCTTGGGACATCCTCTCGATGCTATATAAATGTAAGTTTTGATTGATTGATTGCTTGCTTGATCGATTGAGATGTGAATGGATTGTAACTAGGAATGCAAAAACTCGATGTTTCCCCTTTCTTCCTTACCGATGGCCACCGTGGACAATCGTGGCTTGAGATCCGCCAACTCAACACAGGAAGCAGTTTCACACTCTGCCGTGCTTTTATGAACCATTGTGAGAGGATGGCGTTGAGGGGCGGAGGAGAGAAAAAGGACTCGATTTCAATTTTAACAGAAAGAAAAGATGTTTCAAACCCACAAGACAAGCAGAGGGAAAAAGTTGCCATTATGTAAAATGCTTGCACATAAGAGCAAATCATTTTGAGCACTGAATTGAAAAGAACCAAATTGCTGCTATTATGCACTGTAGAATTTACCATGTGGATTAACTGTGTGAAGGGTCTCCATGCGCAGTACAAAGGATATGTTATCAGCCATCCTTCACAAGCTAACAACTCCTTGTGTAAACATTCTTTATATCTAATGAAATATTTCATTTAGATTTGTCTAGCGGCGAATTAAACGAGCCGACGCACAAAATGGGACGTTTATTTAAAAAGCAGCCTGCGAGAGATCCTGATCAAAACCAGCATTTCTTGGCAAAGGCAAGCTGTGATCACGGTGGTTTGAGCATTATTGCTGCTTGTCAGCAAGCAATTTTCTGGTGTCAGGTATAATTTGAAACTCTTTACAAACTGCTAAAGCGTGATGATCAGTCATCAGGCTGAAGGAAAGGAATAATTTAACATTTAATACAGGAAGGGATTATAACATGCAACAGAAGTGCTGCCATTTTCCTATAATAGACATTGAAATACTTACCGTACAACTTGTTGCATCAGCTTGAATTGTACTGGAGCTTTGGGCAGCCACAGCTTTGTGGGTGGGGAAATGACTACTTTTGCTCATTCCTTCGCTCATCTCCTCCCCCTCCCCCCTTTCCATCTTATATCAAATGCTAAGATTATTATTATTATCTTCTGTATTTTGTATTTCCCCAATGTGCAAGGCGTTACACAAATGTAAATTTGTTGTTACTGTTTTTGGTGTTTGTGTTGGGGAGGGGGTGGCGGGGGGGGATGTAGAGAGAGAAAAGATTACGGTAGAGGATTGGGAACTGCAAAAGCTTTATTTTCCAAGGCTCAAACAAAGTCAGATAACCTGGTGACTCAACCCAGTCTGAATACCATACATTAGAAATGACCTAGAATAAGAAACATCATGGGTGGGTTAGCCTAGCTCAATTGTTAACACTCTCAAATAGCAAGTTCAACCGCCCACCCACCAACGTCAGGATCTTTGAGCTCAAAGCCTCGGCTGTCACTCCGTTGCTGTGCCTACAAAACACAGGCATCATAGTAAAGCCAGGTGGCAGGTGGGCTTTGAGACATTATTGACACGATCGGTTGTTATATGAAATGCAAGGATGATTATTATTAATTAGTGTCAAGAGGAAGACTTGAGGTCTTTAATTCCCGACTGACGAGAAAGACTCGTCACAAGGTTAACACTTCAATAGGCAATCTGTCCTGTCAGTTTTTGCTGACAGTGTGTAGAGGGAGGGATGGCAATTCATTTCCATTTCTTTGGCGTTACACAAAACCAGCTCAACAATTGCTCTCAATAGTGAAGTCAAACAGTAATGACAATTGCAGGTTGGGTAGAGGAAGATTAGTTGGGGTAGGGGGGTGGGAGAGATAATTTGGAGATTGGAGCTCGCTTGGTAAATGAGATTTTCCACATGTTCCTCTGGTAAGAATACAAATCGCCAGCCAACATTAACAGTTACAATTTCTGTTGATGAAAAATAAACCACAAAAACAAGAACTTGTACAGCACCCTCCACTCCGGGTGGCGTCTCAGAGCAATTAAACACAAGCTTCTGCGGAGAAAGAGAAGTTTGCGCAGAGCAGTTTACGCGGAGAGGTCTCGGCAGAGCAAACATACCAGCACCAACACCTAACCCACGATTTCAGAGCAATATTTTGAACAGACTTTAAAGCAGCCGCAGAGCTTAGAGGAATGACAACGTTTAATAATTTCAACTTGGGGCGTTTACATCGGCTTCCAATCTCCCCACCTCTTTCAGCTGGGGGTGGGTGTGGGTGGGTGGGGGGGTGGTGTGATAGATTGGGTCCCGCTAGCCACCCCCACCTCCCCTGACTGCTCAATGCTTGCTCTGATTGATGGGTAGACAATGCAATAACAACCACGTCGGGAGTTTGAGACAAAGCAAACAGAGTCTGTGGAACAAACAGGTTGCAAAGAGACGATTTGGTGACAAATGGCATTGGCCACTTCCCTGCGGACTGCTCTCCACACAGGAAGGCAAAGGTCTGGTCGGTCACACAGTTGTCAAGGACAGAATCAGGCACGAGGGGTTGAGCAGATGTGTTTGTGGATTCATCTCATGTCCCCTCACGATCAGGCTGAGGGCTTTTGCAATTTCTTTTTCGAAAACCATTCTTCACTCTTATCCACTGCCATAGCCTAATGAGAAAGGAGCACAAGGTTAGTCCCTCAAAGACACTGATGTTCGCTTTATCTTCTTTCTCATTGCGTTGTCCCCCTGGCGTAAAAGGCAGTCGAAAAATGTAAACTGCATTGTACTGCACCGGTAAATCTGCAGTCACAGACACTGAACCTGTGGTGTGACCAGGTTCTAGGCTATGGGGATTGTGCTTGTGTGTTTTTTATGTTTGCATATATATGTGTGATTGTGCCTACCTGTGTGTGTGTGTGTGTGTAGCTCTGTATCTGCACATAGGTTTGTGTGTGTCACGCACGGGTACATTTGTAATATATCTGTGTGTTTGTATATTGAGATTCACTCACATCATCCAGTAGTTTGTTGCCATCTGGATCGACTCTGGACAGCTGACGGAAAGCGGAGTCACCCACAAAGCAGATCTCATGACCGTCCTGTGGAAGGAGAGACCAGTGATGACTACTGGGTCCTTCACCAACCACTGAGGCACAGTGTGAATCAGCCCCCGAACCAAATATACCGCGAGCCAGCACCAATACGCAAACAGTTACAGCAGCCTTTCCTCCTGACATTACTGTCATAACTAATCACTCTCCTATTATTATTATTATCATGATGATAATGATGAGGAGTCCTGCAGCTCAGTGGTTAGACCCATCGCAAACAAGAAACTTGGGATTCAATTCCTGGCCAGGGAGAAACGTTGCGCATGTTTCTTACTCCACACGCCCGTGTTTGTCAGTCGATTGGCGGATCGCTTCCCGGGGATGATCACGATGATAATAATAATAAAAAATAAATCATAAATAAATTTTAAATGATAAATAATACATAATAAATAATACATTTTGAAAAATTGGGTCACTCAATCCACCATTGTTGTGGGACATTGCTATACACAATTTGCTGCTGTGTTTGACCCACAAAATACACTGTCAATTCACTTTACTGTATTCTGTTCAGCGCTTTGAAGACATAAGGTACTATAATCAAATGCAAGGATTATTATTACTAATAATAGATAATTTTTAATTATGACCATATTAACTATGATAACCATCCTATACATACCATCCTCACCCTTCACTGCTACTGATCCTATTATTAATATCTTGATATTAATATTAATATCCTGATAACCTCCAGCTCAGCCCAAATCCATGACTGTCCACTGCCTTTCCTGACGTAAATGTAATTTATTGTTGCTGTTGTCATAACTCACAGGATCAGCCAGAATGATAACCTCCACTGTTGCCTTTCCGGGGGTATCCAAACTAACCAACGGAGTCAGGATTTTCTGGTTTTCCTTCTTCATCTCCGCCTCGATTGCCGGCAGCTTGGTTTTTAAAAAAAAAAAAATTTTAATGAATAATTTTAAGAGAGAAATCTCAAGCTTGCTACAACTCGGCTACGTACAAATTCAGTCCGCAAAATAAACAGTCTCTACTTAACAGGGTGTTCCATGAACCATTGGGGAAGGTACTTCTAATGTGAAAGCCACTTTACCAAATGCAATATTAATTTATTTTTGTTACGTTCCTGTCGGCCCCTGAGGTTAATTTCACAACCTCCCGATGTGAAAGGCGCTCTAGAAATGTAATTGTATTGTTTTTGGTCAGAAATCGTTGCCATTTTCTGCTCTATTTCTATAATGAAACATTGACCCTTACAACAACTTGCATTTAAATTACACCCTTGACACGGGGTAGACTCTGGGAGCGTTTGACCATGGCAAAGCCTGACACCGAGCCAAGGAGAGGGAAGGTGACTGTAGGCACAGTCGAAGGGGAAGGTCTTTTGGTGTGATCTGAAGATGGGTGAAGAGAGTGCAAGCAGAAGGATTGAGGCAGAGTTTCAGATTCTTGAGATGTAGTGTCTGAAAGCATGGGTGCCAAGGGTGGAATGGAAGGGACTGGGGATCTGTAGGAGACTGGAGCCAGCTTACATCTGCAGGAACAATAATGAGCCATTTGACTCGTGTTTGATTTCTTGCTTGTCAGCTTGAAGCATTTACAGTTATTTGTTACCACAATTTAGGAGCCTGATTCATGTTGCTATGTTTTAAGCCACAACGTGGTATGAATGGATAGTTGCACATTAAACTTGTCATCCGAGAACAACTTGGATCAGGGATTAGACTGTGTTTCAATAATAAAACATTGCAGTAAATTCCTCCTAACAGGCTATACAGAGGTTTGGGCAGCGATTTCAACAAAGACAAAAGCTTCAAAGTTGGTAATAAAACTGGCACAAAACCGAGTGACTCATCTCCTGACTGTTCCTCCATTGGTGATGTGCAATTTCCAAGCGGAGGTAAAAATGTTTGCAAAGATGTTTTCCTCTTCTTCTACCCCAGTCCCTCACACATAATCGATAAGGTTCTCTCCACTCCCATTACCTGCTCCCTTGGACAAGAGAAAGCAATTCTTCCGTAAGACGTCCCGTGATCAATGGGCTCGCCGATGTCCTGTATTTCCAATTTGCACTAAAATACGGAGCGAAAAGGACAATTAACAACAACTTGCATTTGGATCGCGTCCTCCAAACCGGGCGGCGTCTCAGAGCGCTTCACAATGGTGGTGCCCAAGGCCGAGCCAGGGGGAGAGAGAAAGGGAAGTCGACCGTAAGCGCAGCAGAAGAGAAGGTATTCAGACGCGACCCGAAGATGGGAAAAGAGGTGGTGAAGGGTTTGAGGGAGGGAGCTGCAAAGTTTCGGGGCGTAGTGGCTGGCGATGGTGGAGTGGAGGATTTGTGGGATAAGGAGGAGGCCGGACCCAGTAGAGCAGATACTGCTGTGACAATCTACAGCAGAGTCCAGCAATGATCTATTCTCCATCCCCGTTTCTCACTCTTAACCTCTAGCCAACAGACCCTGTCAACAGACCGAGTCAGGAGAGAGCAGGATTGTACTTGTCTGGATTCCCCTCATAGCTGGTAAATAATCTATTACTGAGGTCGGCATATGAATAACAACCTCCTTTGATGAAAGTATTCGAAAACGACCAGCATCTGTGGAAACACAAGTATCCACAGAAGGAGGGGGGAGAGTTGGCGAGAGAACACAGAACATTTATGATCAATGAGACAGGATATTGGCTAGCCAGTCACATATGATCCTGCCTCTCACAAGCTGCCAGATGTGCGTTTGTTCAACCTCACCTGATCATCTGCGTAACCCAACACAACTTTCTTGTTGGCCTCATCCTTTTCGTAGACCCTCATCCCAAGCAGTTTGGACCAGTAATGGATGGAGCGTTGGAGGTCGGTCACCGCCAGAGTGACCTTCTGTACGGGATCTGCTAACAAGTAAAATAGTTTCCAGTGTTGTTTCTACTAAGGCTCGGGAGTCCGGTCACAAGAAAGCAACAAAGGGCCACAGGCTACCCAGCCACATATCTGGTCCAATGTGGTGAAGAGGAAATAGGAGGTTTTATTATGGTGATTTTACGAGTTATTATTAGTAATAATATTAATTGGCCGTTTGAAAGAAATACATATTATGCCAAAAACTTCTGAAAAACTAATCACATCAAGCGAAGTCCTATAGTTGCAATTATAATAATTATTATAAACCCTGCATCTACAGCACCTTTCCTGTTCACAAGGACATCTCAAAGTGTTTCAATGGTACCTGCCACCGAGTGTACAAACGAACATTTAGTACAGTGCGTTTCACATTGGGAGGATGCCCCAAGACACTCAACAGCCCTGGCTTGGCCCTCGACAGCCCTCATAAACTGAGGATTGGGAAACAAGGGCGGATGGGGAGGAGATCGAAGGCGCGGTGAAAGAGAAAAGTCTTGAGAATGATTTTCAAAAAAAAGCGAGGAAGGGAAGCAGTCTCTGGGATGCAGCTTCAAGAGAGTGTGGTGACGTTCGTAGGCAAGAGATCTACCAAGCAGCTGAGTAATTAATAGAGCATCCAAGCATCACCAGTTTGGCATTAACAATAATAAAACTACATTTGTATAGCGCCTTTCACGTCCCAAAACGCTGGCCAGTCGCTAGCTAGTTTATTCTCCTTTCCTACGCTAAGCAAATCTTTAAAGATGACATGCAAATGACTGACTTATTGCTCATTATAAATGTTCCGAGTCTTTAGCTCAAAGTGATTTAGTGGTGGAATTAGGGTAATTAACAAAACAAAGCAGCGTCAAAATTCTAAAAGTGCCTGAATATGGAAATGATTTTTTTTTCTCTCCTCAGAAAATCAATGATGCTTCTCATAAGGTGATGGAAAAGCATTTCCCATCTGGCCTCAACTCCCCAACTCCCACCACCCTCCCAATCCCCCTCCCCCACTCTCAACAGCGTAACAACAAATTATATTTGTGTAGCACCTTTCATGTCAGGAGGACGTCCCAAGACCTGGACAGTTAGGGATCTCACCTGAGCTGGTGGTTGGAATCAGGAGGGGGTGGAGGGCGAGAAGGGGAGGGTTAGGAGGTTGATTGAATAATAATCCCTCCAAAAAAAACCACAATAATAATTTGGTCACTCAATCCACGACTGTTTGTGGGGACACTACTGTGCGCAATTGGCTGCCGCGTTTCGTCATCAAATATACAGTCAATTCACTTTACAGTATATTCTGTGAAGCACTTTCAGACATCGGTAAGATGTGAAAAGCACAAGATCAAATGCAAGGATTATTATTATTATTATTGAAGGCAGGGTTGAAGAGGAGTCTTGAGTTAACCTCAAGTGGACTTGTACATGTGAAAGATAAATCTGCACACACCTGTTTGGGGCTCCTCTTTATCCACCAACAAGATCTTGTATCCTCCCGGTGCTTGAGTGACAAAAATGCCATCACCAGCTTCTCTCAGTGCCCAGCCCTTCTGCTTGGCCTTGCCCACTGCCTTACTTGATTGAAGAGTCATTCCCTGGAGAAGAAAAAACGCTGCATGTGTACACAGCTAGAGAACCACACCATAGACTGACCTACAGGAAGAATTTGCAAACAAAAACAGAAGTCGCTGGGAACACTCAGCAAGTCTCTTTGGAGAAAGGAAAAGTGAGTCACCCTTTGTCAGAACTGAGGGAAGTTGCAACCTTTCTCTTCCACAATGAAACACACACCATAAAAAAAAACTATAAGAGACCGACTGATAAAACATCCTCCCGTCCGCTTGCTCTTTAGAAATATTCACTCACCAAGAAGTCATTCCCCAGACGGTAGCTGCCAACTCCGTAATTATATGTTAATTCCAACACAAAGTGATTGTCTTCTGGACCAAAGCCAATCATGGTTTTGCTCCACTTTCCATCGTAAGGCCTGGTATACAATTTACAGCAATTAAATGAGAGCGGCCACAAACCTACACACTGTGCTATTATATAGGGGAACATGGATTAGACACCAAAACTACAATTTATGTGCACACAACTTACTGACTTAGTATACCCCTCACACTGGGAAGCATCTTGGAATGCTTAACACAAACACGCAACCACATGCACTTTTTATATCGCCAATCAACAACAACATAATTACATCTGGATGTAGTGAAGGCATGGATGAGAGTTTCCGCAACCTGAAGCAGTGGCGGAGTCGGGCGATATTGTGGAGGTGAGGGAAGGCAGAGTGGGTCAAGGTTTGGATGTGGGAGAGGAAATACAGTCGAGGATTGAACAAGACACCTGGGTTCCTGACTGGCTTGGTGAGGTGGAACCATGGAAGTTGATGCTGCCAGCGCCTGATGTGCGAAGGCACTGGCGCGAGCCAATCAAGTTGTTTACATTCAACTGTAGAAAGTTAGCTCTCATCCAGGACTTGATATCTCACAGGCAATGTGACAGGAGAGTAGTAGCCCTGGAGTCAAGAGTAGAGGCAGAAAGATAAGAGTTGGGTGTCATCCGCATACATGTGGAAATTGACTCCATGTCTGCGGATGATGGCAGCAAGAGGGGGCATGTAGATATTGAAAAGTGGGGAGCCCAGGACAGAGCCCTGGGGGACGCCACAGGTGACAGTGCGGGGGCTGGAGGAGAAGCCATTGGTGGCTTCAAAGTGGAGATAATCGGTCTGTATCTGCAGAAATATTTAATAAAATGTGTTACACACCCGTTGCAACTTGCCTTGCAGCCTTCCTCAAACTCTTCATGTCTCAGGACCTGTATAAACAAAAGGCATTCATTAGGCACAGGACCAAATAGTGGTGTAAAACCTATCTTCTTCAATGATATTCTGCTGATTCTGCATGAAAACAAGAAGTTGTTTTTGTACAACCTCCCAAATCGGGGCATCCAACTGTATGTTTGGTGGGTAAAACTTTGTGCCATTTCCCAGGCCCATCCTTACACTTCAACCTTAGTTGAAGCAACGTTCTCACACACTATCCTGTGTGCATCTGTATGCTGATAGGCTGCTGTATAAATGAAATTTGCTGCTGTTGTTGTCATTAACAGTCACGTTTAATTTCAAAGATGGAGTGGCACTGTGAGATTCAATTTTTAAGAAATGAGATGTTCTGTACTTTTCTTTTGCTCAATCAATCGATCACCACAAGAACACGACAACAACAACAACAACAAATTACACTTATAAAGCGCCTTTCATGTCAGGAGGAGGTCCCAAGGCGCTGCACAGGAGGCGTGTGACCCGAGCTGGGAGGGGAGTGTACGGGAAGGGGTGAGACAAGTAGGGGAGGTCGAAGAATTCGGGGTGAAACAAAAGGCACGGTCGAAGAGGAAAGTCTTCAAACCGGCCTTGAAAGAGGAAAGAGAAGAAACGAGACGGAGGGATTGGGGGATGGAATTCCATAGGGTCGGAGCAGAAAAACTGAAGGCCCGGCCTCCGATGGTGGGGCGGTTGGGGCGGGGGGCTTGGAGCAGGTCAAGTCCTGCTGAACGGAGGGTCCGGGTGGGCTTGTAGGGGGAGAATAAATTGGTTAAATAGGGCGGGGCAAGGCCATGTAAGGGCTTGAAGGTGAGGACGAGGATCTTGAACTCGATCCTCTGGAGGATGGGGAGCCAGTGGAGACGGGCGAGGGTGGGGTTTATGTGGTCGCGGAGGCGGGTGCGGGATAATACTTGGGCTGCAGAGTTTTGGATGACGCAGCCCATGAATGGAGGAACTGGGGAGGCCGACGAGGAGAGAGTTTCCGTAGTCCAGCCTTGAGGTGATGTACGCATGCACGAGTGTTTCGGCAGCGTGGGGGGTAAGATAATTGCGGAGCCTGGCAATGTTGCGCAGGTGGAAGTAAGCGGTGCCGGTCAAGGCACGGATGTGGGGGAGGAAGGAGAGTTTTTGGTCGAACGTGATGCCGAGGTTCCTGACTGGCTATGTGAGGTGGAGAGTGCAACCTTGGATGTTGAGGCTGGCAGTGCCCGATGTGCGGAGGCGCTGGCTTGGTCAGGAGGGCCTCGGTCTTACTCATGCTAAATTGGAGGAAGTTGTCCCTCGTCCAGGACTCAATGTCGGACAGACATGCTGTCAGAACATCGATGGTCTGGGGGTTGAGGGATGAGGCAGAAAGGTACAGCTGGGTGTCGTCCGCATACATGTGAAAATTTATCCCGTGTTTGCGGATGACATCGCCCAGAGGGAGCGTATAAATGGTGAAAAGGAGGGGGCCGAGGACAGATCCCTGAGGGACGCCGTGAGAAACTATGCGGGGGTTTGAGGAGAAACGACAAGTGGAGGACGATGATGGTCTCTGAATAGCAGCAGGTTTTACATCAGGTTCTGCACTATTGGGAATGGTGCAGTGGGGGTAATGCATATTCAAAATGAGCGAGCAGATGGAAGAACCCTTAATAGGAGGAAGCCAACACTCCAGCATACGTTACAATTGAAACCTACAATACACTGCATAGTTAAATGTACAGTATACAGCAACTTTCAGGTCAGGTAGACTTCCAAGGCTCCTGACAGTACCGGCTAGCTACCTGAGCTGGAGATTGGAGCTGAGGGGATGTAGAGAAGGGAAAGGCAACTGAAAGCTCTGTCTTGAACTTCCAAGCAATATAGCCTGACGAGGATTGCAATACTATATCAACATTCTGCAGTGATGCGCAGAAACTTTCTGAAAACATTATGTTCTTAAAAGTTATGGTTAATCACCCACAAGCCTTTGAGTGCGGAGGGTGAAGATGGCAGAACGCATGGTCAAAGAGATACATTTTGAGGTCTGTCTTGAACAAGGGGAGGAGGATTCAGTTACCCTGAGTGCAGGAATTCTTCACACTCAGCTACTGTTAACTCTGGAATTAATGGGTAGGGTGGGACTACAACACCGACAACAACAAAATTACATTTCAGGTCAGGAGGACGTCCCAAGGCACTGGACAGTTACCGCTTCACACCCGAGCTGAGGACCAGCTGGATGGTGGGATGGTTCCCAGACCAAACTTTCAATAGCAAGAGGTGCGGTTTTTGGTTCGAACTCCAGCAGTTAATGTTATTACCCTACGCTGATGGGTTTTGTGTACCTTGCAAGATCCTATCCCGCACGAAAGGTATTGGCATACAAATGCAAATACAGTAAAAGCCCGTTCATCCGGCACCCGATCAACCGTAACTTCCGTATAACCGACTCATCAAAAAAAATATCCGCATTCGATTAACCGGAATTTATCCAGAAAAACGCATTATTATTTTGCGGGGATTTTTTTTCTTTTTCGGCCGAATGTCCAGCAGGCGCTTTAACTGGCGTCTGGCCAGGCCCCGAGGGACCCGGATAAACGGGCTTTTACTGTACTCCGCTGACCAAAACAAAGGCCTTTAACCTCCACCTCCATCTCAAGCACAGGGGACTTTGGCTTAACGTCTTTTTATCAAAACGACAGGCACGTCCGACATCCCAGCCCCTCCCCCCCCACAGCACCGCAGTGTCAGCCTGGACTGTGGGAGGGCACAGGCCCTGCCGTGGGGGCTCGAACCCACAACCTTCTGATTCAGAGGGAGCCACAGAGAGTGTGCGTGTGTGTGTTTACCATTCACCAAACATTATATGACCAATGTGAGGAAGCCGAGGTCGGGCCCGGGGACTCACTCTCATGCCGAGGATGTCCCTGATGAAACTGACGGTCCGGCTCCGGTCCCCGACCTTAAACACAAAGTGCAGCGAGCGGCGCAGCGCCATGGAGCTGCACAGCGCGGGACACCAGCCGCCCACGTGACACAGCGTATCAAACAACCCACGTGACACAGCGTAATCAATCCGCCCACATGACACAGCGAATCAATCCACCCACGTGATCCAGTGTCTCCGTCACTCAGTTCTCGCTTCTCTCGGACAAACTTGGCGATTCACGTGATCGGTCATGTGTCGCAAGCCGCCGGCTCCTCCCCTCGCCTCGCCCCCTTTCACGCATGCGCTGCGGCTGCGACGCGAATCCAACATGGCGGCGCTCATGAGGAACGTGCCGCGCTGGGCAGCTCAGCTCCTGGCGGCGGCCACAGCCCGGCAGCCACTGCCCAGCGCGGGGAGGAGGCACGTCAGGGCGCTGAGGAGGCGGCCGGTGCAGGTGCTGTACCCTCAGGCTGGGGGGGAGCCGCCCCTCCCCAAGCCGCCCCCTCTCGGCCGGAAGGTTCACCGGCCTCCGCTGGCGGCAGAGCCATCATTCGGCGCCTACTCCCTGCCAGGGCTTTCATATGACAAGGCCCTTCCCGGGGACAAGCAACTGGCGTAAGGAAAAGTAACTGAGCTGTGAGACTGAGACACTGTGACCCCGCCCCAGATACATCCCTCCAACTCACACAAATTTAAACTTTCATTTTACTCCCTGCGAGTAAGAAACAATAGAATCTGTTGCTATGCAACTAGAAATCTTGTTGAAATAATGTACATCAACAAATAATGTGCTAGAAATAACGACTCTCCTATTCTCCCTTTGTGATGAGAATGATATATCGCTCTCCCTCCAAACATTTGCTCACACACACATGGCTGTGAAGCCGAATTCAATGGAATGGCCTCAATTACCTCCCTGGGTAAATGTCATACATAGTACACACAGTGAACTCTTGAAATTACTGCGCCTGTCAAGTCTCACTTCAAGTACTGTCCCTGTTTTTGGACGTGTGAAAAGTCATCGCGAATGGTTCTAAGATACAAAACGCCCAAAAGATTGGTTTCCCGCAGGGATGCAGAACGCCATAGAACTTGGTACATTGCATAGCAGAACCGCTGCAGTTATTTTTAGTAAAATTAAATGGGCTGTGAAAAAGTAAGTTATAACTTTAATAGTAAGAGAGGAATGTATCCCTTGTGTGTGGATTATACAGAACCGAAAGGCCAAAGTGCCATGCAGACTGAAAAAATAGTGTGCCAAATGAAATGTTTATAGTGTTCCTTTGATAATACCACCCATAACATCGAAACAACTAAAGTGCTTTATAAGTAATTGCTTTCAAAGTGTAAGCAAACACAGACAATTTGCGCAGATAATGTCCTGGATGATTGTTAGCCAGGACAACAGGAGAAACTCTTTTTCATTTCAAATAATGCGCCGTACACCTGAACAGAAAGGACTTTGGGTTAAAATGTCTCATCTGTTGGACAACACCTCCAACAATGCGACACTTCCTCAGCGTTACACTGGAATAGCAGCCTAGACTGTGGGATCCTAAGAGTTTCAACCACCCAACCTTCTGATCCAGAGTCAGGTCTGCTACCAATTCGAGCTACAACTGGTCAGTGGGAGGGCTTCACCTCTCACAAAAAAGTCTTTGCCTCCCCACCCCACGCAAGAAAAAACGCAAGCTGCCCCAATCCTGTCATTCGTTTCCGTCATGGGATTCTGACGAGTGTGTTTTACCCGACAGGAAAGTGGTGACTATTGTGAAGTCCAAGAAGTTCCGTGAGCAGCATGGGAAGATTCTGCTGGAGGGCCGGCGGCTGATCACTGACGCCTTGGCTGCTGGAGCGCAGCTGCAGACCCTCTTCTTCAGCACCGTGGAGAGCCTGAAGGACCTGCCTCTGGACAAACTCAAACGGGCTCAACTGATCAAAGTGAATTTTGAAGAGATCAAGATCTGGTCTGATCTTGTCACTCCTCACGGGGGGATGGGTAAGTCATAAATCTCTGGAATTTGTTTTGTCTCGACTCGCGACTGTTGCTTGAAGGGCAAGTCCGTCCTGGGACCTGATGAAAGTTGATGAATTCTGGTGGTTGGTGTATAGAAAAATACTAGTCAAATCTCACTGGCCAAATGCTCAATCACTACACTGTAAAGTATATTAAGGAATATTAATTGTTTCAGTGGATGAGTAAACACTGACACTAATAACAGAAAGGGTTGTATGACCTCAAATGACGCAGGTCTTCCAACTTAAGTGGATTAGAAACATTCTCGCTGCTTTTTCGTGGGGCTCAGATAATAATAGACGTTGCAAAGCATTTCATAGAATATACTGTAAAATGAATTGACTGTATATTTGTGGGCAAAACATGGCAGCCATTTGGGCAGAGCAGCATCGCACAAACAGTCATGGATTGGAATGACCAATTTATTATTTTTTTGAAATGATTATTATCAGATGTGTGGTGTTAGGAAACTTGCCCAAGGCTTCGCCTTGGCTGGGAATTGAACCTAGGTCTCTTGCTTGCAAAGTTAATGCTGCTCTAACCGCTGAGCTACAGGACTCCACTTGATATACATGTAGATATACTAATAGTTAACCCTTGTTGAACGCGGGGGTTAAGTTCCTGGAAAACTGCGCACTCAGTAAAAAATTGCTTTGGGTAAGCTTAACAAGTAATGGGAAAAGGGGGGTTAGGGGAATCCAGCCACAGGCTAGCCATCTCAAGCCTCCAGGCACATCCACACCCAACCAATGCAAGGTATGTACTGAGGCGGTCTACAGCTGGCTGGCCCGTTAACCCCCACTCACCCCCCCCCCCATCTCACTGACTCACTGGAGAAAATAAAAATCAGCAATAAAGCAATAAAACCACAGCTAGGCTAAATTATTTTACCTTTGGTCCTGGAAGTATTAGGAGACTCTCTCTCTGTCTCGTCTGTTTACCATGCAATGCCATCAGGATGCTCCGAAGCCCTCCCACTAACCATCGGACTTTCCCAAGTGCGCATGCGCGCGGGACCAGCCAGCCGAGGAATCATCGGATTCAGTCAGGAGCTGCCAGTGTCTTCACAAGTGCGCATGCGCACGGGGCCAGCCAGTGCATAAATGCAAGTTGTACGCACTTTACGCAAAAAAGTGATGCTTTATTTTCGTCGCGTGTATTTGAATTCGCAATCGATGAAGTCATGTTCAATGTGGGTTAATTAATAGTACTACAGTACTGTAGGCTGTAAAGTGAATTGACTGCGTATTTTGTGATGAGCCATTGAGGAATGGCGTTCCCCCAAACTTGCATTATCAGCCCCCGTGATCCATGAGGTCGATTAGCCAGTGAGCATGGGAGGAGGTTGGGGTGAGGGAGTTGGAGGTTCTGAATCTTAATATATTCCCTGAATGTTTCTGCTGTCTTAGGGATATTTAGGAAACCGGATCATGCCAAGATGCAGTACCCCACGGTGCAGCAGGAGAACACCATCCCTCTGTCCCTCGTCTGCGATAACGTCCGGGATCCGGGAAATCTGGGCACCATCCTGAGATCTGCTGTGGCCGCCGGGTGTAGCAAAGTCCTGATTACACAAGGTCAGTGTCCTCCGCCATCAGACAGTGTCACATACAGGAGAGTGTGGGGGAGGGGACGGACAAACTCACTTACACCTTCACTTCAAATGCTTTAGACTTGAAAGCTTAGCTATTTCCTCTTCTCTTACCTGCACCCCACCCTCACAAACACACACACCACTGCTATAAGTCTTATATCTTTCTTATGCCTCCTCGCTCTGTGAGGCTGCCTCTCAATTGTGTCTTGGTGTGTCAGGTTCGAGCACCATCCCGACAGGGTGTGTTACAGTTACTCTGGTGATGTTGAAGTGCATCACTGAGCAACTGAGTAAACACCTCGGAGAATCCAATCAACCTGTCACTCTTTCAGCCGGCAGAGAGCTGGGCTTTCATTCCTGTTCGTCGGAGATGCATTAAAAATCAGGTCTCCAAGGTGATGCCTCAATGTTCTCACTCGAGGCACTTTCCATCCACCCCTCTCTCTAACACACACATACACACTAATTTACACATACACTAACTTAACAAAATTACGTTTATAGAACGCCTTTCACGTCGGGCACACACAGACATGCACAAAAGAGTTCAAAGGTTAATTCAAAAAGTACCGTACTTAAGAGCAAAACTGTATTTATCGTGAGTTGCTGAAATTAAGTTTAAAACAGTAACTCAAGGACTGACTTTATTTTTTTTTTAAAAAAACTTATGTTCCTCCCCAGGTTGTGTGGACGCCTGGGAACCCAAAGTACTGCGGGCTGGGATGGGGGCTCACTTCCGTATCCCTGTCATTTCCAATCTGGAATGGGAAGAAATCCCCAACTACCTGTCGAGCAGCACAGCTGTGTACATAGCAGACCACGACTGCCTGGGGGCTCGGGGCTCCGAGCAGGCGGACAACACGGGCAATAGTGGCTGGGTGGCCACCCGACAGCGCGAGAGACAAATGGAGACAGAGTACGAGGACAGTGACAGCGATGGCGACGGGGAGGAAAGGAAGGTTCCGCTCGAGTTACCTAATGTAGGGGCTCTGCATTACCATGACAACTGGGCACGGGATCAAACGGCCCTGGTGATTGGTGGGGAGACACACGGGCTCAGTTTAGCCGCTCTCCTGTTGGCCGGCAAGACGGACGGCAAGAGGCTGTACATCCCGATGACTCCCAGTGTGGAGAGCCTGAACTCCGCCATGGCCGCCAGCATCCTGCTGTTCGAGGGAAGACGGCAGCTTCTGCTCAGAACCGGAGAGACCAGACCCCGTGGAGTGTGAGCGAGAGCAGAACAGCCCGTTACCACTCGATGTTCGCGAGCAGCTCACCAGGAACTCTGACTTGCTGTGCGTGCGTCTCTGCTGCTGACTTGTGCGTTTTATTTATCCCCCCCTTCCCTCATTCTCCTCCACCCCACCCCCCTCCCGCCCCCACCACCCCCCAGAGACAGACGTGGGAAACCGTGACTGAGATTCACCAGGTCTCCTGATACGTTTTGACTGGTGGGTGTTTGTGTCTGGCTGGGACCACAGATAAACTAGGTCAGGATTTCTCTCTGGGACTAAAGTACAATCATGGCAGCTTCACCCGCGCGCTCTGAACTGTGTTCAGCTGTTCTAGATCACATGAAACAGTCACATTGTCCACCTTAACCATCTGCACTAAGAGACAGCACAGGTGACGCATCATAAAGAATGTATCATGCAACAAATGCCCTTGTATATTTCTCTGGCAGGAATAATCTTGAATGCAAGTCACAAAATATATGCAGGAAAGGTGCAATTCATTGTCTCAAAACCTCTGCTTCCCTCATCCTGCTTCTCTGAGTTTACGCGGTCAGGATCGGAAGCTGAACATTTAGTTCTTTTTGTAAGAAAATAAATATTACTTTGGTTATTAACCACAGCAAAACTACATTTCTAGAATGCCTTTCACGTCGGGAGGACGTGCCAAGATGCTGTTGAAAACCCGTGCAACCTACGGTTTGCTTTAACGCTTGTGTCAAGCACTCTGGGAAGCGCTAACCAACGCTAACCACTTTGTGGCCGAGTGTGTTTATATAGTGAGTGAATTCTCTGCAAATTCGGTTCAGTTCCCGGGTCTTGCCACTGGGCAGTGCTGCAACTTAACTCGTGAAACTGATGCCTTGCAAAGATGTATCTGATTCCCGCCACTAGGGGGCGCCACCTTGGACCCAAACAATGTGCAGCTGGAAATGGAGCCACAGAGAAGCGGAGGAGACTTAAGAGCCGGCTTTGGAAATAATTCTTTATTAAAGTGTCCTGATATTTCCCCATTGATTCATTTTGCTAGCAAATGAAATTGCTTAAGGCAAGAGCACTAGCAGAGTTTCGTGACAGGCACGGCTTGAGAGAGAACAAGGCTGAATACTGCGAGAGCTGAATTAATAGCTGTACAGATGTAGTCATTAACCCTGCGGACATGATGTGGCGTTTATCATTTCAAGCACGTACGTTCATTCAGCTCCCTCACTCCCCCAGATACAACAGAGCTTCCAAAAAACGGCTCCCAGTGAGTCCCTCGACACACACAGTCGCCCTTTAAACAGTACATTTTCGAAAGCACCTCAATGCTTTTGAATTATAATTCCTCATCACTCACACCACACTCCCCTCCACCCCTGCTCCTCCCAGGAAGATCTAGATTAGGGAATGTTAACAGTACAGTACAGAAATCAGGCCTTTTGGCTGATCTGACTTGGGAGCTTTTAGCCACGGGAGCTACCTTGTCTATAATAATCTTTCACGTCTGAAGGGCATCTCAAAGAGCTTCATTGGAGAAACAGTACTGCAAAATATAGTAACTGTTTTATTAAGGGGATGGGGAGGAGAGGAAAAGGCCAGCAGCATTTTGGGAGGGATTGGTGCTACGACAGCTTTCATAGTAGGGAGAGAGGCAGCAAGGAGCGGGATACCAGAATAAATAATAATTCTTTAATAATAATCCTTGCATTTGATATAGCACTTTTCACATCTTCTAGACGTCTCAAAATCATCACAGAATATACTGTAAATTGAATTGACAATATTTGTGGGCAAAACTAATTGAACACAGCAGTGTCCCACAAATAGTTGTGGATTGAACAATGGCCAATTTATTATTGTGTTTTTTCAAGGGATTATTATCAGGCGTGTGGAGTAAGGAAACTCCCAAGGTTTAGCGTTGCTGGGAATGGAACTTGGGTCTCTCGCTTGCAAGGCGAGTGCTCCAACCACTGAGCTACAGGACTCCAGTTCTAGCCCATTGCTTGTACAGTCACTACATTTACAGTTCACCCTGTGAAGCACTTTGAGATGGGAAAGGCAGTACATCAAACACAATTTGTTACCCACCCCCCCCCCCCCCCCTCCCTGAGCAGATGATGTAAATCTGCGAGTGGGAATCGTGAGGATTAACAACAAGAGTCTGGTCAGTTGATGCCAATCATGTTTACAGTGCTGGGTGGGTGAGTGGGTGGAATGTAAAGCAACATTCATTCACACAAACAAAGAGGGGGAAGTGATTCAGCAAGTCGCAACATTGATGAAGGAACATATTTCACAGTAGCAGGGTTATCACTTCTTATTCTGTGATGTGCGTTGAGACATCTCAATATGTCAAATGCAAGGATTGTTATTAGGGTTGAATGTGGACGTGACATTATAATGATGCAGTCGGGAATCGTAACAGCACCATCGACAAGGTGCCTGAGTATCTACATCCCCCCCGCCACCCTTTTCGGACGGCACACTGAGGATGATGTTATTAAAGGATTCATCAATAGGGCTGAGCTGGGACTAGACGGGAGCCTGGCGCTGTCAAGACTGACAAATGTCTCGACTCCGACAGCGCAGGCCCATTATTAGCAGCAGGTGCACAGAGGCAGGCCATTGTTACACACTCCACCGCCCACCATTATTGTACAGCGGAGGGAAAGTAGATTTTGCAATTTATTCTTGTCGAGGCGGCCAGCAGACAGCCGGGTGTGAGGACGTCAGTCTCCACGTGATCTTCGGGATTTATTCTGCAAAGACAAAAGCGCCGGGTGAGCGACCGAGGGTGAAGCTTTATGAAGATTGATTGCACCATTAAAGTATCATTTAAATACAGACTGGGCACATCGACCCTGAACCCTGAATAATTGCACCCAAAATAATTAGCAGTTTCAATATCAAATCGTAGAGTGTTAGACCAATAGCCCTTTTTGATGGAGGTGGTGGGGGTGGGGGTGGGGGTGGTAGGGAAATAATGAAAGTTATTTCAATATTCTTTGCAACCAAAGTCAATTTCAGAGCTATTTGGGAAATGCTGAGAGCAGCGGAAATCTCCCTGGATGAATCGCTCAGTTCGACATTGTGTCGGAGACAAATATCCGCAGATTCTGTCACTAGCCCTCAAGGGTGCGTGAGCCATCAATTCAGATTAATTCCGCTCCCTTGCACTGTCGGGAGCAATGCCTCTTCTGGGGCAGCTGCTTCCTATGTTGCACTGAAACAAAGCGGGTCCTGAAGCTCAGTGGTTAGAGCACTCGCCTTACAACAGAGACCAGGGTTCAATTCCAGACAAGGCGAAATCTTGGGCAGATTTCCGTATTCCACACGCGCCAGATAATCCTCAAAAAAAACAATTAAGAAATTTGTCATTTCAACCCATGACTGTTTGTGGGACACGGCTCTGCGCAATTGGCTGCCGCGTTTCGCCCACGTATGCACAGTCAATTCACTTTACAGTATATAGGGTGAAGCCCTTGGAGGCGTCTAGAAGGTGTGTATCAAATGCAAAGATTATTATTATTTTTGGATCAGCAGAAGGAAAGGAGACTGTCCAGTGCATCATAGAAATATACACAGATGACCATTCGGCCCATGTGTGTCTGTGGCATTAGCTGGTTAAGCTCAGAAACAGTTACAGCCCTCATCTCCCCCCCCCCCCCCCCCCCTCCCCATATACACACATTCCAGGGGTCCCAAAGCCTTTGGCTCCCACCAACTATCCTGCATCTAATACTTACCAGGATTAGTTGAGCAGGTTGTGTTGCTCTGCGGAGAAAATACACATTGCATTCCAAACACAGGGAAATTCCGTGCTTGTGTTGATCTCGGTCTGGTTGGAATAACTTTTGAGCAGTGGCCACGGGTTTCTGTATGATGACTAGCTTCAAAATTAGGACTCGTCAACTGTGGGGTCGAGGCATGTTCAGACCCAAGTTCCCGGGATGAAAATCAACGGACCGAATGCCATCATGTTCCTACATTGCTAATCTCAGGAGGTAAAGGGTTAAGGAGAAAGCGAAACAAAGTGTGTGTGGTGTTGGGACTGGGGGTAAATTTGGTGGGTGTTGTGTTAGTAAACGGGTAAGTTAGAGAGAGAGAGAGAGAGAGATGAACTGAGCTGGAATGAATTTCCCAGGATATGGAGAGAGCATGTTCTTTACTCCCATCGGCAGAAACATATCTATGTGAACACAATGGCCGTTTATATGGTTATGCTCTGCACGCTTATCCTTATCTCAGGCATTCACCACTTTCAATCAGCCGTCTGCAAGTAGATTAATGCCTTGCTTCGATTCCGCACCCGACAGTTTTGGCTCACACACAGAACAAGGGAGAGCAATGGAACAAAAGTGTTTAATATCTGCCACATTATATTTTCTCCATGCGAAACCTCACATCCAAACACATCCTATCTCATTACCTTTTCAGTACTCAAACCACCATCTGGTTTATGGTTTGCAGAACCATAAAAGGTAAGCCAGTAGTGTCCCCAATGTATATTGAGGTGCAGTGTCTTGCCCACACCACAAAGGGGTGCAAGTGATGCTTGGTATGCTCAAAGCTGGTCAACTGATCATTTTTACTGCTCACAGAATCAGCGCAGCTCTCTGAGCTGAGATTAAAATGCCCGAAATCCCACTCGGTCTTGACCTGCAAAGACCATTTTATCTTTTAGTTTGTGATGGCAACAGAAAATACACAAAATCTTGAAGTATTCAATTTTTCTCTCTCTCTCTCTCGAGTAGAGAGACCAGCAGAGTGAGGAGGCAACGGAGTGAGGTGAAAGAGTGTGAGAGTATGTTAAGGAATTTGGTGAGAGTGGGAACTCTTGACCAAGAGGGAACTAGAGAGCACGAGAGAAAACGCTTATCTTCTAGCGAACGAGCAGGAATTCTTTCATGAACAAGAGAGAACCTTTCAAGTAAACCGAGGGATGTAAGGGTAGAAATAGCGCAGGCTCTGGCTACATTCTCTCAATCCTCGCTGAATACTTGAATTGGTGCCAGAGGACTGGAGGGTTGCAAAAGTTACTTCCCTGTATAAAAAGGGTGAGAAGGATAAACTGGGAAGAGCAAACAGAATCCTTGGCTTTATAAACAGGGGCACACAAGGTAGAATACAAAAATAAAAAAGTTAGGATGAACCTGTATAAAACACTAGTTAGGTCTCAGCTGGAATGCTGTGTTCAATTCCGGGCAGCACACTTTAGGGAGGATGTCAAGGCCTTGGAGAAGGTACAAAGGAGATTTACCGCAATGGTACCAGGAATGAGGGTCTTGAGTTATATGGTGATGCTAGAGAAGCTGAGATTGTTCTCCTTGGAGCAGAGGAGATTAATGGGAGATAAAATAGAAGTACAGTATTCAAAATGATGACAGGATTTGATAAGAGTGAACAAGGAGAAACTGTTTCCACTGGTGGGTGGGTCGGTAACCAGGGGACACAGATTTAAGATAGTTGACAGAAGAACCAGAGGGGAGATGAGGAGAATTTTTTTCACCCTGCGAGTTGTTTCGATCTGGAATGCATTGCCTGAAAGGGACAAATAACACGTTTTAGGAGAGAAGCGGACAGATATTTGGGGAGGACAAACTTTTACGGCTGTGGGGAGAGAGGGAGTGGAATTAAGTTCTTTTAAGAGCTGGCATGGGCACCAACTGGCCTTCTTCTGCGCTGCATTATTCTTTGATTCTAAAATAGGAAACCGACAGCTGTTTTCCAGTACCGTTAACCCTTCAGTGGTTTGTTTGGTGCCATTAACTCCTTAAATAACTTGCTAGGGGTAACTGCTTCAGTGGCCGCGGGGTGGGGGGGGGGGGGGTGTCAGTTAACCCCTTCAGTGGCCTGTTACCGTATTCCCAAGTTAATTCAACTAGATGTTTTGGAAGAGGAATCACCTTTGAATTCTGCCTTGTATCACTCAGGCTACCTCGCTTCATGGCTGTTTGTGGGACGCTGCTCAGTGTTTCCCCCACATTGTACAGTCACACCATTTCACAAAAGTCACACCGCTTGACCACACGTATATCCTGTGAAGCGCTAAGAGACGCCTTGGCGACGTGACGAGGCGCTAGTCTCCGGCGATATGGAATTTTTCCAATATCGATATATCGGTGGGCTCATATCGATATATACTGGTACATCAATATCACCAGGTTTTTTTTATCCTGTGTATGCGCGCGCATTCCGATATGCGTGCTCTACGCCCAGGAGGTTTGCAATGCCGGCGACAAGGTAAGTTGATAAAGTTTGTATTATACCGATATAACTGATATATCGATATAATGTCGGACGCTATATACCGATGTTTTGTGATATACTGATTTTTTTTATACCGAATTTTTCGATATACCGATATATTCAAATTTCCAATATCGGTATAGCGATCTGAAAAATTATACCGATACATCGCTGGACACTACAAGGCGCTATATCAAACACGAGGATTATTACAAGTACCGAGTTGCTCGATCTTCCAATTTGTTTCTGCCGAGTTGAGTTTTCCCTGCTCCCTGTGAGGTGCTGCGCTGAAACAGTCAGTAACAAGCAATAACACGTGAAATATGCTCCCGGTCAACCTGCCCCAAGCAGTTGGACAGCTTGCTGTTGGTGTGTGTGTGTGTGTGTGTGTGTGTGAGTGAGTGAGTGAACTGCTGGCAGCTCAGTGGGGCTGTTCATTTGGTCACGTTGAGCAACATTTCACAGCTTCTCTCTCCAGCTCTCTGCCAACCGCAATGGTAACCATGGAGTTAACAATGCTAGCTTTAAACAATATTTATCCAGTGAGGACCACCCTACGTGTTCAGGCGTTTGCTGCAGGTTTGACGGGGGTCAACAAGACCTTGGGTAACTGGATGACCCGTTCTGCACTTGCTTTGTCTGCCACACCCACAGGGCCACAGGAAACACATCCACACCCACACAGTAGGGCCACAGGAAACACAGAGAAAGGCCGTTTAGCCCATGGCCCGTACGATCCATTTAGTCCCATTCTCCTATCTTTACTCTCCGAACCCTTATGTATTTTACTTTTCAGATATTTATCTAATTCCTGTTTTCATCAGTGAAACATCTCCTCCCTGACACCAACCGAGCGAATCTCCTCAGAGTCGTGCAGTTCAGTGGTTAGAGATCTTGCCGCGCAAGCGAGAGGCCCTGGGTTCGGTTACCGGCTGGGCGCCTCTGTTCACCTGGCAGTAAATAGGAACCCCGTTGTTCGTCAATTGGCAGATCGCTTTTCAGGGGTAATAATTCCTTCAAATATTTTAAAAATATTCAAGCCACGACTGTTTGTGGGACACTATTTGTGCGAGTGGCTACTGTGTTTTGCCCGCAACGTACAGTCAGTTCTCTTACAGTATATTCTGTGCAGCGTTTTGAGATTTCTTGAATTGTGTTAAAGCTTTATATCAAATGCAAGTATTATTATTACTATCTTTATCTTGATATCCTTCCTATAGGAGAGTTCCCCAAAACTGGATACCAACAACAACAGCAACAAAATTACACTTGTATAGTGCCTTCAGGAGGATGTCCCAAGGCACTGGACAGTTACTGCTTCAGGCCCGAGCTGAGGTCGGGGGGAGGGGGAGGGGGGAGAAAGAAGGGGGAATTAGGATTACCATGGGCTAACCAACGGGTTACGCAGGTTTGGCTTTGGCAATTTGCTTGTTAACGCAGTTTTACCTACTTCCACTCCCTTTAACGATGTGTAAATTAACCCCAGGTCTCTGCTCTTCCACTCCTTTTGCCATTAAATATGTAGTTTCTCTCCCCTCTTCGTCATCTTCCTACAGCCACACGCTTTCCTGCATTTGGTTTTCACCTGCCACCTCTCTGTCCAATCTCCCAGATCATGCTCCCCCCCGAAGTCATGTGCAGCCCTCTACACAGTGAGTCACGCTGCCCCCGGGCTCCATCAGTGACTGAGACACTATTACTCACCCTTACAACACTGTGGTACCATCATAGCGACCGACAGGAGAGTCTATGCACTCTCGCCACTTAATTCACTTACGATCCAGTTTACAATTTAGGGAAATCTAATTTCCTGTCATTTTAGGCCCTGGCCATTTAGACAGCACTCTCTATTCTCTGTGGCGCTCTACGTAGAAGATTAAGCTACAAATTCCTCAAGGAGGTTTGAAGGAGCATTTGTGTTAACATTCTGTGGTTGACAAACCTAAGCTGATGTGGGGAACACTCCTTGTTCTGGTGGGTAAGGAGTGGCTTCAGTTGCATCAGATATCCATCAAATAGCTGCCGGGAGTGTGCTGTGGGTTTATCAAAAGCTATTCCTCGAGAGGAATGCTGCTGTGGTGTAGGATTCCGATGCAGCAGATTCAGGATCGTATCCTGTAGAGAACAAAAGGTCAGACTGATTGAACTCTGGTCACAAACCCTCAAATGACAGCGTTCATTCAATCACTCGGCATTGTCTCCAAACAAAACTCATCGCCTCTCGCGCTCACTCTTTACAGTGGGCTCACGAGGGCACGGGAGGCTTGGGTTACCGCCGCGAGTGGACGCGTTAAAGAGATCCCGTGGATTTTCTACTTTGAAAAGAGAAGGCAGTTCCCGCTCGCTGGCCAGCCATCCCTCATCCCTCACTCACCCCACCCTGATAAAATTGGTCATTCACTTCTCACAGTTGTTTTGTGTGTATAAGCCATGTTTGACTACAAACACATAGTTGCTACATTTCACGGTAAAATACCTTGAGATGTCTCATTAAATATCGGATACAAGGATTATTCGATATTGAGGGGCTGAGAGTAGAGGCATTTACAGGCTGGGTTTGTGATGGTATGCCACTGTTATGCTTATGTTTACTGTTGGCAGGCAATCTGAACACTTTGGATATATTTTCTGTTGATGATATTTCCCTCCGGTTACTTATAATAATTAATCCTTGCATTTGATCTAGTGCTTTTCATGTCTTCTAGACATCTCAAAGCGCTTCACAGACTATACTGTAGTGTAAAGTGAATTGATTGTAAATTTGAGGGCGAAACGCAGCGGCCAATTGCACACAGCAGTGTCCCCGCAAACAGCCGTGGATTGAAATGACCAATTTATTATTGTTTTTTTCCTTGAGGTATTATTATCAAGCATGTGGAGCAAGGAAACTTGCACAAGGTTTGGCCCTGCCTGGAATCAAACCCAGGTCTCTCGCTTGTGAGGCAAGTGCTCTAACCACCGAGCCTCAGGGCTCCAAATCCTCCTCTCACGTTCACCAGCAGTGAAGTACCATCTTGCGGGTGACATATGCCATTGCACCTTTTTGACCATGCTTCATAGGTGATGAGTTTAGGCACCACTGACGGGCTGGTTCACCAATGTGTGAGAAAAGCCTGGAGAGAGGCAGGGCAAAGAGAGGAAATAGAACATCCAACCAGTTCTGTTCTCAGCCAGCCTGTGAGAGACAGTGTCCAGTTCCTTTTCCTTGGGAGTTCCCTCAGAATCAGGAAGCATAGCTGATCCTTTCCCTGGCCAACCATTCACCAACCCGGGATAGCACAGAGATCAAATGGTGCCAGTGGTTCCCAACCTCAGGTCCTGACCCAAATCAGGGGTCATGGGGGGGGGGGGGGGGGGGGGGGGTCCTCATTAGGGTCGCGAAGGGTCATCGCATTTTTTTTTAATGTTGAAAATGTTTTTTTAACGCTAAAAAAAGCGACACCGCCGACCAATTTGTTTAAAGATTGTACTTACGAGTTGCGCTGAGTACACAAAACATACGGAGATAAAGTTTTGGCTGAGCTGGTCAATCGCGATATCGCCCCCCCTAGTGGTGGAGGACCCGTTGGAGGCTAATTTGGGCCGCAGCAAAAAAAGGTTGGGAACCACTGGGTTAGACCATCGTAACCTGTGTGTAACCCACCAATTAAGTCATTGGCAGAAACTCCTTCTCTATTAGTAACTGAAGCATTACACCGACCAGCGGATACCCAGTGCAGATTAGAATCCCAAACTGGGTAACTATCTCAGCACCATCTGCCACCATCACCATCTGAGACGTCTAGAATACGTGAAATACCACCATCTGCTTATCACAGTAATTGCTTCAGCAAAACTGTTCCATTTCTGGCTGGTTGGCTGGCCTGTGGGGGTCACTCATTGATGTTAGTCTCGTGGCTTCATTCATTATCTCTCAGCCTCAATGTTAACTCAATACTTGGGTCTTTTAAACACACACCTCACCGTCCATCGCCAAACTCGAGCATTTTGGAATCGTAACATTGGTCGAATTTCAATACTGTAATCTGCCTTTGTTCACTCTTCCCTCTCTCGAAGGCACAAATGAGCTGGTTTGCTCGAGTGTTGCCTCACATGACCTGGTATGTCACTCAAAAGGCCATTCTTCATGTGTGACTGTAGACAGTGAGAGGTGACAAGAGCCAAGAGCTTTGTCAGAGCCGAGCTTGACCTGTGGCTCGTAGTAACATCTGCAATTTCTAATGCGGGTGTCGGACAGTGATCAACAGTATGAACTCCTGACTCACTCCTTGCCCAGAGACACTGAGGTGAACATCAATTCTGCCCCAGCTGTCCGCTACCCGATACACAGCCCAGAAATCATGCCACTTGTACTTGATCGATCCCCTGTCCCGGAGAGGATCGATTTCAAGACTGTATTTAAATCCCTCCATTCCTCTGCACCCCTCTACCTCTCTGACCTCCTCTTCCCTCACAACAGTACCCATTGTCTTTGCTCCACCGGGTCTGGCCTCCTCCTTGTCCCCCGAATCCTCCGCTCCACCATCAGCAGCCGTGCCTTCAGCCACTACTCCCCGAGGCTCTGGAACTCTGTTCCTCACTCCCTTCACCCCACCTCCTCCTTTCCTATTTTCAGGTCTTGGCTAAAGCCCTTTCTTTTCGACCGCGCTTTCAATCACCTTCTTCCCCCTCCCCCTGGCTCGGCCCCGGGATCCGTTATTGGGAAGTGTTCTGAGACACCATTCGGCGTGTAGGGCTCTATATATATCCAAGTTGTTGTTGATGCAATGCCTTGTCATCAAGACGGTTAACCAGAGAATTACTCGAAAGGTCACAGGGAAATTTCCAGGATAGTTGGCAACACACATATGGAAAGCGGTTTGGTTAGTATTCTCTTAACATCAATTTACATTTACGGAGTACATTTCACACAGGCTGGAAATGTGGTGCTGGGATTCTGTAATGTCAGGCACCTGGCCGACCCCAAAATATAATTTGACGTGCATTGAGGCAATTACATCTATTCAAAAATAATTGTAGCTTCCAACAATCCCCCAGATAAAATCCATCATTCACTTCACATCTGTTTGTGGGACTTTGCTGTGGGTGAACTGGCTTACAAAATACCCAGTCACCACGCTTTACACTTTTACAGTATATCGTATGAAGCGCTTTGAGACTTACTCCTGGCGTGAAAGGTGCCGCATTCAATACAAGAATTATCATTATTATTAATAATAAAAACGAAACAACACCAAGCAATCTGAAACCAAATGTGGCCACTCACAGCGGAGACTGGTGGGATGAGCAGGGCTACACGGCAGAGAAAAAAAATACAGAAAATAATTCACTGTTTCTGTGCTACTACTGCCATGTTTATTAGTCTTAACTTGCAATAACTTAAAGCACTATAGACCAGTTACCCAAAAAGGGCAATAGAAAAAAAAGTGTTATTTTAAAATCACCGATAGGAACCAACTGAAGGGAAAGCCAGTGAACGTGTAGGAATTAAGCCTTGGAACTATCAGTGTTACCAAAAACAGCAGAGGGTTGGCTATGATGCTGCTGGAGCAGTCTGCTTCGAAAGGGAGGACTGTTGTGTAGAGGAAGGTAGGAGCAAAACGCCAACTCCATCTCTTTGGAGACACGAAACAGGCTGGAGCTCGGGTTCAGAATCGATGTCCAGTCAATGACTGGATTGTGCTGTCGCAGGACAATCCCGTGTCCTGATCGGCTGGGACCAAACTATTCCCAGCAGCCTCCAACTCGCATGTGGTTAAGACCAGGTAATGTTAGAACACACAGAAATTCAACACTTAGAGAAAATACTTTTTTTTGTGTATTTTGTGTTTTAAATAAAAGTCTGAATTGGACATTGGGACGTGGTATAAATATCTCTCTTTAGATTGGCTCCGGCTTTAGCTTTTCCTTGAGGAAAGCTTTTACAAACTCCTCCACGATGGCTGGTGTGATCTCCTCTACATCTTTCACATACTTGGCTCGTCTCGATATGTCCAGAATGGTAAGCAACGGCGCTGACTCGGGCAGGTTTGTGAAATCCCGTAACGATTCCGTCGTGTCATCCTGAAAGAGCAAGGGATAGGAGAGAATGTCAGCGACCAGACAGGCAAGAGGTTAAAGTCATGGTTACAGTTCTAATAATAATAATAATAACAAGTTTGCGGTCTAGACGTCTCAAAAGCGCTTCCAACGATTTTACTATAAATTGAATTTACTGTACATTTTATGGGTTAAGTTCATACGGATCTCTCAGTTACTAGACTTCCAAAGAGGCTTTCTTGTGCATTTATTTACAGACTTTAAACGCTTTAATTCAAGTTACTTTCTCCTTTCCTCTGATGGGGTTTCCTTGGTCACCAGCAGTGAGCCAGACCCTCACCAAACACTGTTCTGAACCTGGTCACTGGGAGATATAAGAGTTTGCAGCTCTGTCCCCTGGAAGGAGCGGGGCAATGGAATTCTGTCAAGGAGGGACAGTAGAAGGCACATTAAGGTCAACTCGGGTTAAGGTTACTCGCTAGAAACATGTGAATGACCAAAGAGAAGAACCTCTGTATTCTCATTAGACCTGACCACTCCACTAGGTGACAGCCAGCAAAATGTTCCACTAACACGGCCGGCCATCCATCACCTCAGCACCCCCCTCGAGGTTCACTCAAAGAGAAAAACTGTTTTATTCCCAAAGAGATTTACAGTGGTCTTAAACATATCCATTTCACCTCCTCCTCAGAAATCCACACAGCCAGGAAGCACAGCTACTTGTAAAGTGAAGAATAAAGCCAGAACGCCACATAAAAAACAGACCTTGCCTTTTCAACTGGAGCAAAAGGTTGTTGCTAATCACCAATTAGCAGTGGTTCAGGAGGTGTTTAGTACGGCAGGGCCCGGACTACCTGTCTCTAGCTATATCCATCATACTTGTTGCTCATTTCCTCCATCCCTTCCATGTGTTTACCTCAACCCGCGAGCCCCAGGGTTCTGTGCCTGTGAAGCTGTCTAACGTCAGCCTAATACAGTGAGTGTGCAGGACAGACCCTGAGGGAGAGGAAGCCTAGTTCCGGGTGAAAGCATTTCGAGATACCCTGCAGAGACAATCCTACTTTGTCTGGGACTAGGATCCAAATTAGTTATTGAATACTGAACTATATAAATCTGTGGCAAAACAGATATCTCTTTGACCCATTATATTATTAATGTCAGTGTTTGCTCGTTCAAGAAGCCATTGTTTCTAACCCCAATTGCCCGCTCTTAGCTCGTCTTAGATAAGCAAGTCCTCAGGACTTGCTTATCTAATTCGCAGCCTCTGGACTGGCCAACAGTTCCCCAGAAACAATTAGTCATGGCTGTTTGTGAGATACTGTGTTCGCATGCACAGTCACTACATTTTCCAGGAAATCTCACGAAGTGTTTGAATAGCCTGCCTGGATCAGGGGAATGTTAAAGATCCCGCAGCGCTATTCAAGAGAGAGAACGGATTTTCTCCCCCTTCCCAGCGTCCTGGCCAACAGTCCCACGGATAAGAAAATAAAACGCTCCTTCATTTCACAGCAGTTTGCAGGGAGGAGCTGCGCGCGAGGCGGCCGCAGACAACAAGACGCACGTATCACGGTAAATACTCTGAAGTGTTTTGACAATTTGATATGGCGCAAGTGTAAGAAGTCCTATATTATTAGTGTGACGCTTGCATTGTTTGTGGCCACCCCCCTCCCCAACCCCCTTCCCCTCCCCCCCTCCCCAACCCCCCTCCCCCCTCCCCCTCCCCCCTCCCCAACCCCCCTCCCCCCTCCCCAACCCCCCTCCCCAACCCCCCTCCCCCCTCCCCAACCCCCCTCCCCCCTCCCCAACCCCGCTCCCCAACTCCCCTCCCCCCAACCCCCCTCCCCCACCCCCCACAGTTTACGCTACCCAGTGCATTGCTCCAAAAAACACCTGCTCAATTGGCACCGACTGTTACTGTTCACTGCCTGCAGCCCCCTCCCCTCCCCCCACCCACCTAGCCCCACCAATCATGCGAGTTATAAAGCTAAGCATTAAACCAGATTACCCAGCACTTACAAACTCAACAAGATGAAAATTACGAACAGCTGGACGAAGGTTTTCTTTTGAAAAAAAATTTCAGGAAAAAAAAGCCAATACTTCAACAATCCTGGGATTTACAGGAAATCCATAAACCGTTTCAGCCTCCTTCCCTCCCTCCCTCCCTCCCTCCCTCCCTCCGTCTCCCTCCCTCCTACCCTCTCGCCCCTGGAAGTGTTGCTCTTCCATCCTGTACACACACTGTGAAAGGCCTCTGGCTGTAATGGGATCGAGAGCTGGACCGTGCTCATCATCAGGATTCCCTTCAGATTGCGGTCACGCTACACGAGCAGTGCAAACACATCAGCCGCATGTCAAACCTCCGTTTAACCTTCAACTATCCCCGTACCCTTCCACTGAACCACTTCCCTCGCTCATCGCATTTACAGTGTGAGACAGAGAGAAAAATAATAATAATCAGAATAATCCTTGCATTTGATATAGCGTTTTTCATGTCTTTCAGACGTCTCAAAAGCGGGAGGGGTACCGGGGGAGTAGACAGAGGGATCGAGGGAGAGAATTTCAAAGTTTCGGGCCATAGTTATAGATAAATAACATTAATCCTTGCATTTGAGACAGCGCTTTCCATGTCTCAAAGTGCTTCACATAATATACTGAAAAGTGAATTATCTGTATATTTTTGTGGGTGAAATCCAGTCGCCAATTGCGCACAGCGATGTCGTGGATTGAAGCGACCAATTTATTTTTAAGAATTCTTGTGGGACTAATATCAGGCGTATGGAGTAAGGAAACTTGCCCATGGTTTTGCCACGAATCGAACCCAGGTCTCTTGCTTGCGAGGCAAGTGCCCTAACCACTGAGCTCCAGGACGCCTTTCAGTAGTGGCTGAAAGCACAGCGAATGATGGTGGAGCAAAGGGTACGAGGAATAAGCAGGAGGCCGGAGCCAGCCGAGCGGAGTGGTGGAGCGGGAGAGGAAGCAGCTCAGTGAGGTAGTGGGCGGGGGAGGGGGGGGGGGGGGGGCCTCGATGTGAAGGGATTTGTAGACGAGTTCTGAAGTTGATCTATTCTGTGATAGGGAGTCAATGGAACGATCACTTTATGTCTGCATTCAGTGCAGAGTCTGGATAGCTGGTTAAAGCAGAGGAGAGGCTTACGTTTGGTTTGAAGTCTTGTGTTTCTGGGTTATGCTCGGGTCAGGAATGTGGCACAATTAATAATGGTTTGTGAGCCCTCAGGAATTCGATGCTTAGATTAGATTTGAAACGATCCGGATCGATTGGTGGCATATTGTTTTTAAAGCTACAGAAAGTTGGATGGAACTTTTCAAAATATATTTTATAAAATATCTCCTCAGGACCTCACCTGCTGGTCCAGTCGCCAGCCTCGGCCGAGAGCCTGTGAGAGCGGTGGTGTAAATACAAACACAACAACAACAAAATTGCACTTATAAAGCGCCTTTCACGTCGGGAGGATGTCCCAAAGTGCTGAACAGTCAGGGACCTGAGCGGTGGAGGGGGGAGGGGATGTGGCTGGGGGGGAAGGAGAGTGGGAGAGGAGGAAGAGTTAGTGGGGCTGCCAAAGGCGTGGTCGAAGAGGAAGGTCTTGAGACTGGCCTTGAAGGAGGAAAGTGAGGAAGCGAGGCTGCGGGGTTGCGGGATGGAGTTCCACAGTGTGGGAGCAGAGAGGCTGAAAGCCCGGCCGGCCATGGTTGGACGGTTAGGGCGGTGGACGCGCAGCAGGCCTGAGTCTGCTGAACGGAGGGTGCGGGCAGACTGATAGGGAGAAAGCAGGTCAGTGAGATGGATGGGGGCAAGGCCGTGAATGGCCTTGAAAGTGAGGGCAGGGATCATGAATTCGATCCTGTGGGCGACGGGGAGCCAGTGGAGACGGGCGAGGGTGGGAGTGATAAATAATAATCCTTGCATTTGATATAGTGCTTTTCACGTCTTCTAGTCTTCTCAAAGTGCTTCTCAAGGTGAATTGACTCTATATTCGCGGCAGCCAATTGTGTACAGCAGTGTCCCACAAACAGTTGTGGATTGAAATGATCATGTGGAGTAAAGAAACTTGCTCAAGGTTTCGCCCTGACTGTAATCGAACCCAGAACCCTCTCGCATTGCAAGGCGAGTGCTCTAACCAGAGCTACAGAACTCCACAATGGTATCTGTGCAGCAAGGTAGTCATACGCTCCTCCCAGCAGTGGATTGGCATCAAATTCCTGTGGAAGGCAAAACCAGAGGAGGCTAAATTTGATCCAAATTGCTCACATACACATATATTTATATATCTATATATTACATATAAATATATGTTTTTGACATTCTCTGGTGCTCACTCTCCAACCTGCTGCAGCTCTGAAACCTTTCAGTACATCTCCCTCCCACTCCACAACCCAATACATATGCATGAGGAACAGCATGGAAATAGGTCCACTTTTCTCCAACCCTCTATTCCTTCCTCCCTCTTACATGCATCAAATACGATGATCAAATTCTTCAACCAAAGCAACCTTATTGCTTCCTCCTGAGAGTTCTACATCTTTACCTCCCTCTGCGTGAAAAAGTTTGTGGAGCTCCTGTAGCTCAGTGGTTAGAGCACTCGCCTTATAAGCGTGAGATCTGTGTTTCGAATCCAGGCAGGTCAGGGCGAAACCTTGGGTAAATTTCCTTACTCCACACGCCTAATAATAATCCGTCCAAAAAAAACCCACAATAATAAAATTGGTCATTTCAATCCACGACTGTGTGTGGGACACTGCTGTGCGCAATTGGATGCTGCCTTTCGCCCACAAATGTACAGTCAATTCACTTTACAGTATATTCTGTGAAGCAATTTGAGATGTCGATAAGATGTGAAAAGCGCTATGTTAAATGCAAGGATTATTATTATTATTATTAAGTTCCTCCTAAACTCCCCGTTAGATCTGCTGCCGGCTAGTTTACATTGACACCTCCCTGCTCTTGGACTCACCAACTCTACACACACTGTCTCAATCAGTTAAACGCAGCGTGCTTAGAGCCTCACTGTACAGATGGGAAAGGAAGGAGGCAAACATTTACTTCTCAAAGACTCCTGACCACAAAGTGGTTTCAGTTTACAGTAAAGTCCTACGCACGCTTGCTGTGAGACATTGTCCTGACGTGAAAGGTGCCATATCGCAGACTGTTAAAACGTCAGCAATGACAGAGAGGTAAAGTGTGACCAATCAGTGCTGATCCTAGTGCTGCATTCATCACCTCAGTGTTTCGCCCGCAAAATAGTCAATCACTTTACACTACAGTATATTCTGTAAGGTGCTTTGACACTTCTTGAATGCCTTGGGACGTCTTACTGATGCGAAACGCGCGCTATACAAGTGTAATTTTCTTGATGTTGTTATCTCAAAGACGTGATGAGGCGCTATATCAAATGCATGGATTATAATTATTATTATTAATATTATCATCACAGAGACGCTTCTCACACTCCGATCTCAGGCTGTGAAGGGAGGGGGAAATTCACAGCCCTCAGTCGAACTCCGCTAATGCTCAAGACTAACTGAGCTGCTTCACTTTTAAGCACTTGGGCTAAATAGATTTTAAAAACAGCGAATTAACTTTAATGATAGTTAATTGGCAGACTGTAGGGACTGCCGTGTTCAGGGCGCCGGCCAGCTCTTTAAAGTGGCCGTGTTGTTTTGCCTTCAGTGTTAAAATCACAGGGTGGAAATAATAACCCTAATTAGCACAGGAACTACTGGAATTCAGGCCAGAGCAATGTTGTTGATCCCAGGATAACTGTGTAGAGGAGGTCAGTTCCCTCTCTCCCCCTCTCCGCCCCACCATCGCCTGTAAAATTGGCAATGCAGAGGAGTTAAATAAAATACCACCGGCCATTGTTTGTGTTCACAGACACAGTTCCCTTCCCCTCCTCTGACACACACCGGTGCTTTGTCCCTAATTCTGCTGAAAGGCTCGTGGGAGAGCGATGGTGGGTGGGTGGGTGGGGGGGGTGGAGGGTAGATGTCACAGCTACAAAGCTGTGATTGGATTGGATTCTCCTCCTCTCCCACACACAAAGAAGCTGCAGTAACCCGAGTTCCACATCAAATGTTCAGATTATTATAAAGACTGGTGGGTAAATGTTCCAGCCTTCAGAACGCAGAGGAATGTGTGTGAGTATGTGGAAGGGGGGTGTGGGCTAGCCATCTTTCATGTGTGGACTAAGATGGTGAGCGTTGGCAGCCTGTTTGAATACAGAGCATCAGTATCTCTTAGTGGGGCTGCATCCTGTCATCGCCTGCTGCCCACACATACACGTCCCACTGACCCAGCGGCATAGGCTTCAACATAGCAAGGTCATGGAATGAAGAGGGGCGGGCGGGAAAAAGCAGGAAGATTAATACTGAAGAATGGCACTGTCTCAAGGCGGGCTTCAAAAGCGTGGGGAGTGGGTGTGAGTCAGAGAGGGACCCCAGAGTGGAACTCCAGAGAGTGGGTGCTTTGGTAAGTTTAGGAATTCTACCCTAATGGTGGAGGACTGAGCAGGAAGAGAAGTGGGGGTGGGGGGTGGGGGGGGGGGGGGGTGAGAGAGGGCAGAAGAGTCTGGAGAGGATTAGATCTTTCCTCTCGAGTCTTTTATATTTGGCAAACATTTAAAAGCAAGAAGTCCTAGTGTGTTCTGCAGTGCAGGAGGAAGGCCAACACAAGAGAGACTCCAGCAGAACCCTGCCAGTATGGAAGGTATTAGTTAAAGTAATGCCCAGAGGCTGTCAAGTTATTGGGTTGTGCGGTGCCAAGTATTCAAGTGACAGATGGGTTCAAGTTAACTAAAGCACTGCTGGAGGTTTGTAACTTGGCTTCTAGCTGGCTCCAGTGCTGGGTGTATACAGTACATTCAGCCAGACAAGGAGGCTCGACAAACCCTCTTCTCCGAATAATGACGATGGAAATGGGAAGAGAGAGTCCAGGAGGGGGAAGGGGAGAAGAGAAAGGAGGAGGAGGGTAGAAAGGAGTGCAGGAGAGAAAAGAAGAGAGTAGTGAGGAGGGAAGTGTGGGAAGAGAGAGAGAGAGAGAGAGAGCATGGGAGGAAGAGAGAACGAGAGTGAGTGAGTGAGTGAGTGAGTGAGTGAGTGAGTGAGTGAGTGAGTGAGTGAGTGAGTGAGTGAGTGAGTGAGTGAGTGAGTGAGTGAGTGAGTGAGTGAGTGAGTGAGTGAGTGAGTGAGTGAGGGAGGGAGGGAGGGAGGGAGGTGTTATTGGGGTTCAGAATCCTTGGACTCACCTCTCCGGCCACGAAGAACAGTAATGGTGGGTCCTCTTCTTTTGCTTTGTGTTCTGATAGGATCTTCTCCGCTATGGGCTGTATCAATTGTTTTGCTGGTTCTAGTTCTTCCTCTTCAGAATCTTTGGGGGAAAAACATTGTTTTCTTTAAATTTGAAGTGTCACAATGGACAACTGAGATTCTACACCAGTCAGGTTAGTGGCTCTGGCAAGCGAGGTCAGAAGTGAACAATAGCAGGGCCCATCCTTCCACAGTGCATCATCCCAATCTGCCTCTGTCTCCACTGTAATAACTACACCCCTAAATCTCTGCAATACCCTGGCTCTAGCAGTCTGACTCACCTCTCCTCGGTCTCGAAATCACTCTCAATACCAAATCGTGCTTTAAATCCCACCTACAAACCTTCTTTAGAGGCGTCGCTCCCACCCTCCCGTTCCTCGCTTGCTCCCTGGCTCCCCCTTTGTGAACTGCTCCAATCTAGACCACAGCTCCCTTGCGCCAAGTTCAAACTCCTCCCCATTGACACTGTGCCACACAGGCATGTGCTGGTCGCACTGTAGGGCCTGGCGTAGCCTGGGGGCATTGCTGTTCACTCACAGGAGCCAAGTGAAGCTTTTTGAACTAATGGGAAATGTTGCTTCCGAACTGGGACCAAACTTCCTCCAAGCTTTGTGCCTGGTAAAACACATACATTAACAGGGCCAGGGGTTCTGTGCTATATAACTGAAACTGCTATAGGCAGATAATAAACTGGGAAAGAGGTTTGCTTTCCATCGAGCCAGCTCAGCCATGACACCACTGGGTCCTGTCTGCTCTGCTCTGCTCTGCATTTGTGCCCCATGGGATGCAACAGATAATAATTACTGTCTGAAGCTTTCCCCAAGAACTGCCTTGATGTTGCCTGGGTTTCTTACAGCCCTAGAGACCTGCCTTACACAGCATTCAGTTCAAAAAAGGATTCATAAAACCAACCCCCCACAAAAAACACCCTCAATGCAAGCCTTTCTCTATATAAAGCAATCACGACAACAATCCTTGTATTTGACATAGGGCTTTTCATTGCTGTGAATTGCTCAGAGACCCTTATCCTATGCGAGAGCCGTAAAACCCAAGAGTTGTTGTTGCTACACCTACATTTGAGGTGAACGAGACGATGGGTGAAAAGCAGCATTACATACCCACAAAGAGAACAAGACAGGGCCCTTCATTCAGCTGCATGGCATTGGACTCTATAAGTTCTAACACAGGCTTGGGATGCCATGGAAATTCTATACATTCAATGTCGTTCAGCACCGCTGGTCTTCCCTGGCGTGTAATGATCTTCCCCTCTTGATCCAGGATAATAAGCGTTGGAATGCCTACAAAAAAGACAGGGATACAGTAAACCTCACACAAGTCTTTCTCAGTTGATATGGCTTCTGCGATGTCCACCAACCCCCAACCCAACCCACACACGTGAGTGCACCCCACTGGGACCCCAAGCCACTGGAATTCTCTCCGGAATTAGATAAGTAAAGCAAGAGAACTGCAGGAAAATCAGATTCCGAGTTCAACTTAAGTGCGTTCTACAATTCTCCTCGATTTTCAACTTGAAGCCAAAATGGTCTGGCAGGCCGAGACTGAAGGGGATGTCGGATTCAAGACTTGTGTTAATTGCTCCCTGAATGTAGCAATCGGAAATTGCCGATGACAGAAACTTTGGGCTGCAGAGGCAAGAGAGAGAAACAGAGAGATGGGGAGAGACACAGAGAGATGGGGAGAGACACAGAGAGATGGGGAGAGACACAGAGAGAGAACCACACGAGAACCTGCATGACACCACCATAGTGTGATGCAGTGACTTATTGTGCACAACAACAACAACACCACCAATGATGATGACGATGGCAACACCAGCAACAACTTGCATTCATACTGCGACCTTCACACAGGATAGTAGCTCGGCTATTTGCGTTTTTTCGCTACATTTCGCACTAGCATTTTGAAAAGTCTCAATGATGTGATGAGGCACTATATCAAGTGCACAAGGATTATAATGTATTTGCTTGGGCCAGAGGGAATGGCTACCGTATGGTGTGAGCGCCAGATACAGAAACAAGTGGAATTCCAAGAAGTATCTATGGAATTTCCATTTGTAGGTGGGATGCATGGAATTCTCAGTTTGGTTTGGACATATCCCAGGCAGGGCAAAACCCAAGGCAAGTTGCCTTACTCCACACGCCTCTGTTTATCTAGCTTTAAATAGGAACCCTGTTGTTAGTTGATTGTCAGATTACATTTTCCAGGGGTGATATTCATTAAAAAATAATAATAATTTGATCACTCAATCCACAACTGTTTGTGGGACACCGCTGTGCACACTTGGCTGCTGCATTTCACCCACACATTATAGTCAATTCACTTTACAGTATATCCTGTGAAGCGCTTTGAGACGTCTTGAAGATGTGATAAGGCGCTATATCAAATGCAAGGATTATCATCACGATTGATAAAGGAAAACAGACTTCATTGAAAGCAAGCACGTACAACAGTAACGGTTGCCCCATTAGTGAATCGACTTGCGAATGCAGTCAGACGCAGCCATCTGAACATCAGATTGTACAGTGAGAGAAACCTCGCACTAATGTAGCCATGTTTCCTGTATGTTTGCTGATCTTATCAGTGAGTTTCTACTGGGCTTTGTGTATATACTCAGTATATACAGGCACCTCATTATAGTCATCCAAATGTAATTCTGCAAAAGAGTGACTTATCGTTAAACAGCCACCGGAGAGCAGAATGGGGGTGAGGGTGAAAGGGAAGTGGAGAAAGCACATCCCTGATGGGAGGTAGGTCACATTACATCTGCCTCTCACATGCTTTCCGATTACAAAGTGCAATTGGCAGGATGTCTGCCTGCATCTCCTCCCCAACCACATTGACAAGCGGCTGAGTGGGAAAGGGGCGGAGTGGGAAGAAGCAGAGAACTAAGGAGATTTATTGCGGAGAAGACGGGATAATAATAATATTATAATAATCCTTGCGTTTGATATAGCGCCTTATCACGTCTTCGAGGCGTCCCAAAGTGCAAAGAACCAACATCTCCTTTTAGTATCATTTGGTTTCCAAAATGCACATTTTGTGGGAGAAATGCGGCAGCCAATTGCACACAGCTTTAGATATGACCACAAACAGCCATAGATTGAGTGACCAAACAATTACTATTTTTTGTAGAAATAGGGATTTGGGAAAAGAAAGCAAATCTGAAGTCCAAAGAACCAAGATCGCTTTTACATCAATTAGTTTTCATACAGTCACCCACAGCACTTCGGGGGCCAATGTAACCCACTGATGCCAATCTAAAGATACTTGTTATTGAGGAGCCAAAATAGGGGAAAGGGGGGAAACAATGGCTTTATATCGCTGTGGCTGGGGATTTCTCCTAACCGGAGTTTTCCTGGTGGTCAACAACAATATTATTAAAAATGTGAATTCTTACATGGAATACAGTCACCCTCCACGACTCGAAGCGCTTCACAGAAGTTACTGTGAAGCGCAGTGATTGCATCTTGTCGGCCAATGCAGCAGCTGGTTTGTACACAGCGATGCCCCACAAGCCTCCGTGAAGGAAATGACTAATTTGATTTGGGGGCTGATTGTTGGCTGGTACACCAGGAGAAACTGCCTTCCTTTTGTCGTATAGTGTTGCAGGATCTTTAACGGGCAGACAGGGAGAGGGGAAAAGCAGAGGGGCAGAGACTGAGACAGAGTGTAGGATATAAACAGTTGAGGGATATAAACTAGTTGGGTTGAAAGGCCTGTTTTGGGGCTGCTTTCATTCTATACTAATCAAAGCAATTCCTCGTTTGAGACTGAACAGCGGAGTTACATATGTCTTGATCAAGAGAGGGGACTCCCTTTAAGTCCACTTCTCCTGACACTACAGGCAATGTGTGTGGCAAGGCCCCCCAAAACTCCTGTTGCTATCTGAATACGGGCTTTGAGTGTGTACACAGCAGGGAGGAGATGCTAAGCCTGTTCTTCAGTTACAATATATAATGTTGTATTATTTTAAAAGCGAGGAAAGCTGACTTCATAAATAGGGTCAAGAAAATAAGAAATTAACTTACAAGAAAAATAAAAGCCGGAGCATTAGCGAGTGAATGAACGTTAAACTGTAGAAAGATTTCATTGTGCTCTGTAGTTAGCCTCCAGCTCCCTGGTGAAGCAATGTATCCCATGTAGCTTAATCCTTCCAGGGAGTCAGTCTAAACATGCTCAGCGACCCGCGGCTTCTCAGTGTAAAAGAAGGATGGGACACTTTTTTCTCTCTCTCTATGAATTACCAAACCTTCACACTAACAAAGGTGGCTTGTGACTGATCCAATCAGAATTTATTATTCTTGGCAAAGTGATGCTGCTAACTAAACAATTGGACAGAAACAAGATTGGAGGGTATGTTGATACAATGGATTCCACTTCCCAAGTGTCAGCAAACACTGGCAATGTTCAGATTCGCAGCTCTGGTTTTAAAGGGTCCAAAAGTGTTCATCGTCACCTGCCAGACCCTCGCTACCCATGAAACCCACCAGAGCCAACAGCGAAAGAATAGGGGGACAGAGGGGGTAAGAGAGAGAAACTCCCCTTCTCTTTTTGAATAGCGCTGTGTGATCTGGAGTATCCGCCTGTACAAGTGATCTGAGATGGTGCGAAGGGATGATAACATTCCCTGAGTAAGCGGGGACTAAACTAAGAGACTGCTTACACACTGAACATAAATCAGGACAAGAGAGGAAACCAAACATGCACCCCACCTTTATCTCAACTCTCGGATAACTTTAAACCAATAATAATAAAAGTGATCCTTGTATTTGATACAGCACCTTATCACGTCTTCGAGATCTCAAAATGCTTCACGGAATATACAGTCGAGTGAATTGAATTGTCACTTTTAATGTTCCTTTATAACACCTTTTTATTCAAGCCTACCACAACTGAACTGGTGTGAAATTAAAATAAATTGGGGCTGAGTGCAGAAAACAATGTAATTTGACGAGGAAGCCCAATACTTCCCTTCCCCCCACCCATCCATTCCTTCCTTCCCTCCCTCCCTCCCATACCTTCCCTATAATAAAATACTGGGAAGGAAAAGGCTGGTCCCAGTATTGTCCAGCTGTAACCAGTCGTGTTCACTATCTCTGCATTGCTAATACTCACAAGGTAACTAATGTGATTTGTTTAGTCTACAGCATTTAAACACACATTCACTGACATTTCAAAGTGAGCAGCTCGAATCGAGAGATCCCTGTTTACACCAGACTCCATCCTGGGGCAAAGAGTGCCATTTATGATGGTACAATTTGTACAATTTAACACTATGAAAGAGCCTTCGGAATAAACGCAGTGCCTGCTCCAAATACATGAGCTGTTAGTAAAGGTCCACTCCAACCCACTGAAAACAGCAGTCAGCGAACTGCAGGCTATCATGTTTATTTGGGAGATAAATAAGATTTCCCGTTTCCTTTCTGTAAACACCAGTTCAATGATTTCTATACTCTGCTCTGTGTGTGTGTGTGTGTGGGGGGGGGTGATAAGGGAAACAGCTGGAATAATTATACACTTTCTACCATGGCTACCAAGATGGCTCATCAGCTGAATGGAATAGGCAATGTATGACATGAATAGAGACCATAAGGTTTCCAGATTCCAGAGCTCATCTGTACCGGGTTAACTAAGGTCGCTGCCACTGGCCTGGCCTTGGGGCCAGTTCTTGTGGGGGAGGAAACCAACGGGGAAAATAATAGGGAAGTAAATATATACTGTACACATATTTCCCTTTTGATCATGACCTAGAAATCTCTGCTGTTAAGAGAACGAGTGTGGATATCTGGTGAGGACACGACCTGATTAGATAGCGGCAGTGAAGAAAGTGAACAATACTTTGGGATATGTAGGAAATAGGGACAGGAGGAGGGGGGAGGTCTGTTGGGCGGGTTGAGTCGGTGTATTAGATCATCATAATAATAATGCATTTGATGTAGCGCCTTATTGCCTCTTTGTGACGTCTCAAAGAATATACAGGGATCCCGCCCCAATCACAGCCTTGCCAACCACCAAACTCATGCATCTACGGTTTGCTAAATGCGACAACCCTCGCAAAACGCGTTTTGCGCGTCCGCGATTTACATCCGCGGTTTAAATTTTCAAGTTTCACTCCTCCAAACAAGGGACCGCATTCATCCGCGTATTGGTGTGTATTCATCTGCTTTGCGGTTCCTGCCTATCAGCATCTTTACTACCCCACATGGTCTAGCTGCACTCGTGAATTAGAGGTACTGTGTGTGTGCGAACAGCTAGTGTATAGTACTAGGACCCAGGGGCGATGTTGCAATCATCCAGCAAGAACGCTTCTCTCTTAGGATTAAGGTAATTCTCCGCTGATTTCTCTCTCTGTCTGCAGATCCTGGCAGCCAGCGCTCCCAAACTTACCCTCCCCCACCCTCTGTGTCACCCCCCACACCCTTCGTGTCACCGCCCCACCACCCTCTGTGTCACCCCCCCCCAAGCCCTCTGTGTCACCACCCCCACCCTCCGTGTCACCCCCCTCCCCACACCCTCCGTGTCTCTCTCTCTTTCACTCCTGACTGTCTGATTCCTGCAGATCCTGGCAGCCAATGCGCCCAAACTTACTCCCCTCTTACCCATGTACAGATATGTTAAAACTGTATGTATTGTTTGTGTTTAGTTTTACTAAATGCGAACTTACTCCCCCTATCCCCATGTTTCCCATAGGGCCTTGCATTTCCCAATCGCGATATTACCAACCACGAAGGTTTACAGGAACGTATCCTTCGCGGTTGGCAAGGGATACCTGTACTGTAAAATGAATGGACTGTATCTTTCGTCGGTGAGATCAGGGCAGATATTTCAACAACATGGATTTATATAGCGCCCATCACATAGGAAAACGTCTCAGAGCGCTTCAAACAGGGGTAAGCTGATCACATGCCCTCCCAAATCTCATTCTCTGCCAAACCCGTCAGGCTCTTACCCCTGTAGCTAGAGGGACAGATTAATACATCACAGGAACTCGCAGAGAGATCGGTCCAAACCCAGCTGGAACACTTGTGCTCACATCCCCATCAGGATATTACAGTAGCAACAGCTTGGCGTTGGAGGGAGGCGATGGAGGCAGATTGCGACAGCAAATTAAAGTGGGAATTATACACCATCTTGGCGAAGGCATCGATTGAGGGAGCTGGGGAGACATGACGCAGGTATCAGTTGTTTATTGTTTTATTTTTTACTTTGTTTGGCGAATGGGCTTTGAAAGACCACGGTGGTCTTCCTCAATAATGTATGTCGTGTGTGTGTTTCTCTCACTGCTATACCCATGGCTGGAGCAGTGTGTGGGGAGGTGGCTTGGGAAGAGATAACATAGTAGATGAGCCAGTGGATTTAGAAGGGTACGACAACTGACAAAACACTGGACTCACTTGGGGAGTGGTAGGTAAAGCACATCTAAGCATCCAAACCCTCTGCCCCCCCATCATACACAAGCTCTGGAACGCTTCCCTGAGTGAGTGGCACTACATAAATCAAATTACTGTCTCACCCTCTCCTCCAAATGAACTACAGCTCTCTCCTTCCCAGCCTTGGAAGGCTCTCTCCTCCCCCTTGTTTTTTTTGATGAATGATCACCCACTAATCTCACACCTAAACCAATCAGTGGGATAGCAAGATCTGTATTATTCTGTAGGGCTGAGCTCCTCACACCACACATCCTGATCTGAATGTGTTTATATAAAAAAAAAACACGTGATGGGAGCATTAACCACAGTAAACGTGGAATGAGTTCGAACTACAAACCTCCCAAGCTTCCAACCATTTGGTAAAATAAATATTTACAAATGCACGTGCCAATGGCTGCTAATGTTTCAGCACTTATTGGCTTGTGCCATCAGTGGCAGTCTATAGCAAGAGATAGCAGCATGCTGGAGTCTGTTACTGAGGCAAAGGATGTTGGCTTGATCTCTTCCCCCCACACAACCGCAACCCAACCACCCACTAAGACAATAGGAACGAAGCGATAAGAAAAACAGATGGAGAATGGCCAGAATCGTCATTTAGTTAAATCTGATACATAATAGTCCAGTGGACTGACTGGAGTAAACAATTAGTTTTGCCTATGGATTACATAGTCACTACACTTTACAGTGTATCCTGTGAAGCGCCTCGAGACAGCCACCTGAAGTGAAAGGCAGTAAACCACATGAACAGATTATTTACAATTATACCGTGACTTTCACATCGGGAGGTCATCTCAAGGCTGGGAAGGGCAAAGATGGCTGTAAGTAACCACAGCCAGAGGGGTATTTATCAATAGTCTAGTGGACTGACAGGTTGCATTTTGATTTTCTAGTAGCAATATATTTATTTGAAAGGTCTTCTCCAGTCAGTGAGGCTGCACAGATCCGCTGCTCAGTTAGGGAGGGACTGTTTAACTTGCAATGTGACCACTGCCAAGTCTTTTGGTTTACACTGGAACAGGAAGTGGGAAATGAACTGCTAAAACCACCCCCCTCTTGTTTGGACAGACGGTTTATTCCCGAGTTCCCAATTCCTCCACCAGCTCCTGGTCTAAGTGCCTCTTGTAGGCAGGATGGTGAGTGACCCACTCCCAGTCTCCAGGGCTGGAAAGCTGAGTGGAAGGAGCACATAGCAGTTATCCCTCCTCCACAATGAAGAGGACTGCTTCACAGAATATACTGTAAAGTGCAGTGACTGTGTATTTTATGGGTGAAATGCGGCAGCCAATTATGCACAGCAGGGTCCCCCAAACAGCATTGAGTGGCCAAATTCTCATTATATTTCTTTTAAAAGGATTATTGCCCCTGGAAATGTGATCCACCAATCGACTAACAACGAGGTACATGTGGATCAAGGTTTTGCCCAGCCCGGGAATCGAGCCCAGGTCCTCTCGCTATCTCTTGCGACCACAGCTAGTCACATCTTGAGCTCATCGGCCAACTTTCTGATTCCACATCGCCGCAGACACACATACCCCACAGGAAGCGAAGTCACCGGCGACCTGATGACCCGGAAGCCGGCCATTTTAAACACGTGCGGTGTCCTCGCCCCTTTCGCCTTTATTACAAACCGGAATGAAGAGTTTTCTTTCCCACGGGGGCCGCACCGCGTTAGCAACCCACGTCACACTTCTGTTTCTCGGGTGCGAGGAGTTTCCACCCCCGGGTTTGGTTTACGTGCAGGATAAGGAAGCTCTCGACATGGGCAACAGCAACATATCAGACTTGTATCGTGCCCTTCACACCTAAAGACGTCCCAAGGCATCCGGCCTGACACACCAGCCACTTTCCAGTGAGGAGGGGGTGGCTTGGGAGGGCCAAACCCTCCTCTCCGTCTCAAGACCCTCCTCTTCGACCGTGCTGTCAGTCGCCTTCCTACACCTACTCTCCCCGCCCTCCATCCCTCCCGATCCCAACTGTCTGCGGTGACTGACAGATGGCACTGCCCAGCCAGTGGCACCGAGTCATTTAGGATTTAATAGTCCAGTAAAGTATACTTCAAATGACAGGCTTGACACAGATGGGGTTATATTGCAAACAATTTATTTCCCGTGGCTCGGGTGCCGTGAACGAGCAGACTCCAACCAGTCAATTAATAAGCTAGCCGACACATTTTTTAATTGCGTTTAACGTGGGGCATGTGGCCTACCAGTCAGATTTCTGCTCAGTTGCTCTCGCTCATGGAACCAGTGAGAGGGAGCAGTTCTGGCGTGGTTTTCAATCTCTAATCTGGTACGCTCTCCCTCAATCCCTCCGCCGTGCTCCTCCCTCTCCTTTTTCAAATCCTGCTTGAAAACTTTCCGTTTCGATCGTGCTTATGGTCACCTCCTTCCCTCCCCCTACCCTCCCTGGCTCGGAGTCTGGCTCCGCCAGTGTAAAGCGCTCTGAGACGCTACCCCGCGTGGAGGGCGCTCTGCAAGTGCAAGTTGTTGTTGTTATTACTCCCTTGTCAGGTTTTGAAAAGGCAATGGCTTTTCACCACCTCTTAGGCTTCAAACTAGGAACAATGTATAATTATTCTATACTACAGAGATCATTTGCACACAGCTTTGCACTGATTGTTTGTTTCTCTCCAGCTCAGAGTTGGGACACACTGCTGTTAAGTGCTCAGGGACGTCAGGAGCACAGTGTAAATGCAAGCGGTTGTTAGGAAATGGGGAAGAAAGTACTCGGGTGATGTCCTGTGAAATTTCGCACAATTTGACAGACCAGAAACAGGCTATTCGGAACGCCAACGTTTACACTGGTGATTCTCTCTGCACAGACGTCCTTTACACGACCCCAGGCGTCTGCTACCCCAGGCTCCTGCTCACTCTCCCACATCCACCCTTTATTATTTATTTGAACAGAAGATGGAACAAGAATGCTCTCACTGGAGACGTACCATACCTACTCGATGTTCCCATCTCTGTCCTATCCCAATCTTCTACTCATTCCTCCCATTGGCTAACTTGCTAACCACGCTCACCTGTCCAACCCACCTTGGATAAGCTGAGCCTCCTTAACCCGTGAAGTTCCCTTCCTCTGCCCCTCCATCTTGAACCTCCCGTCTTGCCCCCCCCTCTTGATCATTCTTTACATCCCACAAGAAACTACCTCTTCAACCAGACCTACAGTTACATCTCTCCCCTTCCATGTCCAGAACCCCGCCTGATCTTTGTAAAGCAATCTGTATCAAATGCATTGATTATTATTATCATCTGAGACATTACCCTCCGAGACGCTATTGTACGTGAGGACGCTGTACAAATACAAGTTGAAGTGAAGCCTGCCATAGATAGTTAAGTTGTTCTTGTTGCTGCTCGATTGATACACAATGGAAAAGCAATGCAGATCCTTCAGCACTCCCCATTCAGCAGCCAGCAACTGATTAAAAGTGACTACAGAGAGAAGCAAACCACTATATTCTTGGCCACAGTGCAAACCCCCTAATCCTTTCTTTGGTTTACACGAAAAATATTAGTATCTAAACTTCAGAGTTTCCAACGCAGTTTGAAACTAAGTTGGCAAAGAATGCATCTTATATGAAATTAGCCTTATCGATGTTTTACGAATAAAAAAAATCAACATTCTCACCCTCCAGAACCTTGGGACGTCCTCCCGACGTGAAAGATGTTTTATACGTGTCATTTCATTGTTGTTGTCAGAGAGTAACAAATTGTGGAGTTAAACAAAAATACACTGACATTTATAATGTTTTTTGCATTTGATACAAGCACCTTATCTCTTCATCAAGACGCCTCAAACTGCTCAACAGGATTTAATGTAAATCGTAGTGATTGTGTATTTGGTAGGCGATCGCAGAAGCCAATTCCAACACAGCAATATCCAACAAACAGCCACAAAATTAATTACCAATTTCTATATGGGGGATTGTTGGTCAGGACACCAGTAGAAACTACCTTGTTTTTTCAAATAGTGCCATGGGATCTTTAATGTCCACTTGAACATGCCGACAGAGCCTCAGGTTAACATCTCCTCCAAAATGCAAACCACATTGGAGTGTCAAAGTGGACCGAGTTCAAAGTCCGGAAGTGAGGTTTGACCCCCACAACATTTTGCCTCACAAGGCGAGAGTACTAACAAGTGAGCAAGGGCGACCTTTAAAAATACACACACAACAGGTCCACTGTTAACAAATACCTTGTATGCCATAAAGTCGGTTGAGCCGTGACCTTCTGGCTTCATCAGTGTATGGTACAGCTACCCAGGGCATCTCACTGAAATACTGCTTAAAGGAATCTTCTGACCTGAAAACAAGAGCAAAGTAATCCAGACTTTAAAGGGGGAACATTGCTGCTTCAGAAAGAAATGTACTGCCCTGCAGTCCCTCATTTTGAAATAAAACTACAAGCAATGTGTTTGAGAAAAATATTGGTGCACGATGAAGACACGTAACTCCCTCAAGGAACCCAACTGCTGAATGTTGCCAGGGTTATGTAGTAACATTGCTTTCATTGGACTTAACGAGTTTAGTAATTGACTGGCAACACCCACGGATCACAGGCAGAGGTATGCTGCACCTGAAAATAGCATGCAGAGCAATTGAGATTACCAAGCCCTAAGTATTAGACCATAGCGATGAGCCCCCGCTTCATTCCCTCTCCCCACCCACCTCCCCACTCTCTCCATCCCCCCATCAATACCCCACCTCTCCCCCCACCATCCCTGGAGCTCCTGTGGCTCAGTGGTGATAGCACTTGTCTTGCAAGCTGGGGAAACCAAGCTGGGGAGACCTGTGTTTGAATCCAGGCAGGTCAGGGCGAAACCTTGGGCAAGTTTCCTTACTCCACATGCCTAATAATAATCCCTCCAAAAAAACACGATAATAAAATTGGTCATTTCAATCCACGACTGTGTGTGGGACACTGCTGTGCGCAATTGGCTGCCGCGTTTCGCCCGAATATATACAGTCAATTCACTTTACAGTATATTCTGTGAAGCGCTTTGGGACGTTGATAAGATGTGGAAAGCGCTATATCAAATGCAAGGATTATTATTATCCCCAACCCATCAGTCGTAACTCAGCTGCCAGAAAAAGTCAATGTTGCTCCATAAACCCAACACTTGGTGGTCAAGGAATATGGAAACATTGTGCGACTGGACCATATAGACCTATCAATGAGTAAATAGCATCAACAGTAGATTAAGTGACAGTCAATGTCCATTGTGTATCCTCCCTCACCTCCTTGGAAGCCACTAAACCCACATTCGGGTCTCCTAGTGAGCGAGTCTAGCAAAAAGAACACGCAGAACTATTATCTTAGCTCTCCACTTCACTCACTGGAAGAAAATTGAGGTCAGGCTGAAATGGGACATTTAATTCCTTTGTCAGTTTCTATCCAGCTGCCAAACCATCCTAGTCCCGTCCAAGACAGAAAAAAGCTTGTGTTTTTAATTAAGTCAATGGTTATAAATGATTCCAGAAGAATCAAACCACCAATTCTGGCCAAAAGCCATCCCAACTTTGAGATGGTTTTGGTTTTACTCAGAAAGATGCCAGTTGCAGATGACCCATCAGACTTCGGCCTCATTCCCCACATCCCCACGACAGCTTCAGTTTTCGTAGAAACTTAAAGAAGATAAACTGCCGTCCAGCCAATATATAGTTTGGGGGAGAGAGGGAGAGAGCTTCAGTTTCATTCCCATCAAAATGTGATTAAAAAGACTTCACTGCAAACAGGCCATCTCCCCCAAAGGTGTCAAAATCCTATTCTCACATAAATACTAATAATAATCCTTGCAGTTGGTATAGCAACATATAATGTCTCCGAATATATTAGTGGATTGCGCACCTTGCTTAACTAATGCCAGTAATAACAGGTCCAGGTTAGTAATCCTTGGATTTTACACAGCGGCTTTAAAGCTGGTCACAGGATTCTTATCATGAATTATGATTCTTATCATAATTGTAGGCAAACACCATTTGCAGACTGCAATGTCCCACTATCGCTTATGAGAAGGCACAACACGGCAAATGCAAGGATTATCATTATATTTTATCACCGTCCTGGTTTGAAGATAAAGCCAAACTCTGAATGACCTCATTGAGCCCCTGCTAATCCAGTAATGGCAGCTGACTCCCAAATAAGTGATGCATTCAATATTATGGCAGCAAAACGTTCCATTCACCAGAAGCACCCACTTTGTGCAGTGCTACAGCCCACCTCCAAATCAGACATCTCCTTATGCCAACAAATCAACAACAAAGTTTTGCACACGATCCTGGTACACAGAGCTCTCTCACAAATATCCCAGTGAAGACTTTTTTTGGGGGGTCAGCCCGGTGTTTCCCCGACGTCCTCCCGACGTGAAAGGGGCTCTACAAATCTAATTTTGTTGTTGTCTGCCGCATACAGAAACCCATCATTGTTGCTTAAGAGTGTCCAAACCCAGCTGAGATTTCCATGCATCCCAACCACATATGGAAATCCCAGAGATAGATTGCTGGAATGGAATGTGCACTCTCTCTCTGAAGGATGCCTACTGGCAAGAGTGGCAAGAATGTGCTTTGGGGTAACTGTTGGAGTCTAACCAGCCAAAACTGCATAGCTTGCCGTTGATAGTGTTGTCTGGAAAGCTTTCTCACTGTTTCTCTAGCTAGGACCACCCTAGACTTTAGGGCATGGCCTAACAGGGTTAATAGGAGCTGAGAGGGATGACTCCTTGCCTCCAGTGAGTGGTCTGCCCTTCCAGGTCCTGCTGATGAGCCAGGCTCTCTGTATTGTCACCAGTAGTACCCTGGAATACGGCGGACCTGGCTGGCTCAGGAACCGGATGACCGAGATCGCCACAGAGGACTAGTTTGATTCTGACATTCTGTTGCCAGACATGTCATTTGGAGCCAGTTCAGCTCCAAGGAGACCCCGCTTACCTCCCCCCAGCGATGAGATGGCATGGTCGGTTGAAGAGGGCGGCCTCGAAGTGGGACTTGAAGGAGGCAGTCTCTGCCACCAATGACCAGTACGTGCAAGCAGCAAACAGAAAACCTTCATCTTGCCCGATAGCATCTCTCTCGGGAAGCTCTGTATCTCAGTGGTTAGAGCACTCGCATTTCAAGCGAGACACCTGGGTTTGATTCCAGGCAGAGCAAAACCGTGGGCAAGTTTCCTTACTCCACATGCCTAATAATAACCCTAAAACCCCCCAATAATAAATTGGTAATTTTTCACGACTGTTTGTGGGACACTGCTGTGCGCAATTGGCTGCCACGTTTCACCCACAAATACAGTCAATTCACTTTACGGTATATTCTGTGAAGTGCTTTGAGATGTCTAGAAGACGTGAACACCGTTATATGAAATGAAGGATTATTTGATCCCTTAGTGTTCTTAGTAGCCATCAAGGTTCAATGGTTTTCTGTACAGTTCTTTGCAAAAACAACTTTAAATTTATTTTTAAAAACTGTCAGGTTTCTATATCTGATGGACCTGAAGGGTTAAATCCCAATGTGGGAGACATACAAGGTCAACAGATGTAGGACATCATTTCAAGGGAAAATCTCAACCACCAGGTCTCTGATATGCTGCTGTCTCTGATCTTTCGTTGGCAAGTCTTTGAAGCTGATTTTTTTGTTTTAAAAAGACTTTGTTTTCTTCCCTTTGTAACCTGGAAGCAAGAGCTTGGATGTGAATCTCAACAGGCACCAGTTACACCACAGTTCCCTGGCTCTCCGTGTCAGTCAACGCTTAAAAGAGAGGGTTAGCATACATTCCTGTAAAACAATGCCTCCACAGGAAGGACGTTTTTGCTGTACCTGTCAGCGCTGACGAAAACAATCTCAAACTTGTGCCCAGACTCTTTGACTTTTCGATATGTCTCCACTAAAACGCGGGTGAGGCTTCGGCAGGGAGGGCACTGGAATAGAAAGAATTAATGCAGCCAACAGCTGTGCTCTGTCACCCCTGTGCTTGCAAGTGTCAGAAATGGTTTTGTGCAGCATGAGCATTTGCGTTATTTATATATTTTTTTAAAAACCTCCCAATGGACTGATGGATGCCACGTCTGATATCCGAATTCAAGCCGTTGCATGTGGAAATGAAGATGCCTCGCCCGCGCCCCCTGCAACCTTTGAGTTAAGAGAATTACCCCCAGTAGGGAAAGGAAAACCGCTGAAATTTACCGGAGGTCAATGCAGCAATTGAAACTGTTCAAAGTCAGTTTCGTTAAGACTGAAGCTTGATCAGCCCAATACTAGTTCCCCTCACCCCACAGACAGCAAAGGCTGTCACCAACAGAGGCAGGAAGGAAGCCTACTGGAGCTATGGATGGTTAGTCTGGATTGTTTGTTAACGCGCGCGCACATATACACACAGACGCACGCACACACAAGCACGCATGCACCCAAATACACACACTATCTTGCACTCATAAAAACACTCTTCACTTGCGATAATGTCCTGGGGGCCGACCACACAAACGACTCGCTCTACTTTGCTAAAGAGAGAGAGATCAGCTGAGACCTGTTCCTTACCCAATGTGCAGAGAAGTAGACTCCTACATAAGACCCTTCCAGGGCACTGCTGTCCACCGTCTGCCCATTGTTCTTGTTCAGGGAACCTGCCATGACCTCCCCAAAGGACTTGGGCCCCCACGGAAACTCAGACCCTGTTCAAACAAAACGCCTTGGGTGAGAAACCGAGAGAGCGTCGCTGCAATCTGTTGGGAACACACAGCGGCTTGAAGCCAAAGAAGCTCTTACCGTCAGGATCATCCCTGATGATTAGCTGCCCGTTTCTGCAGACGATCTTTCCTGTGCTGCCTTCGATGAATATTAATGAGGGGATATTGGTCACTTTGTACTTGCTCCAGAGTTTTACCTAAAATTGGGAGAGTGAGAGATGGAGGGAGAGATAAATAACATCAAACCACTCAGGTCATTAGTATTGTATAATATTAGCTAATCCTTAACATCTCTATGCACGGCTGAGGGTGGAACTGTGTCCACTACTTGCCCATTGTAACCTCCAGTTCCTGGGGCAGACAGGGCTGGTTTGTGGGAAATGTAACCTCCCCACTCAGCCCGAGCTGAGACCAGCAAACTCACACACTGACTAGGGATTCGAACCAGCTGTTGTAATCTTCAAGCTGTAGTTCTATCCAATACACCATCTGGGCTGCCCATGTCTATCGGTTTGAAGCCAAATGTCTCTTGGTTAATTTATGCTGGGCTTGGGCACATGGCTGACTGTGGCTCCAGTCCCCCCACCCACACCCAGGCGGCAGCAAAACGGGCAAGCCACTCATCCGAAACTCATGCCTCCTCAGATCATCTGTAGAGCAGAAACGCGCGGAAACCCACATGAGGGCAGCCTCTGTGACCTTCTCAAGCTAACATATTGCCTCTCCATCAGTCAAGGTGGCAGGGTTTCAAAGATGAGTTTAAAGATCTCCTAAAGACCACACAAACGCCCCCCGTGGCCTCCACACATGTTGTGTATGCAAGGGTTTTAAGGGTCTTCCCCATTTAAGCACCGCAACGGACTCTGGGGTCCTATGAATTCCCACATCTGCCAATAATCTCCCTAACTGATTTAGCGCAAGGCCCAGCTGGACTTTGTATCTTTTCATTCGAGTGATGGTTCCTAATTCTCAGGGCTTGTCAGCTAATGAGAGCTCTCAGATCTCGGGGATAGCGAGGCCTTGAATGCAGGAGGGTCCAGGAAGAGGCTTTTTTCTTCCGTGGAGATTCCAATTACATTTAGTGCAGCAATAACCGCACCGAGATCCCTAATGGCAGATGATTGATTGGAGCTAGCTTTAGAGCTCTGCTCGTTTGACATTTACACTCCGCTCCACTTGCGGCTCAGGACCTGTGCCTCCAACTACACTCAGCTCAGCAATCAACAGAACATCGTGCTGTAACCAGGCTCCAGACAGACCTAACCAGTCCCACGGGATACGTTAGACTCCAGAGAGGCTTTACGCATCAGCACCTCTCTTCCCCCCTTTGTTGCCACTTATACTTTGAGACTTCTCAAGGCGCTTTCACAGAATACACTGGTGTAATGGGTTGACTAATTTATGGGCAAAACACGGCAGCCAATTGTGCACACCTGTGTTCCACAAACAGTAGTGGACTGAGTAGCCAAATTATTATTATTTTTATTATGAATGTCAATTAAGCCTGGGCTTCAACCTATGCCAATGTATTACAACAACAACTTGTATTTACATAGCGCCCCTCATGTTGGGTAAGGTCCAAGAGCGCTTGAAGCCACCCCCCACCTCTCCCCCCCCCCCCCACCCCACCCCCTCACACACACACTTTCTCCTATCAAGGAAGCTTGAAATGCATCTGAAGCTGGAGCTGTGAGATGGGAAGAAAAAGTGACAAAATAATCAATCCTGCATAGAAACACTACACCTCAGGAACTACACGGGAAGAGTTAATCCTTTGCAACGTTTCCCGTAGTCTCTAATAAGCCATAAGCAGCGTGTCTAGACTCAGCTTGCATTCTTGAGGTTTCTAGGTGTGTTACCCATAGTTTTTTGCCCTGTCCTGCCCGTGCATTGAGTGTTTGGTAAACAAGCGCTTGAAGAAACCCGACGGCCAACGAATGCTGTCGGCCCTTTAGAAATGGGCAGGTAATTGGAAACTATTTCAGCTCTCTGACATTAAACCTCACAGAACACGCAGCGGAAGGATGGAAAGCAGATGTGCTCCACAAACAGAACCTGACTGGGAGACACATCAATTCCTTTACAAGCACTGAGCCTTCGGAGGGTGAAGCCTTGATTTTTCTCCCTCCCCACCAAGCCATGACCTGTGGTCGAGCACACGCTCCTGGATGTGAAAAAGCACCACACCGTCAGCCCCCAGGCACAGGACCACAAGATAGCACTACTTTGGGGGCAAGCTGCGCCTCAAATTGCAATGGGAAGCATATTCTGAATCTGAAAGATTTCCCTTTCCACACTCCAGGAGATTCACTAAGAGTCTCAAACAAACTGTTTTTGCTGTTCTTAGTGCATTCCTCTCTCTCTCTCTCTCTCTCTCTTGCCCCACCCCCGGTGTCCTGGCCGACAATCCCCCAAATAAAATGAGTCGCTCACTTCATTGGCTGTTTGTGTTTCTTCAAGTGCTTGAAGAAACACAAGTGCCGTGGGCAACTAACTGGTTGCTACATTTGGCCCACAAAATTCACAGGCAATCCACTTTGCAGTATATTCTGTGAAATGCTTTGAGACGTCTCAACAATGCGATCCAAATTCTGCCAGGCTCCACCACCGTGAAGTGCTCTGAGATGCTACCTGGTGAGGAGGGAGCTACATCAGTACAAGTTGCTGTTGTCAGTTTGCCTAAGCCATTCGTGAGCAAAGCAAGGGGAGCGCTGCACAACCCAATGCCATACAGGGGAACCCGGAACCAGAGAGAGATCAGCAACATTTGGAAGTTTGTTTAAATGAGCAAGAAGTCAATAAGGCCCATAATGTCAAAGACCACCATGGTTGAAAAAGTGGTGGTGATTATACAGAAAACTGAGAGAGCCAAGCTGAGACAGGAGTCAGCCGAGGGCATTCGGTCACAACCTTTACGGTCACAACCTTTAGGTCAGAAAGCTGTGGATTCGAACCCCACCATGGGGGCTTTCTGAACTCACTCCAGATCTCCACCGCAACTTTCAATAAGAGGAGGGAGTTTCTCGCAGTGTCCTGGCGAACAATCCCTCAGATAAGATAAAAGTGGTTGTTCACTTTGTGGCCGTTTGCGGGACATTGCTGCATTCAAATTGGCTGATGTGCTCGCCTGCAAAACACGCCAGCTTCGACAGTCGAGACGCTGTATCAGGCATGAAAAATTATTGTTGATGTATTGTAAAGTTTCCGCTGCCGTAAACGTCACCAGGTCCCAACAAATTTTGCTGCAAATGAAACAAGTTACACTTTCGACAGGAAACGTTTAATTGCACAGATCGCAACAGAGAGAGCAGCTGGTGGAAAGCCTTGGGGCAGGTTGGTTAGACGGGAGCTCTAGCACAGCGTTAATCCTGTTCAGGAAGTGACTGGGTGGCCGAACTTTAGCCGTACTTTTGTTGCAATTATGGCAACGGTCGGGCTTCTGTTCGGCACAACACACAACACACAACACACAACAACTGACCTCGAAGGAGTGACGGTTACACCACATGGTACAGCGACGGCCTTCAGACCACAAACTCAGGCAAAGAGGAACGAGAGACACCAAACTTGGTTACGAGGCTGCTGGAGACCCTGAACGGGGTAACCGACTGCTCACAAGCTTGCAACAAAAACAAGAAAGCAACATTTTTACAGCGGCTTTCACGTCAGGAGGACGTCCCGAGGTCCTACAAACCCTGTTCCTCAGGGTGTAAAGAGACGAGATGAGGGTTTCCCAAGGAGAACGCTCTTCACATAAGAACTTAGACAGTGGGTTGGCTGTGTTGGTTTGCCCAGAGCTGAGCCCAATTACACCCAGACTCAACCTTCACACACACTGACAATCCAGCAAGGCTCCGCAAAACAACAACACCTTAGATTTCTGAAGCACCTTTCACATTGAGAGAATGTCTCAAAGATTGAGTGTTAGCCTGAGTGAGGTGGGAGATGGGTGGCGTTCCACAATCTGGCTTTCAGTCAACGTAGCTCTGAGGTTAAGACAACACCCGTTTGCTCCTAAACACACTATTATAAGGATGATTTGACCACTGTCGGTAACTCCTCAATTCGTTTCATGAAGTTCAGACCTGGTACCATTTCTGTGGTGCTCCACAGGCAGCTTCCACACGGTGAACAAGATCAACGGACCTCCCAAATCTGAGCATTTGATCTGGGCGAAGATTGAAAGCAGACAAGCGGTCTGCAGCAGGGGGGGGCAGTTTAGGCGAGTGGGAAGGTCAGCGCTGTGCAGAAATGCCTCAAGGCCTTTCCTCAATCTCAGCATCCCAATGGATTCCAATCAAATATTACCCAAGGTCTAGTGGAACTGGATTGTGGAGTGAAGCATTGCTGTATGACATTGCCTTCTTGCTCCAGTGAGATTGTGGGATGGATGATTGCCTATTGATCAGTCCACTGAAATAGGAGCTTGTGTCAATCTCACAGACGAGATAACCCAGCCTAGGATCAAAATCTATAGCAAGGTACATAATCCAACAGACCAACAAATATATAATACCCCTCATGGCCTCAGTACTCAGAGCTAAATAGGACTCAAACATTGATTCCCTGGAAATATTCTTTAATAAATGAGAATGATCCCTGCACAGTGGTTAGAGCACTTGTCTTACAAGCTGGGGAGACCAAGCTGGGGAGACCTATGTTCGAATCCAGGCAGGTCAGGGCAAAACCTTGGGCAAGTTTCCTTATTCCACACGCCTAATAATAATCCCTCTAAAAAAACCACAATAATAAAAAATTGATAATTTCAATCCACAACTGTGTGTGGGACACCGTTGTGCGCAATTGGCTGCCGCGATTCACCCACAAATATATAGTCAATTCACTTTACGGTATATTCTGTGAAGCGCTTTGGGACGTCGATAAGATGTGGAAAGCACTATATCAAATGCAAGGATTATTATTATTATTATAGATATATTATATATAGTTTATAAATTGAATCATCTCAAAGTGCTTCACTGTTTTCTCTTAAGTCTAGTGACAATATATTTGTAGGAAAACGTGGCAGCCAATTTGCCTACAGCACTGTCCCACCAACTTCCATAAAGTGAATGACCAGTTTTCCTGGAAGGGGAGATTGTCAGTCAGGAATTAGGAAGAAACTTCCTTCTCTTTTCAAATCTTTAACATCCATCCGAACAGACACACAGTATCTGGGTTTAACATCTTGGGTGTTTTCGGGTTAACTTAGTTTTAGACTAACGACCCATCACCTAATTAATGTAAATTAAGCCTCACCTTCTGAGCCCCAATTGATAAAGAAGCTGCGAGCGAGAGACTGAGGCAGAGAATCCTGAACAGAATCCGCATTATAAAGCTGTCGTATACCTGTCCTTTCCTGTCTAACCTTTACCTTTGCTCCATCGCTGATTACATTTTTCGGGTTGCACTGATCAAATCCAGAGGGTTTTGTCCTTCACTAGGAGATGCCAAGTCTCACAGCCAGTTTATTAATTTTGTTAGCCCTCAAATGGCAGCTGGCAGGTTATTAAATCCCGCAGCTGAGATGTAATTTACATATTACATTGAGATCGCTCCATCACTGTGCATTCATTCCTGTGCTGTATAGCACATGCTCGGAATACTACATACAATTACCCTGGATTTTTTCTTACATTAAATGTCATGGTTATTCCAGGTTTGTTTATATGCTCATTTGTGTGACGTCCTTTTTTTTTGAAAGGATTGCATAAGTATAATTGTGATAAAGAAGGATTTCACTTAAATGCCCTTGAACGTGTCTCAGTTGCTCTTTGTGATTGTGCTTTAGTGCTGGTCAGGCTCCGCCGTTGTACAAGCGAGTGAGGGGCTACGTTCAGAGCAAGATTTATTCCATGGAACATTCTGGCTGCCGAGTTGGCCTGCAGAACACATTCACTACACTTCACAGCGAATCCCGGTGAAGCGCTTTGATATGTCCTCCGGGCACGAAAGGCGCTGCACCGAATGCAAAGATTGTCGTCATCCCTGGAATTTATCACTAATCACTCCAAACAGTGACCTTTTCATCCAATGCTGGCAACGGGGGAAAACCCATTATAAGTGAGTAACAGATCTGCTATTTTTTAAAAGAAAAAAAAGCCGTGCCTGACGGGCTGGGCTCATTGCCTTCAGGGGAGGAACCCTTGACAAAGGAGAAGAAAGTACTGGACATATAAATTCAGTGGCAGATGTAGACAATATCCTGGATTAAATTTATTCCAAATGACACAGTCCCTCAGCAGCACCAGCCGAGTGCAGCTCTGGCTTACGTACCCCCGATATCCAAACACCAGTGTGTCAATAAGAACAACAACAAGCATTTATATAGCACTTCCCACAGCGCTCAACAGTGGCGGAGTCAGACTCCAAGCCGGAGGGGAAGGGAAGGTGGCCGTGAACACAGTCGAAGAGGAAGGTTTTCAGGCGGGACTTGAAAACGGGGAGAGGGCGGGTAAGGCGGAGGGATTGAGGAAGAGTGTTCCAAAGCAGTGGGGGGGGCGTAGTGGCTGAAAGTGAAGCCCATGATGGTGGGGTGCAGGGTGGGAGGGAGAAGAACTAGACCAGTGCCAGTCGAGTGGAGGCGCTGACCGGATGGTGGAACATAAATAAATGATCAGGACTGATATCATTATCAAAATGATTTATTTTAAAGCTCGGAACTAATTATTAGCAGACGTAAAAGGTCATCTGTGCTAGCCTTTTTTTTAAAAAAATGATGGGTTTTTATTCCATCCCTGCAGAGAGAAAAAAAAACCAGATACAACAGCTTGGATGTTTCTTTGGGGAGGACGGGTTTTGCGAGGTTATGGGGAGAGTGCTGGGGAGTGGGATTGAATGGGGGCCGAATGGCATCCATTCATGCTGAAAAATTATATGATTCTATGACCAACAACTTGCATTTATACAGCGAAGGTCCATCACTGGGAGTAGAGCTTGATCTCCCTACATGATATGCATTTTCAAGCACTTTACAAACAGCAACTTGCATTTACCCAACACCCTTCACACAGGGGTGATGTCTCAAAGCACTGAAACTGATGTTTACCCAATGCCCCAAATTCAAACAGAATCATAAGCTGCATTAATTAAGATCCACCTTTAACTGTGCTGAATTTCCTTATAATCCCTGCATTTGATACAGCGCCTTATCATGCCTTCGAGACGTCTCAAAGCGATCCACAGAATATGTGTGAAGTGAATTGAATGTATATTTTGTGGGAGAAATGCGGCAGCCAATTGCACGCAGCAGTGTCCCACAAACAGTCATGGATTCAAATGGCCGATTTATAATTTTATTTTCTTGAGGGATTATTATCAGGCGTGTGGTGTAAAGAAGCTTACCTAACGTTTCATTCTGTATGTAATTGAACCCAGGTGTCTCGCTTGTAAGGCGAGTGCTCTAACCACTGAGCTACAGGACTCCTGAGTCAAATGCAAGGGCAGTGGTGGTGGGAAGATGACTGAAGGTGTGGTCGAAGAAGAAGGCCTTGAGACGGGCCTTGAAGGAGGCAAGGGAGGGGCGAGGTGAAGGAGTTCCACACAGTGGAACAGAAAGGCTGAAGGCCCGACCTCCTATGTTGGTATGAGCAGGGCTACAGACATGAAGCAGGCTAGTGCCTGCCAAGCAAATAAAGAACTTATTCTTTATCACTGTTTAATTACAAATTATTTAATGACTGAATGACAGCAGAGGCAGAATAGCTGAAACCTCAAGCCTCAATGATGGACCCGAGCAATTATTTCCCCCATTGCAACATTAAACACAAGTGTTACTCGGATGGCCTCGGTATAAATGAGTCAATGACAGAGTTCAGAATGGGTGCCCAATGTTTCACCTTCAAACCAACTGCTGGGCTGCTGTGTTATGAGAGGGTAACATTACAGGCCCAGCTTCCACAGTAAACTGCTACCTTCAGCTCTAGCCATCAACTGCGCAATATAAATTGAGATGAATTTTTAAAGCTTCTTTTTAGGCCATGTGTCTGGATTGAGGAATGAGGATAGATCACAGGAGGAACCCTGAAGCAGCTATTTTTTTCCCCCAAAAAAATTAGATAAACAGGCACCTCGTTAAGTTTAAGAGTCTTGACACATACGCTGGGGCGGGTGGGGTGCAAATGGAGGGAGAAGGGAATAGAGGCGTATAGAAGGGCAGAAGCTTAGAAGGAGGCCATTCTGCCCATCGTGATTGAAAACCGGTGGGAATTATGGCCAGTTTTCGTCAAGTGCATTGTGTAAAAGATAGTTCCCGTCCCTCCCACTCACACAAACACACCATCAAACAGTCAACCAAGTACCACCACACGTGAACTTCTGCTACAGAGACCACTGGGATTTCACTTGCCTACAAGCTGCACAGTCACTACACTGGACACTGAATCCTGTAAATCGCTCTCAGATTTTGCACTCTGTCTTCGCGAGGTGAAAAGACGCTATATCAAATGTAATAATCAGTGCTGCCCTTTGTGGCAACCTGCCCCAGTTGTTAATTCCCCTCTGGGTAAATGCAAGCTGGTATCTGTCCTGAAATTGCCATTTTCAACCTGAAACTTGTATGCTCTGGTATTCTACTGTCTTGGTGATTCTTAACAGTACTGTCCGGGGATTACGTTTCAATCCCATTTAAAATGTTATACCTGGAACTCAAGACTGAAGAGCCCTAACTCATCTAATTGTTGCTCTTGCCATCGTTACAGTAGAGCGCATTCCTCTTGCAATTATTCACAGGATGGCTTCTTCACGCTTCTTCAATATTTCATGTGACTGAACAGGAAATGCACTGAAATTCTGTTACAGAAAAGCCAGAGCCTTGAGAGATAAACAAGGTCAGAGCCAATTGAAACAAACATTGATTTTTTTTTTGTGTGTGTATATATTGTGGTTTGGCTTTATTGTGCAATCCAGATGAGAGAGGGCAGCTCAGGGAATTTTCCCACATTCAGGCCAATCTTAGGTCAGGTACAACACAGGTAGAAAGGAACGGGCTGATGGCTTTATCTGCACGGCTACAGTAACGCACCTTAACACCAGCCCCAGAAAGCCACTTTGACGGGGGCCATTTCCCACAGCTGCAGTGTTTTGTTGCCCCCCCAATCAGTGCCAAATTAATGGGCTTCAGGGAAAAGTTGTGTGGTGAAGATGAATAATAAAAAGAATCCTTGCAATCTGATACTGTACCTTGTCACCTGAAAGCGCTTCACAGGGACCTACTGCGAAATGCTATGACAGGAGTATTTGTAAGCGAACGCACAGTCGCTCCGCCACACAGGAAAAATCCAGCGGGGTTTCGGCAACCAACGAATAGATTGATACGACACTGCTCACGTCGGGAAGGCCAAGAAAACCACAATAATAAAATTGGTCATTTCAATCCGCGTCAATGGGACACTGCTGTGCGCAGTTGGCTGCCGCGTTTCGCCCACAAATATACAGTCAATTCACTTCACAGTATATTCTGTGAAGCGTTTTGAGACGTCGATAAGATGTGAAAAGCGCTGTATAAAATGTAAGGATTATTATTATTATTAATTTCACTCGCAGTCGAGCTCATAAGAATTTAAGAATTTGCTAGGGGAAAAAAAATGCACAAGGTGTGATTTTGATTAATCTCCCAAATTAAAAAGAAAGTTAATTACTTCATGGCTATTTATGGGACAGGGCTGTGCGCAAACATTGGCACAAAATAGTCACAACATGTTGTACAGTAAACCCCTTGAAATGCTTTGGAGCTGTCCTGCCAATATGAAAGGCACTGTATCAAATGGAAGGTTTATTATATCCTACCCCATATGCATTGCGTTAATATAGCATCCTTCACGCAGGATAGCACCTCACAGTGCTCAGAATCAACAACCTTTGCAGTGACCTCCTGAACTGTCGTGGTCTCCTCCTCAAACAACCGTACACTGAAAGAGGCTGAAGGCCATCATCCCATTGCACTGTAACTAAATACATGCACTCAAGTCACTGACAGTGGCTGGAACTGACCTCACAGTGAGTACAGAGGCCCTTTTTATACACTCTATCCCCATTTAGACCGTGAATCTATCACAAAGAACTGCAGCAAGGATACACACACACACCACACACATCAAGGTTTTAACAGGCGAACCTTTAAAGCCCGAATGATACAAGCTGGAGCCTTGTAACTATCTGGTGAACCCATAAACGAGCAGGAAGGAAAGTTTCCCCCGATGGGTAGGCTTCTGTTCTTGTTTAGTGAGTAAAGTTATTGAGAAGATATAGGCGTTTACTGCCGGTGTGTGCTGAGCAGACGTCCGGCGTGGAGGGCGCTATATAAATCGAAGTTGTTGTTGTCACTGCGTATAGCAGGACATCCTCCCCCACCGGAGACGGACACATTACAAAGACCCAACACATGCAGTAGTTTCACAGGGTCAACGGGGTGGTGCGGCTGGGGGCGAGGGTGGCACCTCTCCGCCAATGCTCTGTCGCTTTACAGTGACAGACCGAACTCAGCAGCAGATGGCAGAGGTCGAGGTCAAAACTGGAGCCGTGGCGAAAGAGGCAAGTCCACAAGTCCGGCTAACCTCTGTATCTCTCCCACATATATACACTCAATTCACTTTAGGTATATTCTGTGAAGCGCTTTAAGACGTCCAGAAGACATGAAAAGTACTCTCTCAAATGCAAGGATTATTATTATAACCTCATGACAGGATAAATAAGGCACCGGCTAACACAACAAACCCAGCACGGTGTGTGTGCCTCTGACTCCGTTACGCTCATCACCATCACTTTGCCTTGCAATGTTAGCCTCCGCATCAGCACAGTCAGGGTGCCAGCAGGGCTCAGAGCTGAAAGCAAAGAAACGCTTCCAAACCATCGCCTTTGTACAGAGAATCACACTCGCAAGCCTATTCACTTGTGAATATTGACGAGAAATAATATACGGTTACATTATATGTAGTTATATAAATGATATACACAAATATACCGTCAATTCACAGAATATATTCTGGCTAAACTGGACGACTTCAGTCGAGATGTCTAGAAGAGATGTCTTTGAGATGTCTAGAAGACGTGAAACGCGCTATATCAAATGCAAGGATGATTATTATTATTACAGAAATTATAAACAGCAAGTTAGTTTGGCGCAGAAACTGGAGCTTGGGGCGTTGAGATAGAAAGTGTGTGTTTGTGAGACACACCAGCACAAAGATTATTTAATGCATTTCACTCCCCCCACCTACTCAATCCTCTCCTCCCCCCCAACACACATAATAATAATCCTTGCATTTGATATAGGGCTTTTCCAGCGATATCCACAATTGGGGTGGATGAGAAGACCAGCTTCACACCCTTTCTCTGATCCATTCGCTGCCCAGGCTTTTCACCATCTCACAGCTCCGCCCGGCTCTTTCTGCTATTCTTCAGTGTTTCGACAAAAACATTTTCTGCTTGCATTACTCTCCCAAGGGTGGTTACCCTTTCCACAGCCGTATCGCTTGACATTTTACGACTTCCACAGGCTGCCTTTCTATTAGCTTTATTGCCACAGGAAATGTACAGGACACTGCACAAATTACCTGCCATTTTTCCAAGAACGCTGCAGTCAGCACTGTAGATTGTGTTTTCGTAAAAAAACACACACCCACGTTTTAAGGGTGTTTGGGAAAAAGTTTTTTTTTAGAGGGAAAACGAACACTTTAAATGCTTTTGACAGGGAAACCGTGCTATAGATTTCCTCGACTGATTTGACACGGTTAGCACTGATTACTGACAGATTTCACAGAGGAGCTCTCTGTTTCTCGCTCGCCCTGTGAACTAGCCATCAAATCCGCAGTGCACACACGCGCACGTCGCTTTGCTATTCAAACGTTGCTTTGTGGCTTCACGTTTGTGCAGGTGTGAAGTCGTCTAGTTTAGGAGCCTGCCTTGCGGTTACCTTATCAAGTTCTGCAACCGCGCCTTCCCTCTCCTCCCTTTGCTTGGTGTCCAGTATTGATCACCGCAAAGCATTCTGAGACGCCCCCCCCCCCCCAGGTGATGGCTGCTGTAAAAAAACAAGCTATTGTCCTACGATCAATTTCCAATCAGTAGATATGATTAGAATAACTGGGCTGGAGGCACTAAAATACCCGGGGTTCCACTACTGATCACTAGCCAGTGACACCATAAAAGCTTTGTGTGTGTGTGTGTGTGTATGCGCGCATGCGTGAGTGAGTGTGAGTTCAAGTCAGTACGAGTACAGTCTGTGTATGTCTGGCCAACAATCCTGCAGATAAAAATTGATCATCCGCTTCTCCCTTCCAGCAGAGTGTACTGCTGGACTCAAATTGGCTGCCCAATTTTCTCTGTTTAACTAGCAAGTAGTGATTTTTAAAAAAAACAATCACTAATTAGCTCAGAAACCTGCCATTAGGAAAATAAAAGGTGGTATTTAACTTTACAACCCAGTGGAGGAAGAAAGGCTACGAGAGCCAGAGGCAAAGAAGGAAAATCTCAATCACGTGTTGGTGGCAGCTACACTCTGATCAGAGCAGCATTCGTAGTGAACACAAATCGCACCTTTTAACCCACTAAATACTACTACAATCAGCTCACTGTCAGCCTGTCTCAGCCGGCAGCATGCTTCCCTCTCAACTCAAGGAAGGCTGGGGGGGAGGGGGGCAAGGTGCAGCTTCAAGCCTACACAGACAAGGCTGAGGCTCCTGTGGGGTGGGGGGGGGCACTGCATTGTCGGAGGTGCTGTCCTTTGGATAAGGAGTTAAACCAAGTCCTTCTCTACCTGTTCAGGTGGGCGTTACAGATCCCATGGTACTATTTGCAAAAGAGAAGGGAGTTTCTCCCAGGGTGTCCTGGCCAACTAGATACAGGATCATTTACATTGTGGCTGTTTGTGAGATATTACTGCGGCCGTGCCTTCAGCCACGACGCCCTGAGGCTCCGGAACTCCCTTCCTCACTCCCTTCGCCTCGCCCCCGCCTCTCTCCCCAGTTTCAGGTCACAGCTCTCTTTGACCGCACCTTTGGTCACCTCTCTGCCCCTGCCCCTGGCTCGGTCCCGGGATCTGCTATTGTGAAGCGCTCTGAGATGCACACAAATTCACTGCCAGGTTCGAGGACAAACGCACACTCGCTACACTTCGCAGTGGATCCCGTGAAGATGTGCGCATGATATGAAAGGCGCTGTGTCAAATGGAGGGATTATTGTCCATCGCTGCTTCGATCTGCGCAGAGCGCTGTATGGAGGGCTCATGAGGCGCCAGTCGAGTAGAGAGCGTTCGATGCATGAGGAGAGAAATCACGTCAGCCGTTCGCATTTCTAGTGCCAAGATGGATTAGTCCATGGTTCAGAGCTTAGTCTGTGACCTTTCCTGCTCGTTGGCTGAGTCTAGCAGCCCTGCACCCACTCGGCAGGGTCTGTGTGCGCAGTGTGCAGGCGACATGCATTCCTCAGCTCACAGTGACACTTTCATTTTCCTGTCATGACGCAAAACAGAGAAGGAGGCATAGCCGACCAAGGCTTGTCTCTCTCTCTCTCTCTCTCGTAGGAGGAGGAGGAATGCGCTCTGGCAAGTCGGGGAGACAGGATCAGTTGAAGCTTCCCCACCTCCCTCTGCAACAGGCAACCTCGGCTGAAGCCCAGTGGAAATTCCTGACATTTTTGGCAGGGAAGATGAAAGGAAAATCCCAAGCACTCGGTTCAGTTCCCCAGGTTTGCACACGTGGAAAACAATGGAAGCGGAACGAAACATTCCCCCAGCCTGGCACTAAATGTTTCGATTCACATTCGACTGGTTTCCACGCACAGTTGGACACTGAGTCTTTCTGTGCTCTGTTTACTGTTAGGAGCTGCTATGGTAGCCACAATAGAACTTTAACCAACACCAACAAATGCCTTCGCATCCAGCATGTCTCCACCTCTGTGACCTTCTCTCCTACCCCACTACCGAAGGAGTAAACTTCGGGCTAGGAGACAAAAAATGTAGGTAAATAGAATTGAAAAGATTTTTAAATTTTTTTTTACATAAAAGAGCCAGCACTGACACCGTTTCAGGTCACAGCTGAATGGCCTGCTTCTGTGCTGTAAATTTCTATGGTTCTCCGTGACTCTATGACTTTCCAACGCAGTCCTGACACACTGCAGAAACGGTTAATTGAGCCAATTTTGCTCAGTTGCCTCAGGAGGTTGTTGGTTCAAAACACGGAGCTCACAGTCTGGGCTGACCCTCCAGTGGGTTGGCTGCAGTGTTTGGAGTTGCCATCCTTTGTGTGAGACTTTAAACCGTGGTCCTGCATGCCTGTTCACTTTAAAGAGATAAAGTGAGTGGTTCACCCAAGGTCCTGGTCGACAATTCCTTCAAATAATAATAGTAATAATCTTTGCATTTTATTACAGTATCTTATCACATCATCGAGACGTCTCAAAGCACTTCACCGAATATATTGTAAAGTGAATTGACTGTATATTTCCACACTCAATGTGGAGTCCTGTAGCTCAGTGGTTAGAACACTTGCCTCGCAAGCGCGAGACAGGGATTCGATTCCAGGCAAGCGCGAAACCTTGGCAAGTTTCCTTACTCCACAAACCTGATAATAATCCCTCCAAAAAAAAACAAAAAAAAATTGTTCATCTCAATCCATGACTGTTTATGGGACACTGCTGTGCACAAATGGCTGTCGCGTTTTGCCCATAAAATATAGTCAATTCACTTGACAGTATATTCTGTGAAGCGCTTTGAGCTGTCCAAAATATGCGGAAAGTGCTATATCAAATGCAAGGATTATTATTATTATTATTATTTTGTGGGCGAAAACTGATCATTCACTCAATGGCTATTTGTGGGACAATACTGGGCCCAATTTGGCCTCCACACGATTCTATAAGATACAGTCATCACACTTTACAGTAAATCCTAGATGTTAGCAAAGCACTGACCACCAGAGGAGAAAGACATTTAGCTGGTGTCTGGATTTCTCCCTAGTCCAGTATTCATAAGAAACCGATTAAATTGGTCATTCAACACATATATCATCTTGTTGTTTTTGTAGTTGTTGCTGACTTCGATGGCACCACGTGTGGTCCACATCCCAGTCACCACAGTTCACAATAGCTGCGTAACATGCTATGAGTCGATTCAAACTTTACTTGAAAGTTCAAACGCAATTATACCATTCAGAGAGTCGCCGTCCATTGTCCCATTGTCAACGCTCAACGGTTTCCATAGAAACATTTACTGCAGTAAAGATGTATTTGCTTGTTGAATGGCAAGCTGTGAAAACACAGCTCAAATAATTACTGTGTCGTGTCTTGCACAAAACACCAGGCTAATATCATTGCTGTTCTTTTGCTGCTGAAAGACTCGTAGCAGTTTCCCCTGGGGTCCTGGATAACAATCCCCACCACTCCCCCAATACAATTGGTTGTCCATCCCATGGCTGTTTGTGGGCCTGCTGTCACAAATTGGTTACTGTGTTCGCCTTCAAAATATAACAACAACAACAATTTACATTTATATAGCGCTTTTCACGTCGGGAGGACGTCCCAAGGCGCTAAACAAGAGGCGTGTGACCCGAGCTGGGAGGGGAGTGTTTGGGAAGGGGTGAAACACGAAGGGGAGGTAAAAGAGTTCGGGGTGGAACAAAAGGCACGATCGAAGAGGAAAGTCTTCAAATCGGCCTTGAAAGAGGAAAGGGAAGAGGCGAAACGGAGGGATTGAGGGATGGCATTCCATAAGGTGGGAGCGGAGAAACTGAAGGCCCGGCCTCCGATGGTGGGGCAGTTCGGGTGGGGGGCTTGGAGCAGGCCAAGTCCTGTTGAACGGAGGGCCCGGGTGGGCGTGTAGGGGGAGAGTAGATCGGTTAGGTAGGATGGGGCAAGGCCGTGTAAGGCCTTGTAGGTGAGGACGAGGATCTTAAATTCGATCCTCTGGAGGATGGGGAGCCAGTGGAGACGGGCGAGGGTGGGAGTTATGTGATCACGGAGGCGGGTGCGGGATAGTACACGGGCTGCAGAGTTTTGGATGGCCTGCAGCCTATGAATGGAGGAACTGGGGAGGCCGACTAGGAGAGAATTTCCGTAATCCAGCCGTGAGGTGATGTACGCGTGCACAAGTGTTTCGGCAGCGCGGGGGGTAAGATAGTTGCGGAGCCTGGCAATGTTGCGCAGATGGAAATAGGCGATGCCGGTCAAGGCGCGGATGTGGGGGAGGAAGGAAAGTTTTGGATCGAACATGATGCCGAGGTTCCTGATTGGCTTTGTGAGGTGGAGAGTGCAGCCTTGGATGTTGAGGCTGGCAGCGCCCGATGTGCGGAGGCGCTGGCTTGAGCCAATCAGGAGGGCCTCGGTCTTACTCACATTCAATTGCAAAAAGTTGTCCCTCGTCCAGGACTCGATGTCGGACAGACATGCTGTCAGAACATCGATCGTCTGGGGGTTGAGGGATGAGGCAGAAAGGTACAACTGGGTGTCATCCGCATACATGTGGAAATTTACCCCATGTCTGCGGATGACGTCGCCCAGAGGGAGCGTGTAAAGGGTGAAAAGAAGGAGACTGAGGACAGAGCCCTGAGGGACGCCGTGGGAAACTGTGCGGGGGTTTGAAGAAAAGCCATTGGAAGAAACAAAATGTAAACGGTAGGTCAAATAAGAATGGAACCATTCAAGGACTGTGCCTTGAAGGTTGAGGTGGGAGGAAAGACGTTGAAGGAGGATGGTGTGATCGACTGTGTCGAACGCAGCAGACAGGTCAAGGAGGACGAGGAGGCAGAGGGAGCCCTGGTCACAGGCGGTTAGGATGTCATTTGTGACCTTGACCAGGGCAGTTTCTGTGCTGTGGATAGGGCGGAAACCTGATTGGAGGGGTTCAAGAAGTGAGTGATTTGAAAGGAAAGAGCGGAGCTGGGAGGCAACCACTCTTTCAAGGACCTTGGATAGAAACGGGAGGTTGGAGATGGGTCGATAACTTGATGGTTGCGACGCATCAAGGGAGGGTTTCTTCGGGATAGGGGTGATGGTGGCTGTTTTAAGGGAGGTAGGGACGGTTCCTGAGGAGAGGGAAAGGTTAATGGTAATATAGTAGCTGTGGTTTACAGTAAATCCTAGAGAGACATCCTATAAAGAGAGGCTTTATATCAAATGTAGCCATTACTATTATCCTGGGCGCAATATGTAGCGCGATTCACTTTATGGCCCAATAAGACAACATTAAGTCAGATCTTAAGTCAAGGATATATTAAATTCTTGGGACTAGTAAACACCCAATCTTCATGCGCAGACACACAACCCCCCAAAAAGCTCCAAGCAGGCAGAGAACATTAAATTCTTGAGCCAACGACATTCCAGGAATCTGTTTATTCCCTGATCCCTGCAGATATCTTATATAACACAAAACTAGGCCAGCATTGAAAACTGGGCAAATGATAGAATTACACAGAACAACATGACAGCACAGAAACAGGCCATTTGGCCCAACTGATCCATGTCGAGGTTTATGCTTCACATGAGCCTCTGCCACACATAATAATAATCCTTGCATTTGATGTAGCGCTTTTCAAATCTTTTAGACGTCTCAAAACGCTTCACAGAAAATACTGTAAAGTGAACTGACTGTATATTTGTGGGCGAAACGCAGCAGCCAATTGCGCACAGCAGAGTCCCACAAACAGTCGTGGATTGAAATGAACAATTTATATTATTGTGTTTTTCTGGGGACTGATTATTATTAGGAGTGTGGAGTACGGAAACTTTCCCAAGGTTTCGCCCTGACCTGCCTGGATTTGAACACAGGTCTCACGCTTGTAAGGCAAGTGCTCCAACCACTGAGCTACAGGACTCCACAACTACAACAAAATTAATCCCCTCAAAAGTATTTTAATCTCAATGTGCCTTTAGGCCATGCTGGATTCTAAGCAAGAGGTTCTCAGTGCAATGGAAGTTTCAGCTTCTCCATAGCAGAGGAGAGTAAAGTTGTCCTGTACAAAGGAAGTAGGGGGGGAGAGGGCGGGGGGAAGGGAATTCCTCAAGGGGATTCTTCATCGGGTTGCGCTTCACCAACCCTCTCCCTACAGTCACCGATAGTGCTTCACTGGCAGACACCAATGGCATGTAACTTCACTTGTACACAACTGGAGTTTGCATTATAGAGCTGGAAAAGGCAAGGTTAATTATCTCCCATTTGGTGTAAAAAGGTAAAATACCATTGAGGAGGACACAGGATAAGCTTACATGTGAAGGGCGATTTGGGGACAGACACCAGGAAATATTTCTTTATATTTTAATCGCTAGCGAGTTCAGACATGTACTTATCGCTCAGTATCTTCACAGCGACTGCAATATTACAAGCACTCGGGCGCCCCGGACTGCTGTATTTCAAGACACCCTCCCAACATGCAAGGAACAACAACAACAACAAAATTACACTTGTATAGTGCCTATCACTTCAGGAGGACGTCCCAAGGCACTGGACAGTCACTGTTTTGGACCTGAGCTGGGGACGGTGGGAGGTGGGGGAGAGGGTATTAGGAGTTGCCGATGGGACCATCAAAGAGGAGAATCTTGAGGCGGGACTTTAAGAAGGTCAGAGAGGGGTCAAGGCGAAGGGAATCCGGGATGGAGTTCCAGAGATTGGGGGCAGAGTGGCTAAAGGCTCGCCTGCCAATGGTGGGGTGGATGAGTCGGGGGACATGGAGCAGGCCAGAGCCTGCTGAGCGGAGGGCGTGGGGAGGTTGGTAAGTGGTTAGAAGGTCACGGATGTAGGGTGGGGTGAGGTTGTGGAGGGCTTTAAATGTGAGGACCAGGATCTTGAATTGGATCCTCTGGATGATGGGGAGCCAATGGAACTACACAAATGCAAGTTCGATTACTTAAGTTCCAATCTTAATTGGGGGACTACACACATACACACACAAATCCCTACAAGCCAACCCCCAAATCCATCAGTAAATAATTCCAAACAGGAAACAGAAGCCCAGTAAATCTCCTCCCGACATTTCATTTATCTATCAATGTTGATAGATAAATGAAAAAGGTGGAGTTGTGCAAAGCAATAGATATAGGTCCCGAAAGCACTCTACAAATGTCATTTTGTTGTCTATAGAGCAGACTGATCAGCACCTGGAAATGGCCCTTTTTGACAAGGAGCATCGCTGTCTGATGGACACAAGAGACTGGGGGCAGCCCTCCCCTCGTTGCAGTCACTGACTGTATATAACATTATCTCCAGGTCAGCTGAGAAAAGGGACGTTGCTAAGCTACGAGCCAACATCTTTGTGTTGCCAGTACAGCGCCGAGACATTGAATGTCCAGCCACACAGGAATGTGGAGCTTTGTGTCTGTGACAGGAGGGGGTGAAGGGAGAGGCAGAGAGAACAAGGTCAGAATGACAAATGCCAACACTCCTTCCCCCACACCCCCCCACCCCCACCCCCTGCGGATGCTTAAGTTTGAAATGGGAAGAGCTACCATTTACAATATTCTCTTCACTTACGTTGGGGGCGAGTGATCCCTTTCCCAGCGGGAAAAGAAATGCAAGAAATCAGCTAATTTCAGCACAGTTGGTTAGTGTGCGCTGAGTTTGTTGATCTGCACTGAGCTTCAATTGACCCCAGGGTCCTTGTGATAGTGAGGGGGGGTAAAGAGGCTTCCTTCTGCTGGTAGTTATCTATTGACCTGGGCGGATATGCACACTCATTCATCAAGTTCTTGCCGCGCATGATGGGATACAGACAGCACTGGCACGACCCTGCCTTGGTTCATCAATCTAATCAAGAGAAAACGATGCACACATCAGGGAGAAGGGAATGGAGGAGTAAAGGTGAGGAGAATAAGTGGGAATAGGGGAGCTGGTGTACAGTTAAAAACCCAGGGCATGTACTAATTGGGCCGAATGGCCCTTTTCCTTGCCACATCAGTCTTTATGCATTTTCCTCTCATTCCATCATGTGCCCAAATAACAACTTACTTTTAACAAAGGGTAACATTTCAAAGCACTGAGTAAGGGAGTGGCTAGGGAGAAAGTGTGGGTGGGGGGAAGAAGTGAGACCGTGGTTGTGGGCGAAGAGGTGGGTTGCATGGTGGGGTTTACAGACACAGGATTTGAGGGAGGGAGTTCCAGAGGTTAAGGACAAAGTAGGCTTGCCCATCGATGGTGGCAAGGAAAGGGCGGGGTGTGAGTAGTAAGTCAAAGTTAGCGAAGCTGAGGGTGGGTGAGCACTGGTGAGAGATCAGAGACAATCAGAAGACAAGAGGGAGCTGTATTATCGGTCCACAGAAGGAAAGCTGGACTGCAATGTCCTATTTTGTAGCCTCCAGCTAAAGGGAAGTGGTAGACCAGCTCATTATTTCATGCAATGCAAGAGACACAGGTCTAGGCAGATGCCAGGGTAAAAAGGCTACAGGATTAAGTTGCAGTGGGGAGAGAGGATAAAAGGAAACACAAAACCATAGCACAGCTGGTCCAGAGACTTCAATGCAGGTGAATTCCATCTGAAACCCGACATCACAGGTCTGGTAAATCTCAACTGTACGAAAAAAAACCTCTGGCAGCTTAACAGCCTCCAGTCATACATGGGGAATGCACTCGCAGAAGGAAAATAACCCTCGGATGTCCAATTCCAATGCTGTCAGCGAGCGAGCAACTTAGCCCACAAATTAGCAGCCCTGAGTCCATGACATGCCATTAGCTAGTTTGGATGCATGAGAAAAATCCAATGGAATTTCCTTTTTGGGGGGAGGGTAGGGTATCGGGTAGAGGAGTCCCATGTTTATTTTTCACCTTCTATACGTGACCAACCAGGCAAAACAAGGCACACCTGTGGATGGCTAGGCTGCGTCCTCTGAACTACTGGAAGGAGGAACAAGAAGCTTTTAAAAAGTTGGATTTGAGCTCTCGGTTATTATTAATTGCTCTTTCCCCAAAATTTCTGATTAAAAGGTGGGAGTGCTACTAACTGAGCCAGGCTAACACCTGTTGACTATGTTTTCCTCTATAAAATTCGCCTAAATACTCAATCAGTTGTAGTCAATTTCGAAGGCTTCAAGACGTCCTCCCACTTCCACTGGCGCCAATGGAAGTATCATCATTAGTGATATCTAGGATATCATCAGTCCCATGACTCTGGTGAAAATCTGACTAATATTTAAAGATATTGAAATCATTAGGCAAAGACACTAAATAGGTGGTTTAGTCGCAGATAGTTGAACATCTCATTGGGAAGTAAAGAATGGAGTTGGCACTATAATAGCCAGCCTTCCAACAGTGTCCACAGCACACCACGGAGACTGCCATTGAATATTGCCCATCAGTCTCAATTACCCAACACAACACTTGAAATTCAATTAGCTACCAACACAAACTCGCTTAAATGGACCATTAAAAGTCCCAGCTACCTCCCTCTACCTGTCATACAGAACCAGAGAGCTAAACAGCAGGAGAGAGGTTGCCTTCTGACAGTGTTTTCATAGCCGTGCCTGAAAAGCAAGACATTCTCTGAACCAAGGCTCTTACATCACTGTCTGCAAACTTGGTAATTACTCTGACTCTACAGCTACATTCTTTACATTGCTAAGAGAAGTGTATGCGTGTGTGTGGGGGGGGAGAGAGGAGAAAGAGTCATTAGAAAACACTGGGCATCATCAACCTCAATGTTCTCAAAGGAATAATCCTTTCCCAAGTGTTTTACAGGATACCATTGTACAAACGCTTTGGTGGGGGGTGGGGGTGGGGGGGGTGGAAGGTGAGAGGGGAGAAAGCAAGAGGGTTGGCACAGAGTCCTAAGATTGGTTTGCCTATTAAAGAGAAAAGACAGGCACATGGGTGTGTGCATGCATGAACACACACACACACACAGATAAAGTTCAGAACACTTTGGAAGTTTTTTTGGAAAAAAAACAAGCTCTTATGCATCAGGAATGTATTAGCTCCTGGAGGAAATACAGTATATTCACCCTCCCCCACCGCCCTCCCACCCTCAGCCAAAAGCAGCTCTCTCCAGTGGAGGGTTTTGGGCAAAGCGTCTTGTAATCTAAGTGACGCATCAATATAACAGAGCAAAGGACCGTACCACATCAGCTGTTTATAACTGTCCAACAGTTGGACAAAGCGATTCCTGCGCACACAGGGCTGGATCGGTTAGATCAAGCTTTGGCTCCGCTGTGGCGTGTGGGAGTTACTTCAGTCCAGAGCTCATTCTGTGAGCGGAGCGTTCAGAACTAGTTTGAATTGATATGGATTCCGGAGAACATTCCAAAATATCTGTACACATGCGAAGACTGCTGTTTTGGCAGCTAGAGGTTACCAATGATATTAGATGCAAGATGGTTGATTGCATCTTTCAGATCCTCATCTGGTTTTAGACTGCAGCCTAATACTGAGGGAGCACTGCAATGTTACCACCTTTCAAACAAGGTTATGGAGTCCTGTAGCTCAGTGGTTAGAGCACTCACCTTGCAAGCGAGAGACCTGGGTTCCATTCCAGGCAGGGCAAAACCTTAGGCAAGTTTCCTTCTCCCATAAGTCTAATAATAATAACACTCAAAAAAACGAATAATTTGGTCACTCAATCCACAACTGTTTTCAGGACACAATTGGCTGCTGCGTTTTGCCCACAAATATACAGTCAATTCACTTTACAGTATATTCTGTGCAGCACTTAGACATTTAGAAGATGTGAAAAGTGCTATGTCAGATAATAATAACCCTTGCATTTGATATAGCGCCTTTGTTTCAAATTTAAGAGCACACTGACTGGATAGTCACAAAATAAAATGTTTACATCCCATACATAAATATATTTCTAGCTTTGGGTTTAGGAATGCCTTTTGAAATTTCACAACATTTCATGAATATTATACGACGTTGACGTGAGGTGCCATAACAATTTAATCCTTGCACTTGTATTTTTATAGCATCTTCCACATAAATGTCTCAAAGCAATTTAATATTTGATGAGAAATTAAGTGAATGGTGTTATATAGGCAAATAGAGTATCCTCGCCAGCAATATCTGCAAAATAATGAGATGAACCTCCAATTAATTTGAAGTTGGGGATAAACTTAGATGTAAATTTAAATCTAAATGTTTGCATTTAAATGCAATTTACGTTTACATCTGTTACATTTTGATTCAAATTTACTTCTAAATGTAAACAGATGCAAGGATTATTATTATTATAATAACATACATGACATGCAATGGATACGTAAGCATTTGTAGGTTAACAGCTCCCTACTGAGTAACCCCCACCACCCCACTGTAAACACTGAGTTTCCACTGGCTCATTTAGGCTGGGTCATCCAAAGAGAATCAGCGGCCATGCTTTAAACAAAAAAAATCTTTGAAACCCAAAAGAAACTCAGCTGTAAAACCATTAAGAGTTAGGAGTGAGAGGAAAGATAAAGAGACAGAAAGTGGGGTACGTTTTAACAAGAAAAAGCGATTTACGAAAAATAAGTAGTGGCACAGACTCAATCAGCTATTCTACTTCTATGTCCTGTGCGACAATCTCGCCCAGAGTCTGAATCAATTCCCTCGATAGATCCCATCGAGCTCTGAAAGCTCACAGATGCTTCTATTTTTTTTCTGCCTGCAAAGGTCTGAATCATAGAGCACCAAATGTGACTCTTTGTGATATTTGCTCTCATAAATTATTGGGAGCTGCAGCGAGGGCACAATAAATGAGTTTCCTTTGCTTAAAAAAAATGGAAATCTTAGTCCGAGTCGAGATTGTCTGGGGAAAGATACGCGAGTGGCAGCATTACTGTTGCAGGATATTAACCAGACTACCTCAGCAAAGAAAGCAGCTCAGTGCATAGCAGTCCATGAAAAAGCTTTGAATACTTAATGTAAAATGCACAATCAACCACACTACACTCACATACATTTTACAGCAATGATTGATGGGTGGTTTGTAACTGTAACATCCTTCAGTTTGGTTGTTTTAGTAAAGTTTTAGTCTTAGGGAAACAAAAAACCCTGTGGGAAGATACTGGCACGTGCTGGGGTAAGTAAGGATGCACAAGTAGGTGGGGAGGTCAGGGAGCAGTCCCTTCGATAATGGCATTAAAAGCCCCCGTCAAAATAAGGTTAAACAAAGAAACCCCAACGGTTATCATTGAAAACCTTCTGAAAATCTCCAATTTCCCGTTGGGAAACACTACTCTGGGCAAGTGGGTCATTCTTTCCTTGTAATAAATGTGAACAGCGCCAGGTCTTTTAGCCAAGCAGCATACTTGTAATAATATAATAATTTGACAGTGTCTTATCGCTTTGTGGAAATGTCTTAAAACTTGAATGTGAAGGGAGGCTTGCAGACATTAAAACCTCACTGATACAGTTTACCAGGGAATTACCAGGGTCCCAGGTCACTCTGTTTATGAGTTAAGATGCAGGTTATGTAGACTTGTGGCACGACAGCCAGACAAAACAAAATCCCTCTTCAGAAATCTCCAGGGCTGCAAAGCTTGGCAAACACGGGCCACGGTTCCTTTGTCAAGTCGTTGAGCAATGGTGGGAGGGCAAAAATGCAGGCCCACACAGGAATAAATGCACTGCGATTATCAATAACAAAGAATTGAGTGGTTTAGTCACAGGCAGCATCAGGCACTGTGAAAAATTGTGGCCTTTGATTGACTCGTGGTTAAACTGGGAGAGCGCAGGGAGGGAGGATAAGAAAAGGGCAATTCGGGTCCAAGCGGGTTTAGTATTCAAGCGAGTGGAAATCACTAGGTAGCCATTGTGAGAAGGTTGATGACTTTTTACACATATTCAACAGTGGAAAATACATTAACCTATTTTAACTGTTTGCCAGACTGCAATAAAGAGCAGAAACCATGACTGATTTGTGCACTCACCGTAGCACAGTGGCTTCCAAACTTTCGATAGTGGCGCTGCCGCAAAGTTTTCGTTGTGCGCTCCCCTCCTTCACACTCGGCTGCACACACTCGGGTCCTCGGCTCCACGTGCACTCGGGGGCTCAAGACGCTAACGCTCCACCCCCCCACCCCTCACAGCTAACAGTATGCGTCCCCCACCCAAGGGAGGCGCACCCCACTGCCCTAGCCCAACAAGACTGAAGTTAACTGTAGATTTATCCACATTGGCCCAGTGTGGTTAGTTCACTCACCACAGAGCATCCACTGCAAACTGAGATGGTTCAAGTGAGTGTGTCTCAGAGCAGTTTCACAGCAGACACTGAGTCATGAGGCAAACCATGCACGTCAGTGTAGAGATTTGGCAAAGTATCTCAATTGCTGGGAAATGATCATACAAGATACATTACTGACGCTGTTATGCCAAATACAAGGATTTACGAGCTAATGCTCACTTGCAGTATTTTTGGCGCTCAGTGAATCTCATTTCCTGTGTAATAAATTCCGGGATCAATAACTGAAATCGATCGCCCATCACTAAGGCGAAGGTGAAAGTAACGGTTGTCGAGTGCAGGGCGTACAGACCAATTATCAGCACTCACTGTCTCGAGAAAGAGCATCTGTGGAGTATTGGTGGAGCTCAGTGGTTTGAAGACGTGAAAAGCGCGATATCAAATACGAGGATTATTACTATTATTATCAGTAACTTTGCCCTGGGCAACTTTCCTTACTCCACACTCAATCCATAACTGTTTGTGGGACACTGCTGTGCGCCATTGGCAGGCGCGTTTCACCCATGAAACAATTCAATTGAAATTATGTTCTGTGAAACGCTTTAGAGATGTGATAAATGAAAGGATTATTATTATCTTTGTTTGCCTCTCCTTGGAGCAAATCAACCATACCAATAATAACGCATATGATACAGTGCCTTATTTTCTGTCATATCTCCCACTGAGGAGAAAAGCTCCAGCAGTCAGCTCCCATAGATAAGAGGCACTTCAGTGCTCGCTTGTTATTGAACCGAGCAATTGATGTTTAGCAGTATCCTGCTGCTTGATCCTCACCTCTAGAAAAAAACAGGAGATTTCGCTAACATCCCATTGCATCCTGTCATTTAGTTGTTTCATATTTGCATTCAAAAGGTTCAATTCCCCATGTTCAATCCTTCACGCTCAGCAAGTCACTATATGCCTGGTGGAAAGGTTTCAAATATTCACGTCACGCAGGCTCTTTGTCAATTAGATCCCAGTGAGCAAACGTGGGTCTCTCTCTCTCACAGTCAATGCCAGATAATTATTGTGGATTTCTCGAGATGCTGCACGTCAAGGTGAGATTCACCAACCGAGTCTCCCCACCCCACCACCTCCCCACCCCACCACCTCCCCACCCCACCACCTCCCCACCCCACCACCTCCCCACCCCACCACCTCCCCACCCCACCACCTCCCCACCCCACCACCTCCCCACCCCACCACCTCCCCACCCCACCACCTCCCCACCCCCCCACCACCTCCCCACCCCCCCACCACCTCCCCACCCCCCCACCACCTCCCCACCCCACCACCACCTCCCCACCCCCCCACCTCCCCACCCCACCACCTCCCCACCCCCCCACCACCTCCCCACCCCCCCACCTCCCCACCCCACCACCTCCCCACCCCACCACCTCCCCACCCCACCACCTCCCCACACCCAAAAGCACAAATCTCACCCCAGTACAGCCGAGCAGATAGGCAATGGCAACCGGATGCCCCCAAAAGTGCCCCAAAAGTGCGAAAGGCAGCAGCTTTCTGTGCTGACAACAGAGTAGCATGGTGGTTGGAGCACCAACCTCACAATCAAGGGTTGATTCCCTGGCAGCGCAAAACCTTAAGCGAATTACCTCACTCCACACACCTCCGTTTATCTAGCAGTATGTAGGAAGCCGGTTGTTAGTAGATTGGCGGAATGCTTTTCCCGGGGTAATAATACCTTCAAATAATTTTTGTTTTTTAATGTGGACGATCAATCCGTGACTCTTTGTGGTTGCCGCGTTTCGCTCATAACATATACAGTCGATTCATTTCGTAGTGTGTTCTGTTTCAACAACAACAACAAAATGACACTTGTATAGTGCCTTTCACGTCGGGAAGACGGTGAACAGTCAGTGTTTCAGACCTGAGCTGGTGTCAGGATCGTGGAGGGAAGGGGGTGGGGTGGGGAGCGGCGTGACCGATGGCACTGACGATGAGGTGGGTCTTGAGGTGGGAAGGAAGCTGGGGAGTGGGAGGGCGAGGCAGAGGCATTGCAGAAAATGTCTTAAAAACAGGGGCAGAAAATGTCTTAAAAACATGATAAGGCGTTACATCAAATTCAAGGATGATTATTATATTATTTTTTTAAATTCTTGCATTTGATATAGCGCTTTCCAGATCTTATCAACGTCCCAAAGCGTTTCACAGAATATACTATAAAGTGAATTGACTGTATATATTTGTAGGCGAATCGCGGCAGCCAATTGCGCACAGCAGTGTCCCACACACAGTCGTGGATTGAAATGACCAATTTTATTATTGTGGTTTTTTTGGAGGGATTATTATTAGGCGCGTGTGTGTGGAGTAAGGAAACTTGCCCAAGGTTTCGCCCTGACCTGCCTGGATTCGAACACAGGTCTCCCCAGCTTGCAAGACAAGTGCTCTAACCACTGAGCCACAGGAGCTCCACATTAATTTTCTTAACTCAAATGACAAATCTAAACCAAAGACATTGTGTTTATCTCGATTTTCCCTTCCACCACTTGTGGTCTTTGACCTGGCCTCGTTAAAGGCTTATAGCTCTTTCCAGTCGTTCGCAACTCAAATGGTAAACGCACCTTCATAATCCTCGTACTGTATCTCAGAAACATTTCACCACCGAGTTAACTAACAGCTGGGAGCTCCCGGCCAACAATTACACTTTCAACACAAGCGACAAATGGAAACAATTTCGTCAAACTGCACAAGGTCACCAGTTGTTTTTTCACTACTTCCATGTTTCTTTGCCCAAGTCTCTTCGCTTGCCAACGAAATGCACACAGTCACAGTGCAGTGCTTAAGCCACTCTGAGATGCTACCCCAGATGAAGGGCACTGAAAGTTGTTATTGTTGGATCCCGTGAAGCAATTTTAAATGTCCTTAAGCTAAGATAAGGAGCTATACCAAAGGCAAGGATTTATACAAAATCTCTCTCCCGCCCCTCCGAATAACAATAAGAATCCTTGTACTGTATGATACCAAGCCTTATCATGTCTTCGAGACGTCTCAAAACACTTCATAGAATATACTGTAAAATTAATTGACTGTATATTTTGTGGAAAAACTTACCCACATGACTAATAAATAATATATATATATATATCCCGACAAAAGCCTCTGAAGCTGTCAGTTTATTTCTCCCACATTTATCCTGACTGAACTTTTCTGGAATTTTCGCTTTGGTTTGTTCTCCTGCAGTGCCCCCCACCCCTCCATCTGTTTCCAACATTCTGGCAATTAGCCTCACACCAGATGCTGGATTCCAATCCACATCAGCGCATGATGTCACTTTCATTTCAGATGCTTTCCAGTTTTGTTTTGTGTGTAATCCCAGAGCCCGTCTTTCAACACGACTTTGTCACACTGAACACAATGTGACACAAGTCGACAATTGCGCCCGCAATAAACGGCTGCTAAATTGACACCATCCTTTAGGGTGAACGCAGGGCTAAACAACAGCTCACATGTATGTAGCTACCCTCCACACAGGGTAGCGTCTCACAGCGCTTAGCAATGGCTGAACCTGACTCCGTGTCTGGGTGGTGGGGAGGGGGGAAGGGAGGGAGTAAGTAAGTAATCCTTAAATTTATACAGCGCTTTCCACGCCTTATCGACGTCCCAAAGCGCTTCACAGAGTTTGGGAAAGGAAAGTAGGAAAATTAATTGTATATTTGTGGGCGAAAGTTCGGTCGAAGAGGAAGGTTTTCAGATGGGCTAAAAAATGGGAGAGAGGGCGCAAGGCGGAGGGATTACGAGTTTTGGGGCATAGTGGCTGAAAGCGCTCCTTCTGATGGTGGGGCGGAAGGAGAGAGGGTCCAGCAGGAGGCCAGTGCTAGTCGAGCGGAGGTGCTGGGTTATGAATTATGGAGTGAGAAGGTCAGCGATGTAGGGAGGTGCCAGAGAGTGGTGGATTTGACCACGAGTGTGACGATTTTGAAGCCGATTCATTTTGGTGTTGGGGAGCCAGTGGAGCGTGGGCTGGAACTGATGAGATGCGGGTAGGGAGTTTGGTAAGTGTAAAAAACATGGCAATATTAAGGCTGCCGCTTTACCAATGACACGCTAGAATATGTATATGGAACAGAAGATGAGATGGGGGGAAGCAAAATGGGACGGCATATTGAGGTTGAAACAACACTTATTGGCAAACCCAGCATTAATGGTGCTGTACAGCACTGCACTGATTGAGCAATGCTCAACTTGAGAATACTGTACCTGTGAACACAACAGATCACAACATGGCAATTATCCTGTTTGCCTGGTTTATCCCCCCACCCCACCCCCCAACCCCATGAGCTGTGAGCAAAGAGTCAACTAACATCCCTCCAACACTTTTTCATCACTTTCCCTGACAAGTCCCATCCTGTCCATGCAGTCAGTACATGTACTTGCTATTTTGCTGTACACTGAATATATCTGTATTGAACTTCATTTGCCAACTGAGTGCTATTGCTTTCAATTCCACGTCTCCCCCACCCAACACACCTGACTCCCAACCTGCAAATCTAATTATTTTCCAATGGGTCTGTAAATCCAGAGAAAAAATATCTAAAGAAAACGCAAAATATTGCAGATGTTGGAAATCTGAAACAGAAATTGCTAGGAACAGTCAGGTGGCATCTTTGGAGAAAGGAAACTGAGTCAAAGTTTCGGGTCCACGACCCTTCATCAGTACTGTATACAAAAAACAGGAGATGGTGGGGGTCCAATAACATCCCCCAAATATCACAGTTACTAGTGCCTGTACACATTTTGACCAACTAATAATAATAGTATTTGCATTTATTTAGCACTGTACCACTTCTTCGAGACGTCTCAAAGCCCTTCACAGAATATACCGCCCAGTGAATTGATTGTATATTCTGTGGGCAAAATGCGACAGCCAATTATGCACAGCAGTATCCCACAAAGAGTCGTGGATTAAGTTTATTTTGAAAGGATTACTGACTGCTTGTGAATTATTTACTACAATGACCTCGCTCGACTTCCTTCCCTTTAGCCGGTCGCTAATCCATGTTGTCTCACCATTTATGCCAGTGATGATTGACCAAATTATTACTTTTGGGGAGGGGATTATTATCAGCCATGTGGAGTAAGGAAACTTGCCTAAGGTTTCTCCCTCCCGGGAATCAAACTCAGCTCTCTCACTTGGGAAGCGAGTGCTCTTAACCATTGAGTTACAGGACTCCACAACACCTCAGAAAAGTCTTGAGCTCAGTCAGACAAAATCTACCCGGGCTGGTGATAATTTGTTACATTATTGTCAGACCATCTTCCATTCAGAATTCATAAGCTTATCAATAATAAACAACAAATATTCCCTGCATTAGACGCCGTCCGGCTTGGAGAGCGCTATATAAATCCAGGTTGTTGTCGTCATTAGGTATAGAGAAATTCCCTCTTTCTCAACAATAGCAATAATCCATGCATTTGATGTAACGCTTTCACATCTTGTAGTCATCTCAAAACGCTTCACAGAATATACTGTAAAGTGAATTGACTGTATATTTGTGAGAAGAACATGGTAGCCAATTGAACATAGCAGTGTCCCACAGTCATGGGTTGAAATGATCCACTTATAATTGTTTTTTTCAAGGGATTATTATCAGGTGTGTAGAGTAAGGAATCTTGCCCAAGGCTTTGAACCCTGGTGTCTGCCTTGCAAGGCGAGTTCTCTAACCACTGAGCTACAAGACTCCACAACGCTTCACAATGCCATGGGATTTTTAACGTTTGCCTGAACAGGCACCGGTTTAATGCCTCACCTGAACGACAGCACCTATGACAATGCCCAGCATGGACAATGTCGCTTCAAATTTCTGACGTGGGGCTTGAACCCACAACCTTTATCCACACAGATTTTGCTCCGACGGATACCTAACCATCTTCATGCTAATAACCGAGAGAAGCTTACCTTGGATCTTGCCATGTTATTCCTGTCTTAATTGTTGGTGCTGAATGACAACACTGGGGCTCAAAATAAATGGAAAATGTTCCAGTTTGCAGTGATAGCTCCCACTCAGGCAAAATACTAAAATATTCTAAAATTATATTACACTGGGAGGACATATAATTTGTACCACATGTTGTAAACATTAGGCCAAATAATGAAATTTTCTTTGAGTCTTTATGGTTTTGCTTGACATGATCTATGCTTAGTTAATATAAGTAGTTTTCACTGAAATAAGAAACATCTGTCCCCGATTCTAAATGCCAAAAGTGCATTAATAATACAGCGAAGTGCAGTAGGACACACCGAGGGATGATCCGATATTGTGGCAGATTGATGCGTTGGTTACAACACAGTCCGTGGAGCAATGCGATTTCATAAACAGGTTCTCGGAATCAGCACCGGATATGGCAACAGGTTGCTTTGCTTCCCCGCTGTGCCTGTTTGACCAGGACAAATGAATTTCCAACTTTCCTACTTTCCTAGTAACCTCAAAACTGCGGGATTCCTTTAGCTCTGTTTTCCAGCCCTCCTCAAATCTATAACTCTTGAAAGCCCAAGTTTGGCTTCTGTTCTCTCTCCTCATTTAACCTCAGTGCTTTCAATAAAGTTCTTCATAAAGCAAATTTCTCCTACAACTTTTCCTGACCTGCATTGGTCCCCTTTCTCCTTCACAGGTGGTGGTGGGGGAATTATTAGCCAGGACACTGGGAGAAAAAAAAAAAAACTTTACTTTAAAAATCATGCCACAGGAACTTCAACGTGAGAGACAAAGAGAGACAAAAAGAGAAGGAAAAACAACAAAGAGTCCGGTTACTTATACCTAGAGTACTTGACTTGGAATGGGAAGCTCAGCTTTAGTTACTGCTGACAACTCTGTTTGAGTGCAAAGCTTGCCAGAGGCAACTCTCTGGAATGGGTACCTATCTAATCTGGCGCTGAGACCTACATACCAACCCTGCCCAACACGGCCGTTACTGTCACAATGCATTTCAAACAATCAGGCACATTAGAACATGCAGTTCGGTTCCTGACTGGCTGAGGGCTCAGGTATGAGGAGAAATTGCAGCCAAGATGTTTATAAAGGTACAAGTTGCTCAGAAGAAAACTGAAAGATCGCAATATGGCAGGGAGTGGGGGCTACACTGTGCTTATATTTTTTTAAAAAAACATCTGTATGTTAGGCTGATCTTCCAGCAATATTGAACAAGTGGTAGTTGGAGACAAGCCGGGAACCTTCTCATCTTTTCCTTGGGGCACTCATTCTCCACAGGTTCGCCTACAACAACAACAACAATTTCACATCTGGAGGACATCCCAAGTCACTGGACAGTCACTGTTTCAGACTCGAGCTGGGGTTGGGATCGGGGAGGTTGGAGGGAAGGGAGGGGTAGGGGAGGGTGACCGATGGCCCGGTCGAAGAGGAGTGGCTTGAGGCGGGACTTGGTAGAGGCTAGGGAGGAGGCAAGGGGTGGAATTCCAAAGGTTGGGGGCAAATACAGTCACCGCATCTCACATTTTGTATTTATATAAGCACCTCTCAAGCAGAGTCTTGGGGCTGAGTTGTCTTCAAGGTGACATGCCAGAATTGGCTGTCTGGTTCCTGAGACAGCTGTGTCCACAACACTCCAGGTCAGTGCTGATAACAGTTTAGTTCTGGGGCAAGACTTTGGCAAGGAGGCCAGTCACTGGGGCAGGGACTCTTCTCCCTCAGCTTCCGTAAACCCTCTTTTAAGCCCAAACCATAATGGGTTATGTGATCCCAGGTGGACAAATGCTTTCAATGACAAGCAAAGCTGGTTACTTTCCAACAGTGCCCCCAAACTGCACTCTTGGGTTCCCGAGTCTTGTCTCTTGCCAACTTGCCCCTAATATTCTCCAGAATTAGGTAAGCGGGAGTGAACCTCTGCAGAGAGATTGGTCATTCTAGTTTGGATAGTCTCTTAACCATGGCGATCGGTTTCTGTGTGGGTCAAGACACCCGGGTCAAAAAGAATGGACCCAAAGGAGTCCTTGCAGTATGGGTCACTGGCAAACAACAACAACAAAATTACAGTGCAAAGGCACTGTAGCTCCATCAGTGGCATCGGGGTACAGGACAAAAAGAATAAGTATTAAATTATCAACCTCTGGGAAGATACACAAAATGTGGCAGAGTAACTCATTATCTTACAAAGCTCACATCCAGACTGAGTAAGAATAAGATCATTACACTGTGTGCACACACACATACAAGTTAGCAGGTCCCAGAGGTTAAAAGACAGCTGTAAAACTGACAAATAATCTCTGTAGAGACTCTCTGGGAATACTGCAAAACTCCCCCAATTAATTAAGGCAGTAGCCTTTATAAACAAATGATCAAATGCTCACTTTTCACTCTGGAACTCCATCCCACAGTCCACTCGCCTCACTCCCTCTCTCACCTCCTTCAAGGCCCTCCTCTTCGACCGTGCGTTCTGCTGTCCACCCAACTCTCTCGCTCCCCTCCTAACTCTCTCCCGCCCCTCACCCCTACGCTGCCCCTCTCCCCTGCTCGGGTCCCGACCTGACTGTTCAGCGCCTTGGGACGTCCTCCAGACGTGAAAGGCGCTCTATAAATGTAATTTTGTTGTTGTTGTGGCTGATACAATACACCTTTATCATGTAATCCTGCAAAGCTGGGAATGGAATCAATAAATAATTGCTTGTTCCACCCGAAAGGTTTGTTTCAGACCCGAGGTGATCTCAATAACACACCATATCTTCCTGGGCACATTGATACTATTTTGACATTGCTCTAATATTTTGTTATATGTAGGGAGAGGAGATAGGGAAATGAGGCTTATAGCCAACTTGCTGAGTTCATGTACTTGGCTCTGTGGAGACAGCGGGCAGGAATGGGGGAGGGAGAGGGGGAGGAGGGAGAAACATTGGGGCAAAAAAAATCAATGCAATTCATTCCTCTACATACACACAAATTCACCACACACACACGCACTGCCTCTCAATCAGCTGGCTTTGCTGAGGCCCTGCACAGCCCAGAGAGGTCACCCACCTGTCCTCTCGCCCTGCGAGACACATGGAGGCTCAAACTGAGCAGAGGAAGATGATTCATTGAAAAAAAACCTTGCATTTATACAGCGCCCTTCACATGGGGTAGTGTGCCAGAAACCTTCACAGAGGCGGAGTCTGACAACCGAGTGATATGAAATATCACAACGTAAAATATACAGAGCCACGACAACTTGCACTGATATAGTGACCTTCACCCAGGGTAGAATTTTGGATCTTAATAATGACAAGGGGAAAGGGGAGGTGACCTTGGGCAAACAACAAAATTACATTTGTAAAGCGCCTTTTACGTCAAAGAGGAAAGTCTTCGGGTACGATCTGAAGATGGGCACAGGTGGGGAGGGAGGCTAGGTGGGAGGGATTGAGGCAGGTAGTTCAAGAAGTCCAGCAAAATGTAAATTACAGCAAATAGCAAACGTGTTGGAGCCATGGATGGTCTGCACAGGGAGTATTAGATCAAACATTCTACTATGTCGGTGACACTGAGTAGAGGCATGAGTTCAAAAATGACAGAGTCCGCAAACAGCTTGAGCTCCCACCACCCCTCCGTCAATGCTGACAGGAGCCAGACAATCCTGACCTTCACCATGAGGGAAAGGGGTGGGCAGAGAACACCTACACCCCAACATCACTGTGCAAAATGGTCATCAACAACATGTAGGTCTTTTGAATTCCTCAATGCACTTTAGGTAGATATTCCCCTTCTGCTGGGATAATGTCCGTTACTGAGCTCCTGAACTCTCCTCTCCACAGACAGCACATGGGGAGAATAGCTGGGCTAGAACAGGATCAGCTGTGATCGGTCTCCCTTCCCCCTTCACACATGGTCACAGAGCCAGCCAACACTCACATATGGATACAGTGTTTGAGTGAAGCCCACGACTGTAGCCAAGCACAAGTCGACACCTTCAAGATAACTTGATCTCCAACTCCAGCCGGATTGAGGCGGATCAGGTAGCATTAGGACCATGTGTGCCTTAAATTACGAGATCCCTTTTATAATATCTGCAGTGTTGGTGAATTTTTGGTCATGGTTTAGCTAAATATTCCCACTGAAAAATTCCACGTATTTTATCCATTCCCTTCCCCATCACAACTGATAATCTTCGGTTAAAAGCATTTCCCAGTACAGGAGTTCAAACCTTCAACCTCACTGGTTTGCAAGCATATAACGAAACACATTGTGTGAATCGCAAACACAGCAGATCAGCTACAAGTCTCTTCTCCTCACCCATCAAGTTTGCCGCAAACATTTTACATTGTGTAGTCGTTGTAGCTCAGTGGTTAGAGCACTCACCTTACAAGCGAGAGACCTGAGTTCAATTCCACGCAGGGCGAAACCTGGGCAAATTTCCTTACTCCACATGCCTAATAATAATCCGTTAAAAAAAATTGGTCATTTCAATCCAACACTGTTTGTGGGACACTGCTGTGCGCAATTGGCTGCCGCGTTTTGCCCACATATATACAGTCAATTCACTTGACAGTATATTCTATGAAGCGCTTTGAGACGCCCAGAAGACGTGAAAAGCGCTATATCAAATGCAAGGATTATTATTGCCATCATCCATCCATTTCACAATGAGCCATTAACGTCAACACTTCTCAAAGTACTCACAGGCTTTGTAGCACTTTGTGCATGTAGCAGAAAGCCATAGAGTAAATCACCAATTTGTCTGGGGGATCCTTGGCCAGGACACCAGGAGAAACACCCTTAACTTTTTTGAAGAGCACCGTAAAAGATTTTACATCTAATGATAATAATCCTTGCAAACCCGACCGACAAAAAGCTTTGGCTTTCAGAAGCTGGATAAGAAGTCTCCCTGTCCCAGTGTTCTGCCAATGAGCCAGGGTATCTATCATCAATGGTACCTTGAAATACTGTAGCCTTGTCTGGGTCAGGAACTGAAGATTTCCACGGATGATCGACTTGATTCCAATATTCCATTGTGTCACCTCTGAGGCCAGTCATCATTTAACCCCATGCCCCATCCTACCTCCAATCCCCCCAGAAGATAGGATAGCGCCCCCAACACTACACTGATGTACCTTTGTGAGACAAAATAACATTAATTCTTGAAAGGAGCCACAAACCTGTAAAAAGGATCAGATCAAATGCGCCCAGACGCTTTGCAGATACAATCAGTGAGAGACCAACAATAACTGATTGTTTATAGGAAGGAATTTTTCACTACATTGTAGTGCTGCTGTACCACGAATCTTAAGGGAAATATGTTAAAAGTCAAGGAAATAGTTTTTTGTTCCCCCTCTAGGTCATAAACAACAATGCAAGCATTATCAAAGGAATGTCACGGGTTGAGGAACACACTGTCCTAACATTACTTGATATACCTGATACAGTACCGACCAGAGGAGATGTCTACCTGGGAGATGAATTTGAAGGAAATCAAGTCCAAAAGTGGAATTAACCCCTTAGGTGCTGGAGTGTGCTTCTTAGCCGCAATCACACACACCCTTACACTAGCTGAATTGTACAACCAGAAAAGGAATAAACTTTTTTTTAGTGTGCGTGTGTTTCGCCGACAAAAATCAATTCAGTCAATTCGCTTTACGCTATATGCTGTGAAGCGCTTTGACGCATCTGGAAGATGTGAAAAGCACGATATCAAATACAAGGATTATTATTATTATTATTATTATTAAACTGATACCAAAAAAAACACTGTACAAGTTATTATTATTATTAAACTGAAATAAAAAAAATTAATACACAGGAGCGATTCCAAACCAGGACTCTCACCGTGGGTTTCAGGTTACAGCATGCTCAAGGTTCACCACTCGCTTGTAAAGGTCATTTAAACAATTGATACTGTGTATAAAATCCCAATCCACTGCCCACCATCTTCATTCTGCCAGGTGGGAGGCCATTTAAATTCAGAGTCTCGTCCAAGTCACATGTCGCTCTTTAATTTAATTCTCGTGAACCTGACTGAGCAGTCACCGTGGCAACTGTTCCAGGGATTCGTCAAACTCCTGAGATTTACATTCAGGAATGACATTGAAACTTTGTCCATTTTTGGGCTCACTGAGCTCCTGGGATAACAGCATGAAAGGTGGTGGGGGGGCAATCAGGGCAGATCTAACCGGGGATTCAGGAGATATTTCTTCACGTAGCGGGTGGTGAGAATGTGGAGTTCACTGCCGGAAGCTGTTTTTGACACAAATAGCATTAACTTGATTAAGAGAATAGCATTGATTACTGTACCTGTACTAGTGTGACAAGCCCGGTGTCATTTCCTACACCAGCTATCATCTCAATCTCAGAGAGATTACCAATTACCATGTCCATGTCACTTCCATGCCATGCAGATATGTGACAGCTAGGAAATGGGTCAAGCACTCATGCAGTAACACCTAGGAGACAGTGATCTCATCAGGCTGGACATCACACCATTCAGATGTAACACATAGAAGACAATGATCCCATCAGGCTGGACATCACACCATTCAGATCCTGAAGATGAAACAATAGTGTTTTAACCCACCGTAGCGTAGCATCCAGCGTAGCAATACATTACTTTTAGCTCTGTTTATAAATCAATTGTCCTTGTGTTTGATACAGTGCCTCTGTGGTTGAAATATGTACACTGACCAGTGTACAGTGTTGACTATTTCTGAGACAATGCAGCACTCAACCAGCACTGAACTTGAGCATCAGGCTTGATGGGGGCTCAAAGTTTAGTCTTAAAGCTTAAACCCACAAACTTCGGGACCAGAGGCAAGAGTGCTACTAGCTGTGTTAGCCTGATACTTATTGGATGGGATGTGTGCCAATGTTTCAAACCAAGACGGTATTGAGTTTGGCTCCATTGGATATCAAGAGTAAACGTCTGCCAACTCACATTTTATGGGAGAGGAAACGCAAACGGAAACGTTAGTATTGAAAACAAAGCAACTTCCTATAGTGGCCAGCGGAAACATATTTTACCCTTGTTCGCGGACAACAGATTAATGAGAGAAGGAAAAATGCTGCATTTATAAAATATATGTGTTTACACAACCCAAGTGCAGAGGCCTTCAAAACTGCAGTTATTCTGAACATAACTTTTACAATTCCAATCAGCCAAATATTTAAAAAGAAGAATTCTAGAAAGGTATACGGAAAAGGCAAGAGAATAATAATAATCTTTGCATTTGATATAGTGAATTATTGTATATCTGTGGACAAAACTCAGCAGCCAATTGCGCACAGCAGTGTCTCTAAAACCAACAACAAAATTACACTTGTATAGCGCCTTTCATATCGGAAGGACGTCCCAAGGCGCTGGATAGTCAATGTTTCAGACCCAAACTAGGGTTGGGATGGTGAAGGGACTGTGGGATGGAGTTCCAGAGTGTGGGGCAGAGAAGCTGGAAACCCGTTCGCCGACGGTAGGGTGTGTTGGGCGGGGGACATGGAGCAGGCTGGAGCCCGCTGAGCGGAGGGGACAGGGAGGTTTATAGGGGAGGCGAGGGAGGGGGCGAGGCAGAGGGACTGTGGGATGGAATTCCAGAGACACTGGGCAGAGTTATTGAATGCTTGCCCACCACTGGTGGGGCGGGGGACATGGAGCAGGCAGGAGCCTGCTGAGTGGACGGGGTGGACACTTTGGTAGGGGATTAGTAGGTCGCAGTGGTATGGAGGGCTTTGACTGTGAGAACCAGGATCTTTAATTGAATCCTCTGGGAGATGGGGAGCCAATGGAATCAGGCGGGAATGGGGGAGATGGGGTCACAGAGCTTGGAATAGAAGAGGATATGGACTGCAGAGTTCTGGATTATCTGAAGCCTATGGAGGGAAGAATTGGGCAGGCCGACAAGGAAGGTATTGGCGTAGTTGAGCCTGGATGAAGGCATGAATGAGAGTTCTGGCGGCCTGATGGGTGAGGTAGTGGTGGAGTTGGGCAATATTGCGGATGTGAGGGAAGGCAGAGCGGTTCATGCCTTGGATATGGGGGAGGAAAGACAGTTGAGGATTGAGTGACCAATTTTTATTGCTGTTGTTCTTTTCATGAGGTGATTTTCATTATTTTCATTATTTCTTTTCATTATTCTTTTCATTATTTTTTAATAGAGTTGGCCAGCCCATTTTATAATAAACGCCTCATCAACATCTTAGATAAACAAAAAGGGATTTGTCTGCTTTTCTCTCTTGTTTGTAAATAGAGAGGTATGGAGGAGGGGAATAGGAAGAGAGCAGTAAGATGGGCCAGAGTCTCCCATGCATGGACTAGATGGGCAAGTTGGACTCGCTTTGCTACTGTACAGTCTACGTCTAGATTCTATGTGTATGATATGTTGTGACCTTAATTTAACTCACTCCAAAAGAACTTCAGGCCATCTGCCCCTATTACAGTGATCTGTGTAATTTGCAAAAATATTCCATGAATAAGGAAATGAAGCTTGCCCACAATCAGGCCCCAGGGTGCAGTCTTTGTCTGAGTGGGCAACACATCTATTTGTGAGTGGGGAAGGAAGAGAGAGGGAGAAGGGTTTGCAAACTGTCTCTTTTTTCAAAAAAATTCAACCCTGGGGGACTGTTCTCTTAAGTTATTTATGTCGCAAGTCAAGAACATTTAGAGATTTCTCTCAATGCCTCACCGGTCTTCCTAGCTCCTCTCCCTCACTGAGCCATCAATTGAATCATTGCAAGATTCCACCAGCACCCTATTCCCCACAGCGGATCTATTTCAATATTCCCGTTCTATCTTCCAAGTGCCTTCCACCTCCTCCCTCCCTGTTCTCAAAAGCCCATCCATCCTTTGGATGAGATGTGAAACTGATTCATTCGGATGTTAAAAGATCCTGTGATACTATTCGAAAAGTAAAGAGTATTTCTCCCAGTTAAGTGTCCTGGCCGACAAACCACCAGAGAGAAAAAAAAGTCATTCACTTCATGCCTGTTTGAAGGACGTTGCTGCTTGCAAATTAGCTGCTGCATTTGTTCGTCTACAACAGACATAGTTCATTACATAAATCAGGTTTTTGTTGCAATATAGATTTACACCCTTTTCATAAATTCTTTACACCCTTTTCATTATCTAAAGTATCCAAGAAATTAATAAAGAATTGTAAACTGTTCAACTTTCACCTACAAATAGTCAATTCACTTTACAGTATATATTCTGTGAAGCACTTTGAGACGTCCAGAAAACGTGAAAAGCGCTATATCAAATTTAAGGATCATTATTATTAGTAAAACTCAATCCCAACAACTTTTATAGTTATAACAGTGTTTATATAGCACCCTTCGAGCAGGGTAGCGTCCCGGAGAGCTTAATCTGAATCATGTAGCTAAATCTGAATAAATCATGATCCAGAGAGTCCATGGGGTTTTCTTTGGGGAATTCTTTTTTAAGAGTCCTGTAGTTTAATGGTTAAACCACTTGCCTCGTAAGCGAGAGACCCGAGTTAGATTCCATCCAGAAATGTTGATTACCTCCATCAGTCTCAACTCAAAAGGCAACATGATGTGCCAGAGTGTTGTCAATCAGAATTTTACAAGTAATTCCTAATCGGGGCTGCATACTATCAGGGAGAGCCTTCAGTGAAGGTTTCAACAATCTAAAGTATCCAAGAAATTAGTAAAGCATTGTAAAATATTCAACTTTGATCCCTGGTCCCGAGCTAATGTTCAATGATCTCAGCCTGGGAAGTGTGTGCTTGTATGCGTGTGTGATGGTAGTGTCTGTGTGTGTATGCGTACGTGTGTGTGTGTGTGTATAAGGGGGTTGGGGGTGGGGGGGGGGGGAATTTCACTAGCTGTACAATTGGTCTTAGAGCTGCTAAACAGACTTCCTGTTAAAAGAAAGAAAAATCTGCCAAGGCTTTGCCTCTCATTCTCTCCTGATTGTTATCTAGTGAGTGACCTTTGCTGAAAAATGTATGGAAATCATCCAAAGGCGTGAGCAGGCTAAACTCAATGCCCTCACAGTCGGTCAAAGAGAGGCAACAGTCACTATCTTGGCTAACAGATGCCGGGCCCATTGGGTGGGGGAGGGGAGGAAGAAAAGCAACAGGGAAAATGTTTCCAATCAAGACCTAGAGGTGGCAGGAGTATGTCGTCGGACACATCCTTCACAGCCACCCCAAGGGATAATAATAATACTTACATTTATATAGTGCTATTCATGTCTTATCGACACCTGGCTTTAGAGAGTTGGAGGAGTTTACCCTCAGCCAGTATGTTGCTGAGACATATGTGTGGTGTCTCAATAGATAAAGGGCTGCACAAGTGATCGCAAGCCCCAATAAGATGTTTGATCTATAGAGCAAGGTGAAATGTTCGGAAAGTTTCCTTACTCCACACGGTCCTGTTCACCTAGCAGTAAGTAGGAACTCAGTTATTAGTTGAATGGCGGGTCACTTTTATGGGGGTAATAATTGCTTCACAAAAAAAATTGGGTCACTTCAATCCACAACTTTCATAGATTCATAGAATTTTACGGCACAAAATGAGGCCATTCGGCCCATCTAGTCTGTGCCGGCTCTTTGAGAAGAGCGATTCAATCCCACTGCCCTGCCCGCTCCCCATAGCCTAATAGACCTGTTCTCCCTGTTCGTGGGGACACTACTATGCACAATTGGCTGCTGCGTTTCTCCCACAAAATATACGGTCAATTAATTCACTTGACAGTATATTCTGTGAAGTGCTTTGAGATGTCTAGAAAACATCTCAGGATTCCCAAACCTTCAGGAGAAATGGAAAAACAAAGCAGGGAAGTGATCGGGGGAAAAACAGTGTGTGGGGGTGGTGGGTGTGTCTGGAAGGATGATACCAGACAGTCTGAAAATGAATTTGGTGATCTTGGGAACAAGAAAATCAGAGCCAATTCCGATCTCCTCGTGGACATGTACATCCCAGCAACCGTGATCAGTCACCGCGGCCGATTTTCCCCTTCAACAACAACTTGCATTTATATAGCACTCTCCACGCCGGGCGGCGTCTCAGAGCGCTTGTCAATGGTGGAATCTGAGGCTTCGCCAGGAAGAGGGGCATGGTGGCCGTAAGCGCGGTTGAAAAGAAAGGTATTCAGGCGCGACCTGAAGATGGGGAAGGAGGGGTTAAGGTGAAGGGGTTGAGGGAGAGAGTTCCAAAATTTCAGAGCGTAGTGCCTGAAAGCATGACTGCCGATAGTGGAGCGGAGGATTTGGGGAACAAGCTGGTGGCCACACACACTAGAGCGGGGACACCGGGTACTGCTGTGGGGAGAGAGATAGAGGGGTGCCAAGGAATGGAGAGATTTAAACACAAGAGTGAGGATACCTTCACTGCCAGCCGAGGGATGTGAGGGTCAATTATGGTCCCCTCTCAGCTGACATCATCTCACTGAGCACAGAGAGGACTAGCCAGTGGGCAGAGGTTATTCTTGGTCTGCGCATCTCATTTGTCACTCGGCCAACCGAACCAACAACGGGGAAAGCACATCGCAGGCTTAATTGGGCAATAGTTAACACATTTATTGCTGCAAAATACAAGCCAAGCCATTGTCCATTGCGTACAGTACATGAACATAAATGCACTAGACAGCAGTACCTCGTCCAGAGGTTGTGGTGACACGGTAAATGTTGACCGCCACCTGGACTCTGATGTATCGGGTGCCCCCCAGCCCTTGCCTGGCTCAGTTAGCTCACACAATTTACTCTCTGAAGTTACTCGGAGCTTTATTTCTTTTTGCCCATAAAATATTTTTCGTGGAGGAAGCCCCGACAGACAGCGCCAGGTGGGGAGACACAGTTTGCACAAAGCGAAGGACTGACGGATAGCCAGTCAGTCGGTTGGTCGGCAATAACTGGGGGTGGGTTGGTACACTGCAGGGCCACACTCGAAGGCGCGTTACGTTCAAAGCAAATGGCTCGGGAGGAATTCTGGACGAGGCTGCCACCTGGCAGCTCTCAAGGACTCCCACCAAATTCTGGCCGTTTGAAGGGAACAGCAACCCCGGATTGGATTACACTCTCCAGCTGGTTGTTGTGCAGCTTGCGTGTCACTGTTATTTCTGAGGGCAAACATTCTTGCGTCACCTGGAAAGGGTTAAAAAAAAAGACCGGATGCTCCCGTGCCGAAACGGAGAGGGAAAGGCAACTGCGACTGCACCTCTCCGCAGCAGGCCATCAACGATGCTTGGGTGGCAATGAAGGGCTTTCAAGCCAGTTATAATCACAGTATTACTTGGTGCAGTGAAACCGCTTTTATATCCATGTATGGATGTATCTGTGTACACTGAGACCACAAGGTATTTACAGCATGCAAGGCCTGAGAAACGTGGGAGTCCATGAACTAAAGCACAAGGCAAAGCCAGAGAGAAACAGAGAGAGAAAGAGAGACCAAACACGGCTCACTCTCCGCAGATCGCCTAAGGGCAGCGCAAGGGCAATAAATCATCTACACATTAACTTAATTACTAACTTACATTCCACCGCTGCACTCTTCTCTTCCCTCCCTCTCCAAAAGTACATTTACAGAATAAAAGAGGGTTTCTTCTTTCCTCTCTACCTTTCTAACCCGGCCTCCACAACCCCCGCCCCCACCCCACAAACACCCCGTTACAATAATAATCCTTGGACATTTGATATGGTCATTGAGTGCTCAAAGCACTCCACTGTGGTGTAGTGACTTTGTTTGTAGTAAAACTCAGCAGCCAATTTGCAAACAACAAGGTCCCACAAACAGCTACAAAATGAATGGTGGTGGTTGTGCGGCAGGGAAGAATTGTTGGCCAGGATACCAAGAGAAACTCCTTTCTCCCTTCTCTTTTTAAGTAGTATTGTGGGAGCTTTAACGTCCACCTGAACAGGTAGATGTGACCTTGATTTAATCCTGCAAAAGGATACCCAGCATTGCCCTGGACTGTCAGTTTCGATTGTTGGTTCAAAGTCATGATAGAACAAGGGCTGGAATGACTGTTCCTCTGCGATGGACCTGCGATGGATCTCCTGTAGCTCAGTGGTTAGAGCACTCGCCTTACAAGCGTGAGACCTGTGTTCGAATCCAGGCAGATCAGGGAGAAACGTTGGGCAAGTTTCCTTACTCCACATGCCTAATAATAATCACTCAAAAAAAAAACCACAATAATAAAATTGGTCATTTCAATCTACAGTATATTCTGTGTATATTCTGTGAAGCACTTTTGAGACGTCAATGAGATGTGAAAAGCACTATATCAAATGCAAGGATTATTATTAGAGGCCCAGATTCCTGACCTGCACAAGTTGATTCATTAAGCACAAAAGATATTTTATATGTACATAATCTTTCCATAATCAATTTTCTTTTTGTAAGAAAATGTCATTTATCATCAGAAGCTGTAGAACAAACTTGGAAGAAATTCCTAATTCTGCTTTAAGGGAGGAAACTGAAGTAAGACGTACCACAATTGACCCAGAGAGAACACCGCCATCCTAGCGTGCGTGCGTGCGTGCGTGCGTGCGTGCGTGAGTGAGTGAGTGAGTGAGTGAGTGAGTGAGTGAGTGAGTGAGTGAGTGAGTGAGTGAGTGAGTGAGTGAGTGAGTGAGTGAGTGAGTGAGTGAGTGAGTGAGTGAGTGAGTGAGTGAGTGAGTGAGTGAGTGAGTGAGTGAGTGAGTGAGTGAGTGAGTGAGTGAGTGAGTGAGTGAGTGAGTGAGTGAGTGAGTGAGTGAGTGAGTGAGTGAGTGAGTGCAAGAAATAAATGGGGGGCAATATTTACATCCAGAAGCTCAAGGAAACCAACCTTATCAGATAGCAGTTTTGTCCTGATCACTGTCCCTGAATTTCACAACTCTGCTCACTTGGATGCCAGACCTTCAATAATTTGATTTGCATAATAGGAAAACAGCACTTGAACAAACAGGAATATACTCCATTCGGGGTCTCTTGGATATTCTCCTCTTCCTCCGGCTAAAAATGATACAGAAAGGCCATTGAATCGTCAATCCCACTTTTGGACTTTTAATCCAACACTTCCAATACCTAAGGTACTGCCAGGTAGTTTAAACACGTCTCAGACGCAACCAGATTAAAGATGTCACACTTTTTTTAAAAAAAATTTAAACCTCACGTGTGTGAGGTCTTGATGCGTAACTGTTTAAATCAAAGTCAGTCAACAAATGCCAACTATTAGACAAGCCTGGGCTCAGCATTCTTGAGAGAAGATGACAAGAGGGGATCTTATGGAGGTGTACAACATTTTAAGTGGGATTGAAACAGTAAACGCAGAACAATATTGTGGGGTGCACCGAACAGTGGAACAAGAGGACATGTTTTTAGAGTTGCAAAGGGCAATTTCAGGACAGACACCAGGAGTATATCTTTACTTGGAGGGAAATTAATAACTGGAACAGGTTGCCAGGAAGGCGGCTGAGGCCAGAACACTGAATTTATCAGCTCGATGCTGTGCTGGGAAAGCAGTAGGATGGATATTCTGGAAGGATTGAATCAAGTGATCTTCTTCATCAGAAGCAATCGTGTGAGCCCATGGTTTTACAAACACTGGACTCACCCAGTGAGTCTAGAATAACAGCGTTACTCCACTTTACAATATACCCAATGAAATGCTTTGAGAACAGCAGCCACCCTCCCCCAAGAAAATACATTAGATGTAATTTTCCATCTCTGTTTGAGCCTTTGGTCAGACCTTGGTTTAATAGAGAGTTCTGTAACTGTCAACAAGCATCAAATTCCCATTTACTGCACGGCTACAAATGTGGAATTAGCCCAATTTTCCAGGAGCATGAAATCAAACTGCCCAGTACAAAAATGTTTCTGAGGAATGATCGGGCGAGTAGGGGGGAATGATCGGGTGAGGGGGCGGGGAAGGGGGGTGGGAGGGGGGGGTGGGAGGGCAGGTGGGGAGTAGGGAATATCCCAGCACAAGGCTATAAAGCAAAGTTTTCAAAACCCTAAATTGATTTGCTGCCAACCTTGTTCTGCCTGACACAGAAAGCATGTTACCTCACAGCCCTATTATATTAAGTAAGGCAAGGATTATGGGGCTCTGAGATACAGATTAGCATAAGATGCGAGACAATAAGATTCAAACGTTCACAAACCTGAGACCCTGGCAGTATTGCTCTCCCCACACAGCGGGAGGCAGTTTAAAAGCACTTTGCCCTCATTTGAAAAGTGTTTGGCCAACTCATTCCCTTTGAGAGCAAGAAAACAGGCGTCACTTTGGTGCATGCATCTCACTTAAGTGATGCGATAGTCTTTAGATACAACCCGCACCATGGTGCGCTACATTTCACAAACTTCCCTTCTACGCCCCCGTCCCTCTGCCTCTCTGGCGGTTCCACATCCACCCAGATAGAGCTCCCTGGATGCTGGAGTGAGAGCTCGCTCGGAATGAAATCCCATCCACCACCCCTGCTGAGCGTGTGCGTTGTGAATGCGGTTGTGGCAAACAGTGCAGGGCCACATTCTGATGAGCAGGAGGCGCGGAGTTAAGCTGCCTGTTTAGAGCTGGTATTCAGAAGACTGGCTAGTGTAGGAAATGGAATTACGAGGGTGCAGGAGGGATTCCTTGTCTGACCTCAGGGGCATTCCTGGCACATCCACGTGGTTCGGCTCCATCTATTTCTGTTGCCACTGAGCTGGCAGCACTCATTGCTGCTCCTGGGAGCCAAGAGTGGGGAAACTACTTGATATTGGCTATTTACAGAACGGCGTATACGACCCTGAGGGCCTAGAGTGAAAGCATGTAAATATATTATTAAAATTGTTCAACGCACAAGTCATCAAAGGAAAAAGTTGCATTTTGCTGTTCTCTATCATTGCACGTCTGCACATTTTATATTCCCACATTATTGCTCAGATGGAGAGAGAGAGGGAGAAAAAGAGAGAGAGAGAGAGGGGTGGAGAGGGAAGAGAAGAACGGGGGCGGTGGAATAGGGAGAGAGTGAGAGAAAGAGAGAGTAGTGGGAGATAGATTAAAAAGGGAAAGCAAAAGAAAACCAGAGAGTTTTCGTTGCTCACACGGCAATTTCTAGATCATTGCTATTCAGGGATGATCCACAAAGCTCTCCCCCCCACCACCCCCACTCACCCCCCCCAATTAAAACGACTGCTAAAAAACCACAAGCGCCACTCAGTTCAGGGTTATTACATCTCAGATTTCTTAAAACAGCAGAAATTGCACATTTTGTTAAATGAGAGACTTGGATCTGAAGCAACATTTCCCATTGGTTTGTTCGGGAGCCTCGCAGGCACTTGGCAGCTCAGCTGAGTCTCTGAACCCGATTCACTTTTCACCGGATTGGTTTTAACCCGAGCGTTCACTCACTGTGTCCCTCTTTCCACTCGTAAACCGCACTGTAGAAAAACACAAACTCACCAAAATGTGCGCCACCTCTATCCTAACAACATATAACACAATATCCATTTCTTTGATATTATCGTAGGTCAACTGGGTGTCTGACACATGCGGAAACCCATCACCATGCGTAAGAATATCCAAAGCAGACTGAGCGTTCCACATACATGTGCCACCTACATATGGAAATTCTCCATCTGGAATAGAATATGCACTCTTTCCATCTCCCCCCTCCCACCCGCCCCCAAGTAAGCTTCTTGCTTACCCAATTCGAGTATTAGCATAGGTTGGTGAGAGCTAATAATAATAGGAATAATCCTTGCATTTGATGTAGCGCTTTTCACATCTACTTGACGTCTCAAAGCGCTTCACAGAAAATGCTGTCAATTAGTCAATTGACTGTATACACTATATGTGAGCAAAACGTAGCGGCCAATTGTGCACAGCAGTGGCCACAAACATGCATGGATTGAAATGACCAATTCAAAAAAAAATTTGAGTTGGATTGTTAGGGGTGCAGAGTAAAGAAACTTGCCCAAAGTTTCGCCCTGCCTGGAATTGAACCCAGGTCTCTCGTTTGTAAGGCGAGTACTCTAACCACTTAGCTACAGGACTGCACAGGGTAACTCAAATCTGACGTTCTACTGCCATCAAAGTCACCTTAGAAGCAGCTCAGTTGCAGAGACAAGCAACAACAACAACAACAACAAATTACACTTATAAAACGCCTTTCACGTCGGGAGGACGTCCCAAGGCGCTGCACAGGAGGCGTGTGACCCGAGCTGGGAGGGGAGTGTACAGGGAGGGGTGAAACACGTAGGGGAGGTCGAAAAATTCTGGGTGGAACAAAAGACACGGTCGAAGAGGAAAGTCTTCAAACCGGCCTTGAAAGAGGAAAGGAAAGAAACGAGACGGAGGGATTGGGGGATGGAATTCCATAGGGTCGGAGCAGAAAAACTGAAGGCCCGGCCTCCGATGGTGGGGCGGTTCGGGCGGGGGGCTTGGAGCAGGCCAAGTCCTGCTGAACGGAGGAGGGTCCGGGTGGGCTTGCAGGGGGAGAGTAAATTGGATAAATAGGGCGGGGCAAGGCCATGTAAGGCCTTGAAGGTGAGGACGAGGATCTTGAACTCGATCCTCTGGAGGATGGGGAGTCAGTGGAGACGGGCGAGGGTGGGGGTTATGTGGTCGCGGAGGCGGGTGCGGGATAGTACACGGGCTGCAGAGTTTTGGATGGCCTGCAGCCTGTGAATGGAGGAGCTGGGGAGGCCGACGAGGAGAGAGTTTCCGTAGTCCAGCCTCACCTCTCCTCCCTCCCCTCCCTCTCCCATCCCAGGGGAATAAACATTTCTTTGAGAGGGTAAAAGGCAGATATCTAAACGTAAACATACTTGTTGTCAAGAGAATTTATGATCGAGAACATTTAGGAAATTGGTTTGCGGGAATGTTCGGTCCACTTAAGTAAAAAGTAACTGCGTTGTCCCAAAAAGGAGCACGGAGAAAATTGATGGGATTTGAGCTTTAATCAGATCTGAAACATCGCACACACATTTTGCAACAAAGAAAGCTACAGAGATCTCCCTCATTAATGATAAGCAAGGGAGAAAAACATTAGTCCAGTTATTACCTCGGAGGAAACGATAGAAACCATCTGGACAAAGCAATGACTTCAATCTTAAATGGTGGGCTGTAACAACAACAACAAAATTACAATCTTATCCCTAGTCTGTGCTAGGCTAGCTAATGTATGCCAGGCCAATTGATTGCTTTTGTTGTTTATTCTTGTTGATTTTGTTATTTATTGTTGTTGTTTGATTACCCCCCCCTACCCCTTGCCCCCTGGCCTTTCCCCCCCTTCTTCTTCCCTCACTCCCTTTCCCTACTTTCTCTCCCCCCCCCCCTTTTCCCCTTTCCTCCCTCTTCCCTCTTACCCCCCTTTCTGTCTGATGCTGCCCCTGACCCACCTTTTCCTCCCTCTCTCCCTTACCCCCCTTTCTCCCCCCTCTTCCTCCCTGACCTTACCCCACCCCACCTTTCCCTCCTTCTCCCCCCATGCCCTCTTTTCCCCCTCTCTCCCCTGGCCCCATTTCTGCGACTATTTGTGGGACACTGCTGTGCGCAATTTGGCTGCCATATTTCGCCCACAAATATACGGTTGACTTTCCTGCTCTCCTTCCTCCTACCGCGACCCCTCCCCTTGCCATCTTTCCCCCCCTTTTCCCCTAATCCCATTTCCATGACTGTTTGTGGGACACTGCTGTGTGCAGTTTGGCTGCCGCGTTTTGCCCAATATACAGTCAATTTTCCTACTCTTCTTCAACCTGCCCCAACTCCTCCTTCACTGCTCTTGTTCCAACATAACTGTACAGCGCCTTGGGACGTCCTCTCGACGTGAAAGGCGCTATATAAATGTAAGTTTTGATTGATTGATTAAATCTTGTTTAAGGACTCAAGTTTGCTGCTTCAAAAACCACTCAATCGACAACCAATTGCCACGACATTGCATTAACACTCGAGGAGTTTCCGCATGTGGGAGAAAATCACTGGCGTTTCATTTCCCTGCATCTAATTTCCATTACATTTCAACAACTGCACAGAATGAATTCATCATTTAATTGAGATGAGGCCCCAGCATCTCCCCCGCACTCCAAACACACACAGATAAACCAGGCAACCGAGACAACTTAATTAGGCTGCATTTATGTAAATTGGAAGCTATTACACTTTAGTAATGCTACAATTCCTCCATCCCAACCCGTCTTTACATCACATCCTAACCCTCAGTACTTAATGCAGTTTACTGGAGCACCAAGGAATGGTTCCAATTACTCTGCTAGGCCCACTTGCAAGCTCCCCCCCTACTGCAAGCTATTGTTATTTGGCCACAAATTTGGTACCAGGTTCCAACTAGAAATTACTTCAACAGAGAATACAGTACATTCTAAGATGGTTACAAAGTACCTTAATGGAGGAGAAGGGATCTCGAGTTTAATAGCCGCATTATTGTTAGCGTTCCATCACTATTGCTATTTCACAGTGGAAATGATTTTCTACACAAGCTGACTGAAATGAGCCACACCACAGTACTGGTGTTATTAATAATCATAAATAATAATCCTTGTATTTGACAGGGCGCTTTTCACATTTTTTAGACGTCTCCGAGCGCTTCACAGAATATATTGTAAAGTGAATTGACTGTATATTTTATGTGCGAAACGCAGCAGCCAATTACGCACAACAGCGTCCCACAAACAGTCGTGGATTCAGTGAATAATTTTTTTTGAACGAATTATCATCCCCGGAAAAATGATCCGCTACCCGGGTTCCCACGTACTGCTGGGCAAGCAGAGGCGTGTGGAGTAAGGAAGCTTACCCAAGGTTTTGCCCTTCCCAGGCATAGAACCAAGGTCACTTGCTTGCGAGGCAAGTGCTCTAACCACTGAGCCACAGGACTCCTGTTGGTAGCCATTGGCACAGCGGCAGATTTCTAGGAGTTGGGTATGAGCTGTGTTGGAAAATGAATGTCTGGGGAGTTAGACATGAACGATCCCGATTAGTCACTGAACCAGACTCCAACTATTATTATTATTATTGTTCCTGTTGTAGCACGAGGCACTCGACTGTGATTAGTCAGTCATGGTTTTACTTATTTTAGGTTCATTACCATTCTGGTCTTTGGCAGCTTCTGAAACAAAATGAAACCTTGCCAGGCGTCACACTGTGTCCAAATCAATCCCAGGGTTGTTGGGTCTCACCTTCTCCCTTCTGTAGGACAATTAACCTGACACTAAACATGTGCGAAAGGGAGACTTTGTCAGCCGGCTGGATGGGTCCATGTGGGGGGAGGGGGGAGGGATAAAGTCTTAGCAATTTCTCGATGGAGAAAAACAAAGAAAGGAGCCCGGGTTTCTAGCCAGGGTCTGCTCCTAATCCGTATCTAGTGTCCGCTGTGTGTACGCACATCCAGATCAGACTCAGATACTCCTCAGAGGCCACAACAACTATTTATAGGAATAACAATAATAATAATAATCCTTGCGTTTGATATAGCGCTTTTCACGCCTTCTAGACGCCTCAAAGCGCTGTTTTGTGTCTAGCGTAACAATGTCTGACACCAGTACATTTCTCATCACTCCATCCATGTTATGTAAGATTTCACACCAAACATGGCAACGGATCATTATCTGCCATGAAAGTGATGTGGCTCGCACCAATCCTCTGGACATCCAGATACAGTTAAACACTTGCAAAGAATGCAATTAAGTACATCTAAATACAATAATCACTCTTCCACATTTCAGTTGTTGGGTCTCTGCTTCCCACCCTTAACTCTTGCCTCCACGCGCTGTAGGTCATTCAGAACTCTGCAGCTCTTGTGCTCTCCCACACCAGGCTCCATGACCCTATTACCCCACCCTCGTCCGGCTCCACATTCCCCGGAGGATAAGAGTTCAAAACCCTTGCCCTCATCTTCAATGCCCTCCACAGCTTTGCTCCTTTCTACCTCCGTGACCTTCTAATGCCATCGACAAGCCCGCTCCATGTCCCCCGTCCTGGCCTTCCTACCATCAGCGGTCAGGCCTTCAGCCTCCCTGCCCCCACCTTTTGGAACTCCATCCATCCCACAGTCCCTTCACCTCGGTCCCTCCCTTGCCTCCTTCGAGGCACGTCTCATGACCCTCCTCTTTGACCGCGCCTTCAGTCACCCTCCTACCCTTACCTTCCTGCCTTCCATCCCCCTACCCCACCCACCCCCCTCACCCCATTGATCCTAAACCCTTGTTCAGTTCCACATCCCTGATTGCCCAGTTCCATGGGACATCCTCCAGACAAAAGCAATGTTTTGTTGTTGGTCAGGGCACTGTGAAACTAAATGCATGGGGATAACACTACCCTGTGTATTGCTGGGCAAACTTTCCCACCCAGTAAGTTAACTGGATCATATTAAAGAGGTGTTTGTACAGTATTAAGCTGGATGTGTTTCTGAGAGACCTGATACTTTAGTGTTCTGAACTTTTGCATGTTTGCTGCACTGTTTTTAGCAGTCTACATGCTTTGAAAACCTTTTGCTTGTAACCCATACAAACGGGAGTGCTCTTCAGATCAGCAGCCCCCGCAAGGGTTAACACACCATTAATAAATTGCTTCAACACCACTCTCCCAGCTTGACTTTACCTAAATCCCTCAGTGTATTCCAGCAGCTGGACACTATTATTCTACAATAAAAACCTTACCATAAACCAAAATATAGATTTCTTGTTGCAACAGAACTCAGACTTAACACTGATTTGCTGAACCCAGCACATTCAGCAAGCGACTCATGGGTCTGTGACACTGTCATCAAACATGTCGATGCATTCTGATGTCCTGTCAACATAGAAAGCTGTAATGAGTTGTTATAATAGTAATAATAATTCTTGCAATTGGTATACCTGTACCTCAGTGTTAGAGCATTCGCCTTGCAAGCGAGAGACATGGGTTTGATAGGTAGACTGGAGCAGGGAATTTCAGCAGGGCCTTGGGACGTACTCCTGATGTGAAAGCCGCTCTATAAATGTAATTTTGTTTTTGTTGTAATCCCTCAAGTAAAAAAACAATAATAATTTGGACACTCATTCTACGACTTTTTGTGGGGGACACTGCTGTGTGCAATTGGCTGCCGCTTTTCGCCCACAAATATAGCCAATTCACTTTACAGCGTTTTCTGTGAAGCGCTTTGGGACGTCTAGAAGGACAGGCGGGACATTGGTGCCATGTTGTTTCTGAAGCACAGCATCTCCAACAATGCAACACACCCTCAACACTGCACAGGAGACAGATGAGAGAGAGGGAGAGTCTGAACTCCAGGTTCCTTGGGAGCCTTCAGACCGCAACCTTCAGACCCAGAGGTAAGAGTGGCTTCAACTGAGTCAGGCTGACTATCAAAATTCAACCTAGAAAATGGTGTTGCCCCAATAGACCAAATGACCACAGTCAGCGGTTAGTCTGTCTGGCCAGGAGATTGTGTGATGTTTTGGGGGCTGTGGTGGTGACTGCAGAATATCACTGTCATGGCCTCAGATTCCCCACATCCAACATCCATTTGCTCAGCTCTACGTTTTGGAAGACTGCGTGGAAAAGCACTTTACAGGAAAGGGCAGCACAAATGTACTTGGTCGCAATTCTGATCGCTCCCTGTAATTTTGATCTACTCACTTTGATCTGCACCAGCCACATTCCAACTCTAAGCCACGCACTTGGCTCAGTATCTCATCTCCGTGGCTTTAAGTTTCTCTTCCTCCAATACCTCATCCAAGCGGCCTGTCTTCTTGTTTGAGCCTAGAGCATTGGCAGACTGTTCAGCTGTGAGATCAACACAGCTGAGCCTAATCCTGTCCCACTCAGTATCGGCACATGCATTTTTATTGAATTTGATGCAGCGCCTTTCAAACAAAGGAGAACTTCTTAAAGTGCCTCATGTTGTCCACTGCAGAGTGCACTCATTTTGTAGGCAAGGCAGTCACTTAGCAAGTCCCCATGTATGAACAGAAACATGACAGCAGATGGAATTTTAGCCTTTCCCCAGCTCCCAGAGATTGAGATCAATTATAAGTTTGTCATCTTGGATCAGTCGGTAGCCTCTGTGTCAGAAGATTGTGTATTCATGCCCCATGTCAGGACTTTGAACTCACCAAAACTAAAGCTGACATACCAATTCAGTGCTGGGAGTGTGCTGCATGTTAAGAAGTATGTAACAAAATCCGATGGGCTTATTAGAAAAGAGAAAAGAATTTCTCCCGGTCAACAATAGCCCAGGTAAAACGGCCATTGATGGCACTTTGTGGGACGTTGCTCTGTGCAAAACTTGCTGCCATGTTCCCTTGCAAAGAGACAATCACTATATTTCACAGTATATCCTGTGATGGGCTTTGAGATGGCTTCTACTGGCGTGAAAGGTCCTTCATCAAATGCAAGGATTATTAATGAGGTTAAAGAGCCTCAGTGCCACTGAATAGCTGGTCACTGTGAGCTCACCATGAGCTCCCATTAAATCCTATTCACTTATTCCCAGGAACATCAGGAACTGAGATTTTAGTGGGGGAGGGATGGGGAGAGGAAGAGGAGGAGATGAGTAAAGAGAGTTGAGGCCGTTTGTCCGAAAGTCTGTCATTTACATAGTACAACTTCAATACCATTTAATCTGTGTCAGAATGTATTTCCACCCTGTACCAACAAAGCAGGCCATTCTCCCGTCCCTGGATAAGAAGGCACAGAAGGCCAAAGGACTATCTGCTCTATATAGGGTACTAAATGATTGTGTGCAATTGGCTGCCACGTTTTGCCCACAAATATATAGCCAATTTACTTTACAGTATATTCTGTAAAGCGCTTTGAGACGTCGATAAGATATGAAAATGCAAGGATTATTATTATTACGGTTACCAGTTTGAACATAACCATAAAAAACATCTGAGAACACGACCGATTGTTTACTAATTGTAAATCGATAGTTCAGTCACTGACAGTTTCAGGCGCTCTATGTATGTAATTTTGTTGTTGTTGTTTCTCGGCTCTGAGGGTTAAATACTGCTGGAAGAGCCAACCCCAGTGTTCGCTGCAACACCAAAGACAAGAGGCGTTGCTATTTTTCCGCACAAAGTCATGCTTCTCAACCAAGGGGCGAAATCCACAAAAACAGTTTCCAAAAACACCCCATAAATTTATTGCAAAACAGCAACACAAGGATCAACATTCCTCAAAACATCCACCACAGCCTCCGCTGCTCTTTCAAACCTGACTCCAGCCAAAACCGTAGCCGAGATATCATCCGCAAACAGACACGTCTGCGCTTCAAGTCCAAACTCAATTACATTGGCCACGTTCGTTTCGGAACGGTAAAACAACAACAAGAAAATGACATTTGTAGAGTGCTTTTCACTTTGGGAGGACGGCCAAGGCGCCCAACAGTCAGGGGTCAGGCCTCGAATTTGTGGGGGTGTAGGAGGGGGGTGGGGGAGAGGGGGCGGGGGGTTCAGGTCAGCATTTGTAAAGGGCACTGGCATAACCCAGTTTGTGAAGCAGTTCAAATTCTGGATAATCTACCAGGGAACTGAGTTAACTCCCACCCCATTCTTTAATCCTGAATTAACAATCCCCCAAGGTTTCGCCCTGATCTGCCTAGTTTCGCACAGGTCTCACACTTGTAAGGCGAGTGCTCTAGCCACTGAGCTGCAGGAGTATTGTTTGTATATTTTTTTTAAAAAGCAGGACTGAGCCCTGAAGTTGAGAGGAGCCACACGGAATGAACCCATAAACAAAGCATCAGAAGTAGCTTTTGACATCTTTCCCTACTGACACCTTCCCACATGGCCCCAGCAAAGCCACGAGCTGCCTTTCAGCAAAAGCATCTGTAGATACAAATCCACTCCGCACACATCCATCCACACATCAAAACTCCTTCTGGGGCAGTAAAAAAAAAACCTGTGTCATTTAAAAAGTGAGCCATTAACAGAGTAGTGTTTTTCTTAAGCAAAACCCTGTACCATTTTACATTTGATATATTTGCTTATTTAAAAAAAAACTCCCCAGCCATCACAGAAAAGCCAGACTGGGGTTAGCAGTGCGGTCCCCTGAGCTCCAATGCCTATCCCAACACCAATTGACCATGATGCTGATGTCACTGCTGGTAATGTTTGGGGATCGCTGACCCGGGAATCCTTCCCACTTCCTAAAACAGAGGCTGGCTCCAGTGAGAAGCACATCAAGGCATGATCCAGCCTCTTAACAACACAGTCGGGAACCTCCGTGGAGCTGCTAAGGAATAGTAGGAAAGTGGGTTGAAGAATTGCACCATTATTCAACTGAAAGCCCATTAATCACCTGCTGTATCCAGTCTCTTCACGATTGAAGAACATCGCAAAATACAGTAGATACCACTCACCCCAAGACAAAAATCAGGGAGGTACATATTTAAAAACAAATACTGATAGTAATAGTTTAACATAATGCCACGGCTGTGACCAAACAACCGTGTCAATATTTTTAGCGAAACCAAACTCCAGCGGCGCAAGCAAGCAATATTTCTTGTATGTCCCAGAGAGGGAGCCTGTGAGGTTATGTACCTGTTTTCTATCTGGTCTCCTCAAGCTGCGCGGACACAGATGGCATTACACACATGTGGCTGAATGCCCCATCCATCGCGTATGTTATACAACAATAGTCTAAGCAAGACCCGCCCCCACCCCCCCCCAACACTCCCAGCCCTTCCAATCATACCTTCCCCCGTGCGAAAGAATCCACTCACTGTTCTCAACCTGACAGAACCCAGTGTTATCAGTGTGAAAACCACACCGCCTTGCAGCTTAACCCTGTTATGTGTGAATAGAATTTACAGTTACTACTGTGAATCAAATTGATTCAGGCGTGCATGAACTTCTTCTTCGGTTTGGTTGGACCATCAGCATCACATCAGACTCTCATGTAAATGGGATCTAGATTGGAATCCCAGTCGCAATGAACCTTTCCACTGCTGCATCTTCTTGACAACTTCAAACCCAATAAGAGCCGGAAAAAGTATAAACCTCCACGCTTTTAATATACATTATATAATAACAGAATTAAGCATCTGAGAGATGTATAAGCAAAACACAACCAGGCTTATCCGAAGCATACTTACTGAAATTTGTTCCTCGCGGTTGGATGCCTATTAACCAGATGTTTGTTTTTTTTATAATGTGGTTTTATTTTATGACACAGACTTCAAATTCTGCACTTCCTTTCGCTTCAACGACTATTGCAGATGGGGCTCGCAGGCTGCGTTTAGCAGAGTTTTCAAAGCGAGGCAGATGATGAGTGGATATCAGACCCAACTGGGTTTAGACATGAGCAATTAATGGATGAATCTCATGTAGTAATTCTTGCATTTGACATAACACCTTGTCATATTGATAAGCCTTATCAAACTGCTTCACAGTATTTACTGTAAAGTGTAGGGTCTGTGTATTTTGTAGACACAGGCACAACCCACAAACAGCTATAAAGCAAATTAGTAATTTAATCTGGTGAAAATCCATTCTATTTTCCAACAGTGTCGCAAAATGTTTAAACATCTTAAATGACGCCTCTAGTCATTAGCTCAGCGACCAGCGGAAATAATTTGTCCCTTTCGACTAACAAATCCACTCATCATTTTAAAGACCTTTATCAGGTCAGCCCTGAATCCACTCTGTGAAAATAGGCCCAGCTCTTCCAGTCCGTGCTCAAAAGGTCAAACCGCTCACAGTCACCCACAAAATCCCAATCACTCAACTGTACAATATAACCTGTGAAGCGCTTCGAGACAGCCTCCCGATGGGAAACACACTATACCAAATGCAAGGTTTACTATTATCCTGATAAATATCCTTATCCTTTATTATTATACATATTATAATAATAATGCTTGCAGTGATGTAGCACCTTATCACATCTTGGAAAGGTCTCAAAGCGCTTCACAGAATATAACGCAAAGTGAATTGACTGCATATTTAATGGCCGGAATATGGCTCTGTTACCCTCCTAATGTGGGATGACCAAAACTGGACACAACACTCTTATCTGCTGAAAAATATGTCTAACGAGGAGAGAGAGAGAAGCATTTGTCATTTGATCAGTTAGAAACTTCCTTAAGCACAAGTAAAACTGTGTTGTTTGCCATTGTAATGTAGCCTTGCCCTGAACGCAGCCGCCTCGATATTGACTGCACACTGCGCAATAACAAGACCCTGCAAACCGGTGGATTAAGATAATACAACAACAGCAAAATTACATGTGTACAGCGCTTTTCATGTCAGCTGAGCGGAGAGGTTGGTAGGGGGTTAGGAGATCGCAGAGGCAAGACTATGGGGGGCTGTAAAGGTGAGGATTAGGATCCTGAATTGAATCCTTTGAGTGATGGGATCCAACGGAGTCTGGTGAAAATGGGATTGATAGGGTCGCGGAACCTGGTGCGGGACAGGGCACGGGATGCAGAGTTCTGGATGATCTGCAGCCTATGGAGGAAGGAACTGGTGAGGTCGACAAGCAAGGCGTTGGCGTGGTCAACCCTGAATATGATGAAAACATGAATGAGAGTTTCAGCAGCCTGAAGACTGAGGTAGTGGCAGAGTCAGGCAATGTTGTGGAGGTGAGGGAAGGTCATGGCATGGATGTGGGGGAGAAAAGACAGTCGAGGATCGAACAGAAACTGAGGTTCATGACTGGCTTGGTGTGCAACCATGGAGGTGGATGCTGCCAGTGCCTGAGGTGTGGGCGCTTCCAAGCGAAATAGTCCAACTAACAACCTTGCAAAGTTAGTGTAGCCTGTGCAGCGCAATCCTCATCCTCTTCCGCGCATAACTTGCAGCAAAGTATTTCTTTGGAGTATTTTTTTGGAGCAAAGAAGCTCCAAACAAAAATCCAGAAGAGATGCAAGAAAAGGAGAGACACACATAAAACACATCCATGGTAGCAGAAAAGAGCCAATAGGTAGCACATAGAATGGAGGGCGACACATCAAGAGACAAGAGACGCAACCTGGGAATAAAGAAAAACATTCAAAACGATAAAAATTCGTGAGAAATGAACAGAAAGAAAATAAAATGTCTATCACACAGCCAGAGATGCCCGTGCATCAAATACACGGATAAAGTGATATTTCCTTTGATATTCGGATAATCCGCTTGATCCCCTAGTATTTTTTGTTCGCTTTTCATCTTGTGCGCTTTGCGAAGTCATTCAGTCGCCCTACAGTTGCGTATTAAAAGGGGTTTGCAAAATACATTCGACTTCAAAACCACACTGACGTTACAGGGCGGTGATAATAATAATCACCCTTGCTTTTGATACATTTCCTCGAGCGCAAAAACATCTCACAGCTTCCCATGTCATTGCCGTAAAGGGAAGTGTATTTCTCAGGCAACACAGTACAGTAGAAGCCCGTTTATCCGGCACCCGCGGGACCTAGCCAATGCCGGTTAAAGCGCCTGCCGGATATTCGGGCAGCCCGTGGCCGAAAACCCACCACAAAAAAATTTAAGTTCTTTTAACACACACCATACACACCAGACTAAATAATAACAGAAAACAGAATATTGGTGCTTATTGTTAAAACTACTCTCTTGCGCTTCTCACCTTTACTGATTGAGGTTTACAGTCCAGCGATTCTTTTTTAAATGGAGGATGCCAAGTGGTGAAAAAAACAAAGTATTGTGACGTTACTAGCGGCCATCCGAAATACAGCACCTGCGCGACAATGTGGGTCATTGGCTAGCGTTATCGGCTTGCCGCTAGTATGGCTTTCAAGTCATAAGCGCTCTGTTTTTTCACCCTGCTCGGCGTGCTCTATTTTAAAAAGAATCGCTTTTTAAAACCTCAACCGCAGCATCATGGCTTCAAGCGCAACATCTACCAGCAAAGGTAAAAAGCGCAAAAAAGTAGTTTTAACAATAAGTACCAATACAATATTCTGTTATTATTTATGCATTCACAAATGCTCCACTGCTATTGTTCCGGATAAGTTCCGGTTTATTGAATGCGGACTGTTTTTTGGTGTGCCGGTTATACGGAAGCGCTGGTGCATCGAGTCACGGATAAACGGGCTTCTACTGTAGTTATTTTTACGAACAGCAACGCCCAACAAACAGCCTCGACGTGATTGGCCAATTTATCTGAGGGATCGTTCCTATGGGACACAGAGGGAAAGTCAATGTCCCTTCTCTCAACAGCCAGTACCATAGTATCTGACGCATCACCCCGAACAAGCTGATGGGATCCATCACATCCACCACCTTGCACAGCAGTGTCAGGTCTTACAGACCCTCTGTGGGGCTCGGGCCAACGGCCCTGCAGCCCAGAGGTGAGAATGCCATCAGCTGAATTGGGCTGACATGCAAAGATGAAGGCAGTGAGGAGGTTTTATGATGCCCATACCCCCCGCCCCACCCCATTAAGTTTTGTCACCTGACATCCTTCCATATTCCACCTTGCCGTAACATTTCACAGGTTACTAACTTGGAGCTTTCAGTCGCAGGGGGAAAGACATACAATGCATAGCCTATGGCTAGAAAGGGCGATAAATCGTAAGGCATTTACGAATCTCATTTTAAATCACTACGGGATCTCATTTATCATGCACACAAGCAAGTTCACGGCTGCAACTGACAACATTTTTCCTTGCAGATGAGCAGAATGTCTGAGAGGAAGAAGTCAACATGGTAAATACAGTACCTTGCGTGACACATCTGTGTTAAGATGTAGAAAGGGGCAGGGGCAGTGTGGTACAGAACTCTACGGTTATACACAGTGCTTTTCACTATGGGAGGATGACTCAAAGCTCTTCATATGAATTACAAAATAAAATTGGTCTCTCACTCTACGGCAGTTTGTGGAACACTGCGGTGCGTGAACTCTGGCTGATGTGTTTCACCCACAAAATGCACGCTGCTTCATGGTACATGCTGTGAAGCTCTTCAAGGCAGCATGATGACATGATAGGGTGTATATCAGACGCAAGGAATACTAGTGTTAACTTTCACCGAGGTCTGGGGTTTAAAATACGTCGGAACTTATTTTACAAATTAAAACATTGATCGATTATCTGCTGCAAAGAGAGAAGAATCCAGACTTCATCGAGCTGCCTAGACAGACCCAAATGGTCCATCACAACCGTCTAAACAGGATCATTTGTTGGTTAAAAAAAAGGGCAAAATGCCAAGAGCCAGGATTATTGGAAACATTTCTCACAGTGCGAAGTCCATGTGAATAAAACAGTGGGTAAAATTCCGCCACTGAACAATGATTTAAGCAGCCCTTTATTCCATCTCAGTCCATCTCAACAACAACAAAAAAGCCAAACGCCAAGGAAATGAGCGGTGGGGGGAACGGGAAAGGAAGGAGAAAAGGTGGAAAAGAGATCACAGGCTATGAACAAGCATTCTCTCAAATAAATCAAGCTATACAATCATTTATGTTCATAGCGTCCACCAAATACCAGAAGCCCTGCACAACACTCAATCACAATATCATCAATGCATCCCCTTCCCCCCCAATGCAGAATTGACCAGAGTAGTTTCTTAGCAGTTTTTATGCTGTGTTACACAAACCTTACACACACATACACACACACATATATATATAGATATATAATATACACACACACACACTTAGAATCTACGAATACAATCTGTGAAATGAAATAACTACCGGTATGTGATCAAAAGCTGTATACAGTGGGAGAGACAGAGACTCTTCAGAAACACCAGGAGGGTCGAGTCTGTTTGTGTGAAAAATAAGATGAAATCATGTAGTTTTGGGAGCTGGAAAAAGTTCCCCAAAGCTGAAACATTCCATCACAGGCGGAGCATGAATCCTTCTTCATCATCATCATCATCAATCCTTTCCCAAACTTGCTTTTTTTTTCTCTGCAAAAGTGTGTGTGTGTGTGGGGTGGGGTGGGGGGGGGGGGAGAGAGATATATACACAACAGATTTGAGGGGAGAAATCAATCTGCAGAGCAAACTTCCCTGATGGCTGGTGAGGTTAGAAGGAGACAAGAGCTCTGAGGCGCTGTCCTGTGTGGAGGGCGCCATATAAATCGAAGTTGTTGTGGTTGACTTGTACTGTACAATGTAATTTCCAGTAGGTGTGGATACTTTCAACATCTCCCAACCTCTTCTTTGTGTGACCCTCTCCTCCCCCCCCCCCAAAAAAAAAACCTCCCCACACATACCCTCCCATATAAACTCCCCACACATATCCCCCCACCCCCATATGCCTCCCCATATACATCCCCCCATATAACCCCTCCCCCGCATAACCACCGCCCACACACAGCCCGCACACATAACCCCCATATACCCCTCCCCATATACGCCCAATTATACCCCCACCTCATACAACAGTCGCCAAACAACCCCTGCCATGTAACCATCCATCTCACGTACACCCCATACACCTCCCCCCTCACATACCCCCCATATAACACTCCCCACACACCTCCCCCCCATCACATACCCCCCTATACACCCCCACCTACATACCCCCCCATATAACACTCCCCACGCAACACCCCCACATACCACCCACCCCCACCATACAACAGCCCTTACACATACCTCCCCAACCCCCCCCCCCCCACCCTCCCACAATATACCCCCCACTCAGCCCTCACCACCCCCACCATATACCCCCCTCACCCCCCACCATATACCCCCCTCACCCCCCAATATACCCCCCTCACCCCCCCCAATATACCCCCCTCACCCCCCACCATATACCCCCCTCACCCCCCAATATACCCCCCTCACCCCCCCAATATACCCCCTCACCCCCCCCAATATACCCCCCTCACCCCCCCAATATACCCCCTCCCCCCCAATATACCCCCTCACCCCCCCAATATACCCCCCTCACCCCCCCAATATACCCCCCTCACCCCCCCAATATACCCCCCTCACCCCCCCCAATATACCCCCCTCACCCCCTAATATACCCCCCTCACCCCCCAATATACCCCCCTCACCCCCCAATATACCCCCCTCCCCCCCCCCACACTGACCTTCCTCTCCTTGTCCGGGAAGGGCAGGACCAGCCAGGGCATCTGGCTGACGAACTCGAGCCAGGGTTTGAGCTCCTGATCGGAGCTGATGAAGACCACCTCCAGCTTGTGGCCGTGCTCTCCCTGTTTGAAGCGGGTGTAGAAGTCAGCCAGAGCCTGGCTCAGCTGCCGGGACTCCAGGCTCCAGCTGCAGCCGAAATACAGCGCCAGCAGCCGGCCATCCACCCCCAGAGAGGCGCTCTCTACCTCCGCCTGGTCCCGGTTAGTGAGCCGCTCCCCCAGTAACTCACTCAGCAACACCGCCTCACACATCCTCCTCCTAATCCTGCTTCTAATCTAATCCTGCTTCTAATTCTTCTGCTTCTTCTTCTTCTTCTTATCAATTAATTTACTCAAGAGTTTTTTTTTAAACTCACTCACAAACACAGCAATAAGAAGTCACTCACTCTCTCTCTCTCTCTCACACACACACAGGGATATATTTCCTATATATATATATGTATCACTGGTGGGATGGGATGAGATGGGTTTCTCAGCTCTGTGTTGAAGGCTCAGAGCTGCTACTGCTTCCCACCGCCCCCCCCCCCCCCCCACCCTCCTCTCCTTCTCTCTCCTCTCCCACTCTCTCTCTTTCTCTCTCCTCTCCCCAGCTTGAATCTCGTCTCCTCACTCTCTCTCTCTCTTCCTTCCTCAGCCTCCTCCCCTCTCCCTTCTCTTCTCTCTCTCTCTCCCAACCTCCCCTCCCTCAGCTTCCTCCATTGGTCAACACAGTACCCCCTGCTCTGCTCATTGGTTCCACCAGGAAATGTCTCTTTTGTTCAACACGTATATATAATCCAAGAAATAGGACAGAGAACTTTTCCCAAAACTTTTGCTGGGAAGTCCGCAGGAGGTCTGGCATGGAGGGTGTTTCCTACCAGTGTGTTGACCTCTTACGGTTGGGTGGGGTGAGAGCAGAGCCTCGTTCCCCTCTCTCCCCCCCCCCCCCACCGAACGTCCCAACGTGACCCGCGCAATTGGTTCACTGGAAAGTGTAGTGACTGTGTTTCTAGGGGCCAATGTAGCAGCCAATTTGGCGCACAGCTAGGCTCGTCCGAGGCGTTTGAATGTCACGCCCGTTGTTTGAATGCTCTGAGACCACTCTCCCGTACGAAGGGTGTTGTCAATTCAAAACGCTTTGATACATCTGGAAGACATGAAAAAGGATTATTATTCTACAATGCAAGTTTTGTTCTTTCAGATGCGAAGATTATAGTACAATATTTCATTTTCAGGCTTCGAGTCCGTTATAAAGACACCTTTTCCACTAAAAAAAAAGTCCCGAACAGTCTGTTTTTCTTTAAATTAATACTGTACACTTTTTCTATTGAATGAAAAATGCTGTTTTGAAGATATATTTGTGCTTTACAGCATTTCATCTGAAAAGAACCAATCTTGCTGACCAGATTCTCGTTGTTGCCATGTTTATCTGGGCAGCATGTAAAACAACAACAAAATAACGACGTTTGTAAAATAATAATCCTTACATTTAATATAACGCCTTTACATTGAGCGAACATCCCAAAGCGCTTCACAAGATCTGCTGTAGAGTGCAGTGACTGTATTTGTGGGCAGTTGGAGTAACCAGTTGGCACACGGCAATGTCCCTCAAATAGCCATAACGTGAATGGCCAATTTTATTTCGGGGGAGTTAATTAATAGAGAAACTCTCTTTTTTCAATAGTATCACAGGATCTTTAACGTCCACCTGAACAGGCAGCCAGGACCTCGGTTTAACGTCTCATCCGAAGGATGTCTCCTTTGACAATGCAGCATGCCTCCCAGCCTTGCATCGAAGTGTCATCTCAGACTGTAGAAGTTCCAAATCCCGATATCAGGCTTGAAACTACAAGCTTTTTTTTCAAAAGGGATTATTATGTGAAGTCCTGTAGCTCAGTGGTTAGATCACTCGCCTCGCAAGCGAGAGAGTTCAATTCCAGGCAGGATGAAACCTTGTGCAAGTTTCCTTACTCCGTACGCCTGATAATAATCCCTCGAAAAGTACAATAGTAAATTTGGTCATTTCAATCCACGACTGTCTGTGGGTCCCTGCTGTGCACAATTGGCTGCCGCGTTTCGCCGACAAATATACAGTCAATTAAATTTACAGCATTCTTTGAAGGGCTTTGAGGCATTAGCAGAGTGAAAAGCTAATGCCAAATGAAAGGATTATTATCATTAGATTGACTAAAAACCGGGTCCCTAGTTACTCCTAGTTAAACAATGGCGGGTGGAGTAAGGAAACTTGCATAACATTTCACCCTGTCTCGGAATCAAACTCGAATCCTCTCGCTAAATCCTTCTGACTCAAACGAAAGAGTACCTCACTTACTACCAACTGAGGCAGGCTGATTTATAATCTGTAGACTTCTAGCGGCAAGGCTGTGTCAAAACACATCAAATATGGCGCCTTATACCAGGATAAGAGGATGGTACGTTCAATGATTGGTCAAGGATTTATTGTCTTTATTAAAATATTCTAATAAATGGCAACTGAAAAATGGCAAATTCATCCATATATCAAATGTCCAAAATGCAAGGATTATAAATGCAAGCACCCCAGAATTTTCAGCGTTCCCATTTTCTCTCTCCTTCTCTCCCAAAGATTCATTGTCTGGTGGTGATCACCGATGGTAGCAGCAGGCCTCAGACAGTCCGTTGGCTGATTTATCCCCCTCCCTAACTCAGTGACACTGAGCTGAGTTGCAGGGGCTTACACTGCCACCACCACCAACCCACCACCCCCCCCCACTCCCCCCACCTTTCCCATCCACCGCTGAGATCTGCTAAGTACAGAAACGCAGATGTAATTTATGATCTTCCTGGTCAATATTACCAGACATTGCATTTAAAGCGTAATCTGTCAGTAGAAGCTTGTCTAGTGGTTTTTTAATCAGCCCCATCAATGGCAGTCTTTGTACGAAGCATTGCGTCGTTAGGTTTTTGTTCCTTCTTTGTTGTAAACTCAACTCCACATTTATTGTCACTGCTGGCGCTGACAGTGTTGCTGTTTCATCTGTTCCAAGTCAACAGGACCGATAGAATCCTGACCTACCTCGCTCAAAGGGGAGAGGTCAGGAGTCCACCGTCTGTGGCTGCCAGAGATTGGAGGCCGTGTGGTGAGCCAGGCAGCCAGGCAGGCATTTCTTCCTTATTACTTTTTAAAAAGCACCATCACAGCATTAGAGACGTTTAGTTGGGCACAGCCCCAGGCGTTTGGGGAGGAGATCAGCTCTGCCTCATTTAACACAATGACATTTTTCCAACACAATGATGTGTGCTTGACATAAATTACTGCCATGACATAGCAGAGTTTGGCCAGACATGGAGGTACAGTGGGAGTCTGGGAAGCGGTTTCCATTAAAACAAATGACTTTTTTCGAGTGACACAAGTTGGCAAATGCAAAGCCAACTCCCCGGATAAAATGTACAGCCGTGTTTAATGCCTATCCAACCACCATTCACTGGTCATTCAGACGACTCAAAGAGCTTCATGGAATATCCTGTAAAGTGAATTGACTGTACGTACAGGGGTGAAATTGCTGTGTACAGAATGGCTGCTGCATTCACCTACAAAATACACAGTCACCTCACCGTATGTTACAGTAAATCCTGTGCAGTGCTTTGAGACATTCTGTTTCCATGAAACCATGAAAGGCATCATATCAAAAACAAGGGTTATTATTATTCTTATTGTGTGAGTCAACTTAGCAATTGCACAGGAGACAAACTGAATCACCTCCCCTCCCACCCCTAAAATATGGTGGTATTCTGGAAGGATGAGATCAAATTAGCCTAAGGGTCTTCTTCAAGCAAACTATGGTAAGAACAAACCATTTGCATTAGGCAATGATTGAACAAAGCTTTGCAGGGCTATGGATATGTGTGTGTGGGTGTGTATGGAGTTAATTTTGCATAACAAAAAGAAGCAGAGAAATATTCTTATAGCCCCCACCACTGAAGCTGCCAGTTATAGGTTGTTACTTTGATAGTGCTGTCTCGGGGAAGGTTGAAACTCCTTGTTTTCCTGGTGGGACAATGGTGTACAGTACACAGAGGAACGTAAAAGAGGGACTTTGAAATATGACTGATCTGCCACTTCCTGGCCATGCTGTCAGTGAGCCACACATTGTGATTGATGACAATGTATTGACATGCTCTGACTACCCAGAGCATGGAGAGCTCACTGCTGTCGGATGGTTCTTTAAGTAGCTGGAGCGGTGATTTGAAAGGGCAAAAAAAAAAGTCACGCACATCTCACATGACATGATCATTGACATCAATCTATCACCCATCATGTCAAGGTAACCTGTATCAACTTCCAAATCTGATTAATGTGCCATGTGAAGCTTTTGAAATGGTTAAAACGCCTTTAAGGTTACCTTACACTGCCACTGCCTGGCGAGGTGTAGTAATGGTTTGATAACTCATGCCAAAAATCAGTTCAACTGCTATTCAAGACAGCCAGCAATTCAGTGGAAGTAATAACAACGTAATAATAATAATATAGCACTTTCATGTCTTCTAGATGTCTCAAAGCGAGTCACAGAATATACTGTAAAGTTAATTGATTGCATATTTTGTGGGCGAAACGCGGTGGCCAATTCCGCCCAGCGGTTGTCCCACAAAGAGTCGCGGAATGAAATGACCAATTTATTGTTGTTTTGTTTTCTTGAGAGATTATTATCTAGTCCAGGTAAAGTAGCTTTAATAAGGCTTCATAATCTCGAAAGCTCCTCTTTCATTGCAATGATGAGAATGGCCTTTTTCATTAGGTGTTAATTCCAACACTCATCAGATAGATTAAGATTTCTTCACATGGGAGGGTTGGGAGTAGGTGGAATAATAACAATAATAATAATTCTTGCATTTGATATAGCGCTTTTCACATCTTCCTAATGTCTCAAAGCGCTTCACAGAATATACAGTATTGTAAAGTGAATTGACTGTATATATGTGGGCGAAACACGGCAGCCAATTGTGCACAGCAGTGTCCCACAAACAGTCATGGGCTGAACTGACCAATTTTTTTTGAGGCATTACTATTCGGTGTGTTGAGTAAGGAAACTTGCCCAAAGTTGCACCCTGCCTGGAATTGAACCGAGGTCTCTCGCTTGTAAGGCGCGTGCTCTAACCACTGAGCGATAGGACTCCACATGTGCAGATAGGAGTAGGCAGAATCAATTGGGCCTGTTCAAAAAGTAGATAGGCAGATGAAAGAGTAGTAAATGCCACAATAGTAAATAAAAAGTTGGGGAAACAGGTTAAAAATCTGCCAAGGCCTAATGAACTGATGCAATAGGCTCAGTGGGCTGAGTGGTCTTCTCCTGTTCTTATGTTACCTTTGGCTGAGAGACTCTCAAGTTTGGTGATGGGTTTCCGCATGTGTCGGATGCAAGCTGTCGTTATTATTACTGGTTGGACCCCTGGGAGTGCGGATGAGCTTCAAATCACTGGCAACAATAAGTTGCTGCCAATTGTTATATACTGTAGTATTCTTTCTGTTATTCCATTGTCATATACATTATTCTTTCCAGGTGAAAAGGACATTGGATCCGACATCAGTGAATGAGCTCTCAGACATTCTGCATCCACTCTCTGGAATTCCAACCCAGAGTCAATTCCGCCCCCTACTACTCCCCACATTCACAAGCCACCTTAAAACCTATTGACCTTATAATAATAATAATCCTTGCATTTGATATAGCGCTTTTCACATTTTATCGACGTCCCAAAGCGCTTCACAGAATATACTGTAAAGTGAATTGACTGTATATATTTGTGGGCGAATCGCGGCAGCCAATCGCACACAGCAGTGTCCCACGCACAGTCGTGGATTGAAATGACCAATTTTATTATTGTGGTTTTTTTTGGAGGGATTATTATTAGGCGTGTGGAGTAAGGAAACTTGCCCAAAGTTTCGCCCTGACCTGCCTGGATTCGAACACAGGTCTCCCCAGCTTGCAAGACAAGTGCTCTAACCACTAAGCCACAGGAGCTCCAAAAATATTTTTTTTATTATTATTATTTTTTGTGTGTTTTCGGCCGCATATCCGGCAGGCGCTTTAACCGGCATTGGCCAGTCCCGAGGGTGCCGGATAAATGGGGTTTTACCGTACACTAATGTGGGAGAAAGGAAGAGAAGGGTATGAGTAGGAGTGGGGAGCATATGTGGAGATTAATGCGCAGTGTAAATGGCAGTTTGGACGAAGTGGGTTGTTGGCCATTTCTGTCATGTGTAGTCGATGTATGTAAATCCTCACGTAGCCTATGCCATAACCTAACCGAGGTGCGCAATGTGAAAGCAATGTTTCATTCAATCCAGCATCATCCCCCACATTCACCTCGAAAAGGACTAAACCACAAATATATTATTGCAAAGTGGAAACACAATTTTTGTTTACGTTGGCCAGTTAAAAGCCACACCAATCATCTGACCCTTGACTAGCGCCAAGTGAAAACAGATTAAAACAGAATGAAACGCCTGCAAGAGCATTGGCATATTTGAGCTAAATGTAGTGGACATTGATGGTTTTCCTCTCTTGACCTGGATAGAATAGAATTGAAATTAACTAAATAGAAAATACTTTTCATATTGCCTCAGCACCATCTATTGGCAAATAGTTTGCAATTCAGATCGTCTGTGTAGCAATACCCAGGAAACAATTTACCTCACTCCTTTCGTATTTCAGACCAAAACAACAGAAACTTGCATCTATATAGCACCCTTTGTGTAGAATATGCAAGGATTACTATTATTCTAATTACAGCCTCTAGTCTTGGCATCTTCATTACATCAATATTATCAATGCCATTCAGCATATCAAAGGCATGGAAGCTATAGAGCTTACATAGCCCATCTAGAGCAAAATACTACAGCTCCAACATTGCCAACAAATAATATAATAATATAATAATATAATAATATAATAATATAATAAAATAATAAAATAATAAAATAATAAAATAATATAATAATATAATAATATAATAATATAATAATATAATAATATAATAATATAATAATAATATAATAATATAATAATATAATAATAATATAATAATATAATAATATAGTAATCCTTGCATTTGATATACAGATAAGCCTTGATTAAGGATGCTTCTATTTAGGACATTTCGATTGAACAAACATAATTTTTTAACACCTTTTTATCTATATAGGACACCTGGTTTCATTTTAACGAACACAATTCTTTTTTGCGCATGCGCAGTACATATTTTGAATATCACAGTCGTTTTGGGCGTATCCTTTTTGTCCATACGCACAATACATAGTGTATTCGCGGGTAAATCGCGCTCGCACCTGATATAGTGTATCCAAGCATTTGAACTGGCCAATAGCATGTCACTACGTCATTGTTTAGAAGCAGCTGATTTTGAAGCGACACCGCGCCACATCAGTATTACAGTAATTTCCAAACGAGCAACTTTGAGCAATTTACGGCCTCTACCGCGATTCTAGCAAGTCGGGAAAAGACAGCAGTAACTGAAATGAGCAGCAGTAATACTGCTAGCAGCCAGAAACCCCGCAGAGTCATCACTTTAAATATTAAATTGGAGGTGATAAAGCGCATCGAGTCTGGCAAAAAAGGACGGACGTCGGGAGGCTTTAGGGCTAGCTAGATCAACGGGGGCTACTATAAACAGAATAAGGGCAATATACTGGCAAGTTCAAGGTGTGTTACAGCTACAGGTGCAAGCAGATTATCAAAATATAGGACTGTATTAAAGTTTGGCAGTATTAAAGTACAATACTGTACATTTACGTCAACATTTACCTACTTGCCTGTGTGTGTTGTTTGTGTGTTATTTAGTGGGTTTAAGGTCGTTCTGAAAATTTTGTGAAAAGAACGCTTCTCAGGTTGTATAATGGGACCGCAAGCAGAACTGCGTTTTGATTTAGGACATTTTGATCTGAGAACAGTTTTTCAGGAACGCAATCCCATCCTAAATAGAGGTTTACCTTTATAGCGCTTTTCACGTCTTCCAGACGTCTCAAAGAGCTTCGCAGAATATGCTGCAAAGTGAATTGACTGCATATTTGTGGACGAAACACAACATATTCTAAAATAAAGGATCCTTCATACAACACAAGATTCCCCAAACCTCCATAGATATCATTGGCGTATATCATCATCATCATCATCATCATCAAAATAAGATTAAGTTGGGCACAGTTCACTATAGTCTAGAAGCAGTAAGGAAGAGGCTTGATAAATAATAATCCTTTCATTTGATATAGCGCCTTATCAGGAGTTTGAGACATCTAAAGCGTTTCACAGAATATACTGTGAAGTGAATTGACTGTATACAGTGTTTGTGAGCAAACCTCAACAGCCAATTGCACACAGCAGTGTCCCAGAAACAGTCGTGGATTGAGTGACCAAACCATTATTGTATTTACCCCTGGAAAAGCGATCCACTACTCAACTAACTGCGAGGTTCCAACTTACTGCGAGGTAAAAAGAAGACTGCCCCATGAATCGAATCCAGGTCCTCTCTCTTGTGAGGTAAGTGCTCTAACCACTTAGGATTTTGGCGTTTGCTGATGTCAATAACCTTGACATTATCATAGAATCATAGAATTTTACGGCACAAAAAGAGGCCATTCGGCCCATATAGTCTGTGCCGGCTCTTTGAAAAGAGCAACTCAATCCCACTGCCCAGCTCTCTCACCATAACCTAACAGACCTGTTTCCCCTAAATAAAGATCTAATTCTCTTTTAAAATGTCTCTTTTGACCTTCATGTGACTGTGATATTTAGGCCCTTGAAGCTATTTGATATGAATCTGCAACTTCATTGACTAATGAAGAACAAGCTGTTGTGCAATTGAAACAGCGAACCTAGTTAAACATTTACTTTATAGGTAGAGATCTGGCATCTAATGGCTAGAAATGTTTAAATAAAAACAATACCTGTGAAATCAAGTCACATTTGCACTAGCAACAGGATTTTTTTTATTGAGAATTTGAATTGCTAAACTTCAACTGTGGGCATATTGATGTAAAGTAATACTGAAAATCTTTCAAATGAGTCTGGAATATTAATTCATGTATCTTTAAAACACATTAATTGACTCATTTTGAACAACAACAACTTGCATTTATGTAGCGCCGTTCACGCAAAGTAGCATCTGGCAGTGAGGATGTCTGACCCTGAGCCAGGGGAAGAGAGCTGGGAGAGGTGACCGTCAGCATGATTAAAAAGGAAGGTTTTTAGGCAGGATTTGAATGTGGCGAGGGAGTTGGCAAGGCGGAAGGATTGAGGGAGAGAGTTCCAGCGTTTTGGGGAGTAATGAATGAAGCCACAGCCACTGACGGTGGAGGGGAGGAATAAGGGCGGAATAGGAGGCCAGAGCCAGATGAGCGGAGGCAGTGATTGGAGGAGTGGGAGATAATCAAACCAGAGAGGTAGGAAGGCGTGAGGGCATGAAGGGAGTTGAACATGAGTGAGAGGATTTTGAAATCGATTTGTTCAGTAATTGGGAGCCAGTGGAGTCTGGCAAGAATTGGTGTGATGGGGGTACAGAGTTTTGTGCAGGTCGGATTCTGGGTAGTGGAGTTCTGAATTAGTTGTATTTTGTGTACGGTGGAGTTGGCGAGACTAGCGAAGATGGCAATGGAATAATCCAGGAAGGGAAATAACCAAGGCGTGCACAAGGGTTTCGGCTGCATTTATTGTGAGGTACGGACAGAGGCAGAATAACAAGAATCCTTAGATTTCATATAGCACATTATCTAAATCTCTCAAAGGGCTTCACGGGATCTGATGGCTCTTTGCGGGCCATAATTCAGTGTGTGGTATCATTTTGGGGATGATGACCTCAAGCTTTACAGAAAGCCTGGGTTTATCCTGCGATCCCGACTGCATAAGAGCAACTCTCAAGCGCTGACATTGAAACTTGAGGGAGGCTTGTAATGTAGCCCTAATATTCTCATTTGAAAGTCAAGGAATATTTGATATTCTTTGTTGGCTGCGAGAGGCAGAAGGCAATGGCTGAGCATCACTTAGCATTATTCCTGGCTTATTTTCCCCTGGTTTTGATGCCACAGCAAGACAAGAAGTGTCTGAGCAGCAGAACTAATTCAAAGTAGCTATAGACATTGCTCAATGACAAGCTATGGTGTTTCAGCTGGATAAACCCCAACACACCATCTAGAGAGTCACCAAGCCTTGCTTTTTACAAACCTGTGTTTGAAACTCTCCGGGATTGGGTAAGCCGGAGGCAGCCCTTCAGGTATAACTTGTAGAAGGTGCTTAATGAGGCACAAGGAACAGAAACCTTGGCTGCTTTCTCTCTGCCTAACCCTGGGGATAATTTGGCCTCCCATGAAGATCTAGCTGAGGCCAGGAAACTCAACCACAACAACAAATTACATTTATAGAGCGCCTTTCACTCTATAAATCCCAAGGCGCTGCACAGGAGGCGTTTGACCCGAACTGGGAGGGGAGTGTTTGGGAAGGGGTGAAACACGAAGGGGAGGTAAAAGAGTTCGGGGTGGAACAAAAGGCATGATCGAAGAGGAAAGTCTTCAAACCGGCCTTGAAAGAGGAAAGGGAAGAGACGAAACGGAGGGATTGAGGGATGGCATTCCATAAGGTGGGAGCGGAGAAACTGAAGGCCCGGCCTCCGATGGTGGGGCGGTTCGGGCGGGGGGCTTGGAGCAGGCCAAGTCCTGTTGAACGGAGGGTCCGGGTGGGCGTGTAGGGGGAGAGTAGATCGGTTAAATAGGGCGGGGCAAGGCCGTGTAAGGCCTTGAAGGTGAGGACGAGGATCTTGAACTCGATCCTCTGGAGGATGGGGAGCCAATGGAGACGGGCGAGGGTGGGGGTTATGTGGTCGCGGAGGCGGGTGCGGGATAATACACGGGCTGCAGAGTTTTGGATGGCCTGCAGCCTGTGAATGGAGGAACTGGGGAGGCCGACGAGGAGAGAATTTCCGTAGTCCAGCCGTGAGGTGATGTACGCGTGCACGAGTGTTTCGGCAGCGCGGGGGGTAAGATAGTTGCGGAGCCTGGCAATGTTGCGCAGGTGGAAATAAGCGGTGCCGGTCAAGGCGCGAATGTGGGGGAGGAAGGAAAGTTTTTGATCGAACATGATGCCGAGGTTCCTGATTGGCTTTGTGAGGTGGAGAGTGCAGCCTTGGATGTTGAGGCTGGCAGCGCCCGATGTGCGGAGGCGCTGGCTTGAGCCAATCAGGAGGGCCTCGGTCTTACTCACGTTCAATTGCAAAAAGTTGTCCCTCGTCCACGACTCGATGTCGGACAGACATGTTGTCAGAACATCGATCGTCTGGGGGTTGAGGGATGAGGCAGAAAGGTACAACTGGGTGTCGTCCGCATACATATGGAAATTTACCCCATGTTTGTGGATGACATCGCCCAGAGGGAGCGTGTAAAGGGTGAAAAGGAGGGGACTGAGGACAGAGCCCTGAGGGACGCTGTGAGAAACTGTGCGGGGGTTTGAAGAAAAACCATTGGAAGAAACAAAATGTAAACGGTGGGTCAAATAAGAGTGGAACCAGTCAAGGACTGTGCCTTGAAGGTTGAGGTGAGAGGAAAGACGTTGAAGGAGGATGGTGTGATCGACTGTGTCGAACGCAGCAGACAGGTCAAGGAGGATGAGGAGAACACACATTGTCGAGCTGCTTCCTAGCCACTTGACTCGTGAATATGTAAAATGAGGGACTTTAACCAAATTCCTACCCTACTTGGAACCTGTTGATAGCAAATATATTTCAATCAGCTTGCTCCATTTCTGTTTTGTTCATTTCTCATTAGAAACCCGTGCACTTGATTGTAAGTCTCACACCAGCACCAACTTGAAGTAGTTGAGCAACTTTCTAATTGGCAACATTACTGTGTAACGAGAGGATTCAGGGGAATCATTCTGTGGTTCAAGTTCAAAGTCAGGTTAACCTGAATGCACATGATTAATGAGGGATTCACTCCAGAACAGGAGGATTCATATCTGTACTTGATCATAGAATCCTAGAATTATACAGCACAGAAGGAGGCCATTCAGCCTATCGTGTCTGTGCTGAAAGCTGCAGATTATTCAGAACTCTGCTGCCCATGTACTCTCCCGCACTAGGCTCGCGACCACATCACTCCCACCCTCGCCCGTCTCCACGCGCTCCCTATCCCCCAGAGGATTGAATTCAAGATCCTCATCCTCACTTTGAAGGCCATTCAAGGCCTTGTCCCCACCTATCTCTCTGACCTATTACCTGCCACCACCTCCGCAATATTGCCAGACTCCGCCACTACCTCACTCCCCGCCGAAACCTTTGTCCACGCCTTCATCACTTCCAGGCTCGACTACGGGAACTCTCTCCTCGTCGGCCTCACCAGCTCCTCCCTTCACAGGCTGCGGATCATTCAGAATTCCGCAGCTCGTGTCCTCTCCCGCACCAGGCTTCGCGACCACATCACTCCCACCCTCGCCCGTCTCCACTGGCTCCCTGTCACTCAGAGAATCGAATTCAAGATCCGTGTCCTCACTTTCAAGGGCCATTCATGGCCTTGTCCCCGTCTGTCTCTCTGACCTACTGTCTCCCTACCAGCCTGCCCGCACCCTCCGTTCAGCAGACTCAGGCCTGCTCCGCGTCCACCACCCTAACCGCCCAACTATTGGCAGCCGGGCTTTCAGCCTCTCTGCTCCCACACTGTGGAATTCCATCCCGCAGCCCCCCCGCCTCGCTTCCTCCCTTTCCTCCTTCAAGGCCGGTCTCAAGACCTTCCTCTTCGACTACGCCTTCGGCTGCCCCACTAACTTCCCCCTCTCCCACTCTCCTTCCCCTTCCCCCTACTTTGACCCTCCGTCCCCCCCGCCCCACACCCTCCCCCACCCCGCTCGGGTCCCAACCAGATTGTTCAGCGCTTTGGGCGACAAGTTTGCCAATTTTGATGAGTGACTTGCAAAATAAATAGCTTTTCACTTCGGGAGGGTGTCCCAAAGCATTTCACAGGATTTACTGTGATTTACTGAATTTGCGGGTGAACACAAACAGCAGCGAAGAAAATGACCAATTTTATTTAGGGGGTCAAGGACACCAAGAAAAACTCCCTTCTCTTTTTATAGGATACTGTGGGAGTTTTATATGATACTGTGGGAGATCCACCTGAAATGGCATAAGGGACCTCAGTTGAACATTTCCTCCAACAATACAGCTCTGATGGCTTTGTCGTGGGTTTGGGTTTATTGCATGTGGGGTCTGGGTACATGTGCTTGAGCTATAGAGGGGAGTCGTGATCAGTGAATTGTACAGACAGGGACATTTCTGGCATGTACAACATGGAACTCTTGGTCTAGTTTGGAAAATCTTAAGCCTGGTGATTATCAAAGTCCCAATGTGGGGCTTGAATCCACAACCGTCTGATTCAGAGCTGAGAGTGCAAACAACTGAACAAGGTTTTTATTCACAATCAGAGCTGTTATAGATTCATCACGATTCAGCTGTACTTTGGAATTGGTGCAATACAACAGTACAACTGAACAGGTAGCATAACAGGTAAGAGTTGAATGCTTCAACTCAACATTCCAAATGACTTACCCATTCAGATTTTTCTTGCTATCAATTGCAAATCTAAAACACTGCATTGTCTTACCTGATCACTAACCACAGTACTTTGCGTTTTGTTTATGTTGGTCCGCAAAGAGTATGTCTAACACCTTCTGTTCTTTAACACCAATTCATCCCGAGATTACATTTTACCATTTGCTTCACTTTGATCACCAGATTAATTTGATGAAGAAAGTCCTTCAGCTCACCCTTCCCAAATCCCCACAGTTCCTCCATCACAGCATCAAGCTGTTTTTTTAAAATCTTACAGTGACCTGGTTTTAACCAGCCAGACAACTGATTCCAGTTGTCCATTACCACCTGGGAATCATTCACTTTGGGTCTCAGTGTTTGCACCTACTTCATCCTCACCTACTCTAACTACTGAGCTACAGAACTGTCACACTTTCTTGCTTTCTCTCTCAGTCAATCACTCATGCTGTCCCCTTTGTCTTACCTCTTGGCAATGATTGACAACCTTAAATATATTTTCAGCTGATGAGATGAAATAATTAATTTAGCAATCATAAATTATAGTTATTAATAAGAATTATGATTGGTAAAATTAATTATTTCATTACATTATCTATGTGATAGCAGTAGCCAGTTCTCCGGTTTATCTTTTATAAAATAAATCAATGTCAATGCTTTTAAAAAATATTATTTGTAAATAATTTATTTATTTACAAAATTATTTGTAAAATCAATCAATGTCAATGAATGAGGACGATGGGAAATGAAAGAGATTGGTAATTCAGGCAGGTTTTCTTTTTAGGAATTTGCAATGCTAAGAAGCTCATTATGACTCATCAGCTCAACTGTGAAAATACATTTAAGGTTGTCAACGTGAGAGAAACGGGACAGACTGACTGACTGACTAACTGAGAGAGAAAGCGAGAAAGCAAGAGCACGAAAGAGAGAGCGAGAGAACAAGAAAGAGAAGGAAGAGTGAGAAATTTGGGGGGGACAGAGAGAGGAGAGTGAGGGAGAGAAAGAAGAAAGGAAGATTGAGAAAGAAAAAAAGGAGAGTGAGAGAGAAAGACGGAGAAAGACAAGAGTGAGAGAGAGAGAGTGACAGACAAGAGGAAGAGAAGAAAAAGAGAGGTGACAACCCTAATTGGAAAATGGAGATGAACTTTGTGAGCAGTCCTCAGAACCCGACAACCTGCTGCCAGATGTTACTGGGGAAATTAAAGGGCTTGTTTCCAGTCAACCTCCGGTATGAATTGAAGGAGGTTTTCAATCTGGCTGTGCCGGTGGTGAGTTGCACATTTTCAAAATGTTCAATGATCTGAAATCCACATTGTTGGCTGAACCAATAATAAAAACCAAATGTCCTTTAGTGGTGCAATTGTGAGAACTTAAAATCTAAAATACAACTTAAAAGTTCAAATATAAAACCAATGTTTATCAAATAATATCACACTCCTGTTGTTCACAAAACGCTAGAATTGCATTTAGATAAAAACACATTGTCCCTAACCGAGTTCACAGAACATGTGGTTTGAGGGTTACAAAATTTATATTTGTTAGTGAAATTTCACATTGATCGAAAAGTAAAACACAGTAATCTTTGCTCCATTGCAATGGGCGACTCCCGCAGCATTCAGCCACTAAGCCCCAAGGCTCTGGAACTCCCTTGACCTCGCCCCCTCTCTTCCCAGTTTCAGGTCCCAGCTAAAGACTTTTCTTTTCAACTGCGCCTTTGGTCAGCTTTCTGCTCCTGCCCCTGGATCAAATAATTGATCTTTCAAAGGTTTCCTCACTCACCAGTGGAGTAACTTCACCCTCTATTATTCCCATCATTAACCATTGATGTTAGTGTTAACTATTGATCCTCTTGCTTCAAACTTGTGTGAATTGTTTTATGGAGTGAAGAAGGTGCCGACCTTTGGATGACGCATTAAATTGAGGTCTTATCAAATGTCTGAGGAAGGAGTTTCACCCAGTGTCCTACCCAAATATGTAAGGATTATTATTATTATTATTCCTCCAAATAAAAAGAATGCCATTCACATCATGGCTGTTTGTGGGGCATCGCAAATTGGTTGCTGCATTCGCCTAACTTTAGACAACTCTGAAGCATTTAACTTCCAGACGCTTTATCGAATGCAAACCTCCAGAAAAAACACAGATCGACAAGGAATGTTACCTGCACCATCCATCGATAATCCCCAGGTTTTCTCCCCTCCAACCCCAGTCCAAAATGCATTAACCTCCTCTTTCCTTTGACTGGTATCTGCAAAACGCAAAAGTGTGCGAGTCTGAACAAAGCTTGTCGATGGGCTATTTGACCACAGGCAGATTGACTGACCTGCTGTTCTCTAACCCCAGGATTACCGACGACAACCGTAGACTCTTAACCTCTGTCCATGTGGAGACAACAACAACAACATTACATTTATAGAGCACCTTTCACGTCGGAAGGACGTCCCAAGGTGCTGAGCAGACTTGTTAACCCAGCACAGTGTTTTAACCCGCAAGCCTGTGTTATCTCAGGAGCGCATCGAGATAATTTAGTTCCTCAGTCGGGTAGGCAGGTGAAGTCAAAATAATATTGAACCGGTCTGCATCTGAATTATTATCTGATTTAATGTTTTTCTTTCTTTTTTTGACAGATTGTGACGCAATTTCTGGCCTTTTGCATAAGCATCTGCAGCACCATATTTTGTGGTCATTTAGGAAAAACCGAACTGGATGCAGTTTCTCTTGCCACCGTTGTAAGCAATGTTTAAAAACTCAGACCGGACAGCAAGTAACACATTGCCAAGTGGAAAACCCACCCCCCACAAAATACTACAGATGCTGGGAATCTGAAACAAAAACAGAAGTGGCTGAGGGAAACTCAGCAGGTCAGGCAGCATCCGTGGAGAAAGGAAAAAGAGTCACCGTTTCGGGTAGACCCGAAACGGTGACTCTTTTTCCTTTCTCCACGGATGCTGCCTGACCTGCTGAGTTTCCCTCAGCAACTTCTGTTTTTGTTAAACATTGCCAAGTGGCCTGGCTCAGTTGGTAGCATTCTGGCCTCCGAGGCAGGAGGTGACAGTTCAAGCCCCATGTCAGGACTTTGAGCTCATAATCATCCAGGCTTGACACCCCAATAGTACACTAGGAGTAGCATTGCATTGTTGGATACGCCGTCTTTCAGATGAGATGTTAAAACTAATGTCCCGTCTGCCTGTTCAGGTGGAAGCTGAAGATGCCGTGTCATCGCACAGTCACTACGCTTTACTGTAAATCCTGTGAAGTGCTTTAAAATGCCCTTCCAACGCGAAAGGCTCTGTAACTTTGAGCCCAGGCAGATCGATGAGATGAAAAGTCTCCTCCATCCCTCTGTTGACCCTAAGTAGCCCATGTGCAATGCGATGCGTTTTTACTCCCCCTGATCACTATCTTTAATACAGTATTTGAATGCCATGGCCTCAAATCCCCTCTAGGTCCAAAAAATGTAATTATTTTAAATCTTTCCATTCTCTTCAATCCCTCTGTCATATCCCCCGTCAACCTTTTCTGCTCCAAGGGAAAGAGTCCCAACGACAACAACTTGCATTTACATAGTGCCCTTCAAACAGGGAGCCGGGGGGAAATGAGAGGTGACTGTAGGCACTCTTTTTGTTGCTGAAAATATATATTTCTTTATATATATTTGTTGTAACATAAATTCCCCCAAACATACAATACTGTACCATATCTCCTTAAGAGGGAGCCATACCCTCTCCAGCCTTTCATCACAGCTATGTCTCATCACCTCCGGTTTTCTATGAACATTGTTGTTAAGAACTATAACGCTGTATCAGGAGTTTAGTTCTTTTTCGATATCTTTTCGCAGGTGATCAACGTATCAGGTATATCAATCGGAATTGGACTGTCCGCAGCATGTGACACACTCATATCCCAGGTAAACTGAGCCACTCTACCCTGTGCTGTGGCTGACAACGTCCTTTTTATATCAATCATTTATTACTCAGGGAAGGGAGAATGTCTGGACCCACTGAGTGAATATAATAATATATATATTTATTATATGTATATAATAATCCTTGCATTTGATGTAGCACTTTTCACGTCTTCTAGATGTCTCAAAGCGCCACGTTGGATACATTGTAAAGTGAACTGACTGCATGTTTCGTGGGTGAAATGCAGCGGCCATTTGCGCACAGTAGTGTCCCACAAACAGTTGTCGATTGAAGTGACTTTAAAAAAAATTTAAATAACCTTTTTTAAAAAAATCAGATTGAATGATCAGCAATTTTAACCAAATACCTAACTGTATCCATGCCATCATCTTTAACAGCTCTTAAATGCCTTCGAAAATTAGGATTGAGGAAAAGGCCTGTGGTAGAACGAAAGGATGGATCACCAACAGGCATTCCTCACATAGCCTTTAGTGACTGGTTTCTGGGTGGACTTTGGGACCCGAGGCTCTCAAATTGGTTGCTGCAGCTGTCGAGAGGTGCACGCTTGCCTGCCAAAGGATTTTTAGATGTTTTGACATTTGGAGACAGCATTGCTGAATGCAAAAATAAATTACTTTTTATTATGAGGGGAAGATATTACGTCGAGGGGGAGTCCAATCATTGCACATGTCTGTAAAAGGTGGATCAAATGGACGTGACTGATCCATGCTGTTATGTCCTTGAGGAGCTTGAAGTTACTTAATGTGGAAAATACCCTTTTTGCTTATTGCTGTCAGACCTGTGTGGCATTCTGTTCCAGCTGGATTGAATACACATTGCAAAATCTGGAGTGGCAGCAATTGATGTATGTTGGGTTATCGCCAATATCAACAAACTGCAGTCAATGTCACCTAGGAAATAACATTGCTATAACCTGGACAATCCAGGCAGAATGTTAATAATATACATTACTTAATGTAAGAGGCCCAAGAGCAATTTATTTAAACAGACCAAAGTCCCGGAGAGTACCTTTCATGGGGAAAATAAATCTTGGTGTAAAGAGATATCAAGTTCAGCAGAAATTTGTTAAAATTACAGACAAGTGGTATAGGGGTTAAATAAGCCTTTCAGGGCTGTGTCGTGTTGTATTGTGGCGATCTGCCGCGCTCTACGCTGCTGTAGTTCTTGGGCTCAGTCCATTTTTGGGGTAAAGATTCCACCTGGGAATTACACATTAGCTCTATTCACATAGCGTGTCAGAGTGTGCAGAACTGGCCGGCAACAACAACAACTTGTACTTATATCGCGCCCTCCACACCAGGTGGCGTCTCAGAGCGCTTAAAATTCAGTTTTTAAACCTTGAAGCTCACTCTCGGCAGTTCCTAAAAGCATTCGCAGATTATAGCCTTCAATATTAAAGAGAGCCTTTAAGAATCTATGTGGGCTGAAATGTTCCATTAACAGAGTAAATCTAAACCTAGATGGAATTTTTACATCCACTGGTGAGTTAAACTGATGTACACCTCCTCAGCATTAACAAGGCTTTTGAATTAACTATTGCAAATGTTTAGTGTGAAATGGTCATTTTCTTCCAAAGAATCATTACGACCAGGGCTGAAACGAATTGTAATAATTTCTGCTATAAATCTTTGTTGAGAGAAGTCTATGAATTATTTTGTTCTATAATAATCCTTGGCATAGTTTCCCATCCCATCATCAACACCCTTCAAAGCGCTTCACAGGATTTACTTTTGTAGCATTTGACAGCATCCACAATCTGGGAAATTCTTAAATAGTGTCTTAATTCTGATGTCAGTTTTCTGCGAGTTTCTTTAAGTTTATGTTTTAATGCAACAACTTGAAAATTAAGATAAAATCCAACAATTTGGCAAATTTGGGATATTCTGAAATGCTTATTTAACCCATATCCCACTTATTACACTGAGTATTTCTGGATCCAGATTGAATTTTACTCTACTGTACATGTATATGTAATAATAATAATCCTTGCATTTGATTTAGAGCTTTTCACATCTTATCAACATCTAAAAGTGTTTCACAGAATATAATGTAAAGTGAATTGACTGTATATTTGTGGGAGAAACGGGGCAGCCAATTGCGCACAGCAGTGTCCCACAAACAGTCGTGGATTGAAATGGCCTATTTTTATTGTTGTGTTTTTTTTGGAGGGATTATTATTAGGCGTGTCGAGTAAGGAAATTTGTCCAAGATATCGCCCTGACCTGTCTGGATTCGAACACAGATCTCACACTATAGATAGTTAGACAGACAGGCAGACAGGCAGGCAGACAGACAGAGAGAGAGAGAGAGAAGAAAGAATCTCAAACAAATAATGTGTGCAAAACTTGTTTTTCCCTTTCTTGCTATTTTCAGACATATGGCAGTGGAAACTTGAAGAGAATTGGGGCAATAATGCAAAGAGGAATTCTGATTCTCATGCTGTGTTGTTTGCCTTGCTGGGCTCTCTTCATTAACACAGAACAACTGCTATTGGCAGCCAAACAGCCTCCCCAGGTGGCCAAGTGAGTGTCTTTCACCTTCACTACAAAAATAATTGTTATTTCAGGGTAAAGAATATGTAAGGCTAAGGTATTGCTGATGTGACACGGGATGTAGATCAAGGGTTGCAAGGCAGACATTATACCTGCGTATAGTCACTACTATATTGTCGGTTAACGTCCGATAGTCCGAAGGTTCATTAGTCCGAAGGTTCAATAGTCCAAAGGTTTGTTAGTCCGAAGCTTCCCCTAACCCTAACCCAACTCCCCCGCACATTTGCAAAGACAGTAAGGGCCTTTTTTAGACTTATACAAACAAACCACTATTTAATTGCTCTAAGCAGCAATCAAAAAAAGGGTTTCAAAACCAGGCAGCCTCCCCCACAAAAAAGCTAACGCCCCCCAAACTTTCCTCCCCCACAAAAAAGCTAACGCCCCCATCAAACTTTCCGCCCCCACAAAAAAGCTCTACCCCACATAAAAACGTATCCTTACTCAAGGAAAAAAACAAACCCATTCATGAGCCCAAACGAAATTTGACAAAACCCCAGCACAGGGGGCAAGCGAGAAAACACAAGCCTATGTGTACCAATGATCCCCGAAATTTATAAAACCTAACCCTAACCCTAACGTTTTGACTAATGAACCTTCAGACTATCGCACCAAACGTTCGGATTAACAAATCTTATTTTCGGAATTTCGAGCGGTAACCACGGTAACCGCCCCGGGTATTGGAAATTTGCGTGTTCGGACTATCGAACCTTCGGACTATCGGGTGCCCCCCCCATATTTTCAGCTCCCTAACCTCAAATGAGTTGCCATGGAGTGGGAGCAGGGTGAGTGAGGGGGTTGGGAGAGAAGTAAGCGGTGATCAGCTTTTCAGCATTACGGAAAATCAGCTTTAAACTGAAACTGCATCTTAAGGATGTACATGGCATTAGAATACATTAGAATATACAGCACAGAACTAGGCCATTTGGCCCAACTGGTCTATGCCACATGAGCCTCCTCCTGCCCTTCCTCAACTAAGTCTACAAGCATAACCTTCTATTATTTCTCCCTCACGTACCTATCTGGCTTCCCCTTAAATTCATTGATTCTATTTGCCTCAAAAACTCTTTGTGATAGCAAGTTCCACATTCCCACTACTCTCTGCGTAAGGAAATTTCTTCTAACTTCCCTGCACCTTCTTTAAGGCTTTTCGAGGAAATTATTGTGTATTTGGACACAATGGATATTGTCCTTTCCCAAACACAGAGTGGAGGCATTTGAGGCAATGAGCCAATCCCCATTGAGCTGGACAGAGGCGTCTAGAAGACTTGAAAAACGCGATATCAAAATGCAAGGATTATTATTGATAGTTCCTGGTATCCAGCGCTGGGCATAAAAAAATAACGTGGGAGGCTACAAGCTGATGATGATGAACCCAAGGAAGGGAATCAAAGTAAATGGGTCATTTGTAGTCTTCAGACCTTTCCACAGCTGGTCAGTGGTGAGCAATCTGTAGTAGGCAAGTTTCATTCGATCAGTTTTTCTCTCTCGCTTCGCTCCCCTTAGATTCATAGATTCATAGAATTTTACGGCACAAAAGGAGGCCATTCGGCCCATCTAGTCTGTGCCAGTCCATCTCGTCTGTGCCTTCTCTGGATTGGATCCTTTGGGTCCATTTTTATCTATCGAGCTGAGAACACAGATTTGGTTCAGGGTGAGAGATCTATTTGTGACTTCGGAGAAGTAAGCTGCTAAAAGCCGTGGTTCCCAATATTTGTTTTGCTGCAACCCTAAATTAGCCACCAACAGGACCTCCTGACACTGTGCGACCGAAGCGAAGCACAATCAAGACAATACCTCTGTCTCTTTTGTGGACTAAACGCAACTCGCTAGTATGGACTTTCATAGAAATTGTTGTCACCTCGGGCACTTTTCAGCATTAAAAAAAGCAACAAAAAAAATTTCTGACGGCCCTTCGCGACCCGACTGAAGATCCCTGCAACCCTGATTTGGGTCGGGACCTGAGGTTGGGAACCACTGGTCTAAAGTATTTGAGTAAGGTAACAAAATGAACTGAGAATCACAAATATCATGAGGGGCACACATGCCTACACACAACAGACAGCCGTGCGTGAAACAGGATAGCATTTCAGTCCAATTCGTATTATAGTTTCAAATTTAAACCGTAATGCACAAAACAACAAATTGTATTTCTGAAGTGCCTTTCACGGTTGTGTTGGTGATCACAATGCCTGCATCCCTCCATTGCTTTAGCCATACACAGGCACACCTACATAGGAATTCACCTTAATACCACGCTTACCCATGTTTTCTATGTTTGTTGCAGACTAACTCAGCTTTATGTGAAGATATTTATTCCTGGTCTTCCTGTAAGTAGCTTGTTTTCTGTACATTGTTAGTTAAAGATCTGCAAAAACTAAAGAAAGGCAGTTGTTACATGAAACAAAGCCAACGAATCCAAAAGAGAACACCGGAGCTATTCAATTGGTTATTAACCAAGCACTTCAGAGCATCTAGAATTTGACAAGTTCTTAAAATATGAGCTTCAGTTTTAAAACCAGCTTTCTGTATGTTTTCTTTAAGAACTCCAGAGAACAGGGTTTCAAAGTTAAACCTGGTGCCAACAATTCATCAAACTCAGTAAAGTGAATTGACTGTATATTATTTGTGAGCAAAACACGGCAGCCAATTGCGCACAGCAGTGTCTCACAAACAATCTTGGATTGAGTGACCAAATTATTATTGTTTTTTTGAGGGATTATTATTAGGTGTGTGGAGGAAGGAAACTTGCCTAAGGTTTCACCCTGCCTGGAATTGAACCCAGATCTCTCGCCTATAAAACGAGTGCTATAACCACTGAGCTACAGGACTCCATAGAAATGCTATGTTAATAGATTAAACCTCGGCCGAGGTACATCATGACTTGAGCAAGTTCAAGGTCAACCTCAAATTGAAAGTGTGAATGCAGCTGTATTTTTCTCATTATCCTCACTTTTCTTTTTGTTTCTTTTTAGGCTGCATTTCTGTACCAGTTAGAGATCCGATACCTTCAAAATCAGGTGCAGTCATTGTGGATTTTCGACGATGCATTGATGTATTCTAATATTTAGTTAACACTGCCAACGATTGCAGAGCGGCATGTGTAGAAATCTTATTATTTTCCTTCGATTTATATGGGAATCGGATACGCCTGGCTCTACCTCACCCAATTTATTAAGTAGTTTACCAAGTTCAGAATGCACTGAAATTCTACTTTAATAGAGGCCAAGGTGGACTTTCTACCAAATCATGCCTAGCGCAGGGTAGGCAGGGTAGGCAGTGCCTACCTTATGAAAATAAAAACTTTAAATTGTAGATGATTATTTAATGGTTTATGTTTTTACAATGAACATTTTACATAATGCAAACGATTTTCAGTAGAAACTACCAAAATTATTTAACTGCGATTTGATATGCTTACCTTAAAAGCAACAGAAAGGCAGCGAGACGCTGTATAGGCACAAGCTGCCGCTGCCTTTCCTCTTTCTACCCATTGCGATCAGATCACATTGAAATGCCATCTCCGTGCGTGCGTATTTGTGGAAAAAATGAGTGGGAAAAAGGCAGAGTCTGCTGCTGCCTTTAGGGGCGTGGCTTTATGAAGACACCAAAAGTTTGTATGGACTGAGGAGAGTGCCTACCCTGTCATTTGACCCACCACACGTCACTGCTGTGAAGTACTCATGAAGCCATGAGCCATGTCCTGCAGCTGAAAGGTCAACGAGATGGTACATTTTTTCCAATGTTAGGTACCATAGAAATTTACAGCACTGAAGAAGGTTATTCGATCCAGTGTGAAAGAGCATTCAACAACTTCGATTTATATACCAACCTCCAAGCTGGATGGCGTCTCAGAGCGCTTCACAGTAGCGGATCCCGGGACCGAGCCAGGGGCAGGGGTAGAAAGGTGACCAATGGCGCGGTCGAAGAGAAAGGTCTTTAGCTGTAACCTGAAACTGGGAAGAGAAGGAGCGAGGTGAAGGGAGTGAGGAAGGGAGTGAGGAAGGGAGTGAGGAAGGGAGTTCCAGAGCCTTGGGGCGTGATGGCTGAAGGCAAGGCCATCAAGGGTGGAGCGGAGGATTCGGGGCACATGGAGGAGACCAGACCCAGAGGAGCAAAAGCAACGGGTGCTGGTTTGGGAAGAGAAGAGATCAGAGAGGTAAGGGGGTGCAGAGAAATGGAGGAACTTGTCTCGTTGATAATTCAGTTCCCTTCCCCCAATTTGTCCTGCAAATTTCAGACATCTTTATCTAGTTGCCTTTCGAAAGATAATTTGGATTATAGCCCCTATCACAACACCAAGCAGAGCCTTCCATGTCCCAACAATTCTTTCTGCCCGTTAAAAAAAAATCCTGAAATTGGTGTCTTACAGTCACTGAATCAACATTCAAGAGAAATCATTTTACCAACTCAGCTCACATCTTAATATTGCACGTCCTGACTTCATCTACTTTTTGGTTAACTCTGTTGAGGATGAGGGATCTAACCTGTGTTTGGCCATTCGATGCCCAGTGTCACCATCAAAGCTCAATCAAGGTTCCTCTCTGACTAATGAATAAAAATGGGACTCAGATAGACTGTCATGCTCTCTTTCTTCTCATTCCAGGGTATTATACTGCCACAGGTTTGGACTGGTCTTATAACCAACATCATTAATTGTCTAACTAACTACATCTTTTTATTTGTTTTCAACCTGGGTGTGCGGTAAGTAGATGCGAATTACATTTTTCAAAATAAAACTAAACTACACTAATCAGATTTAACCATGATTCCCTCCCATTGGTATTTCTTCCCCTATCATTAATACAAGGAGAATGAGTTACAGAGTTTATGAGGGCTGGGAATCCACCTTGATTGGTTTGCAGAGAGATACGCAGCACCTACCAAGTGGAAAAACCATCAACTCAATGGGAAAGGATGCGTGTTGATCTGTGGGCAAGAAAATTGTGAAAATACTCTCACAGTTTTCATGCCGAGCTGCATGGCCCACCAGAAAGTTCCCACGGAGTGCCTGGTATTGCCATCCACCTGGTGAGGGTTCAAAGCCTCAAGGTGTTAAATGAACAACCAAAAATCCTTGATGCTATATCATCCTTGGAAGGTGTCGGTGTCCCAGCAAATCTCCAATTCTTTCCATGGTTTCATTGTTCATTCTTGTGACACTTTTCATCAGCAGTACCTACTTATTACACATTCACAATCACAAAAATCTTTTACAACCAGTTTTGACAAATTTAACACTCACCAGTGAATCCCTTGATTTTAAGCTGCCATTGATGAGAACATGGTATTTTTCAGAGGCTCTGCTATTGCGAACGTTATCTCTCAGTACTGCCAAGTTATTCTGCTGTTTCTCTACATTCGATGGAAAAAGCTGTACGTTGAGTCCTGGGGAGGTAATGTATATTGTGGAGTCCTGCACTCGGTGGTTAGAGCACTTGCCTTGAAAGTGAGACCTGGGTTTGATTCCTGACAGGGCGAAACCTCGGGCAAGTTTCCTTACTCCACACATCTCATAATAATCTCTCACCAAAAAAAGAGTAATAAATTGGTCACTTCAATTTATGGTTGTTCATGGAACACTGTTGTACACAATTGGTTGCTGCATTTTGCCCACAAATATAGTAATTCAGTTTACAATATATTCTGTTTAGCACTTTGAGATGTCTAGAAGGCATGAAAAGCACTATATTAAATGCAAGTATTATTATTATTCCTATCTATACAAAGTTAGCTTTTCCCTGATGACAATATTTTAAATTCTCATTCCTAATTATGTGCATGGGGATGTCTCCAGATCTCAAACTATCCTTCCTGGCACCTTGTTCCAGTCACCAATGTAATCCTCTGGACAATGAAACACTTCCTGGTGTCTATCCTTACGCAAGTGTCACCCAACAACAACACCACCAGCAACTCGCATTTATATAGCGCCATTCACCCAGGGTAACGTCCAGCAGCAATCTTCCCAAATAAACCCGGGCAGCAACAATTGATGGACTTCTTAGCCCCAAGAGCCTCTCAAACCAGGTCCAATCTTTTCCTCATGTGTCATGAATGTTTTTGAACAGGTTTCGATGACTAATATCTCTGTTGTTCGTTGTGCAGGGTGGACCAATGATAGTCTGCAAGAGTGGGGCAACTTTATACGACTTGCCATCCCCAGCATGCTGATGCTATGTATCGAGTGGTGGGCGTATGAGATCGGAACTTTCCTGGCAGGTAATATAAGCAAACATCCCCGTGTGAGAATTCCTGTCTTGCTGTATTGAATGGGGAGTCGAGTCAAATCCGGCTTCTGCTTACTTTGAGTCAGCCTGGTTCATTCTCTTGCTGGGTAAGAGCCTGTATGCCACGGAAAGAGCACAAATGCAAATGCAAACCTCACGCTTTGAATTTGTAGAGTCTTGGCCGACACTCACAAAAATGGATTTGGATGAAGAAGGCCCTTTGAACCTTCTTCATCCTGCAGCATGGAGTAGCTCAGCGCTTAGAGCACTCGCTTTACAAGTGAAGGACCTGGGTTCGATTCCTGGCAGGGCAAAACCTTGAACAAGTATCCTTACTCCACATGCCTGATAATAATCCCTCCAGGAAAAAAAAAAGATAAATTGGTAATTTCAATCCACGACTGTTTGTGGGACACTGCTGTGCGCGATTGACTGGCGCATTTCACCCGCAAATGTACAGTCAATTCACTTTACAGTATATTCTTTGAGATGTCTAGAAGACATGAAAAAAGCTATATCAAACGCAAGGATTATTATTATCTGATCTCATCCTTCCAGAACACCCGCCCCAAATACCTTCTGATCACAACTTCAAGCTGCTTTTTTAACGATGCATTGCTGTGGGAGTGTTCACCTACAAAAGACACTTTTATAGTGAAAAGTCGCTAAACTTTGCAGTAATTCCTGTGAAACATTCTGAGACATCCTCTCAAGATGTGATAAGGCACTGGGTTAAATACAAGCACTAATTATCACCTGCCTCACTGGGGGTGATGTGGGATTTTTTCTCTCAAAGTGAAGCTAGGTTTGTTTATCCCATCTCCTGTTCACAGGATTAATCAATGAAGTCCAGCTTGGGGTACAGTCCATTGTCTATCAAGTTTTAGTAGCAGTTTACATGGTAAGGCTACTGATTCAATGCCAAAATATTATTTAGATTGCACAAACTCACTTTATAAACACTAATCAGAGATTAATCTGCCTTGTTGGGTTTTCTTTTTCCTTCCAATGACAGTATCCACTGCACAAATAGAGGCCTTGGTGATGGCTTCTCCTGCACTCCCTTTGCTCCCCCAACATTCACTTACGTTTAAAACCCCTGCATGGCCTTGCCCCCACCCTACCTCTGCACCAAGTATTCATCTTCCTCATCACTAATTGGGGATTCCATATCCGAGCTCTCCACCCTCACATGTTGCCTTGATCACACTTGAACTATAATAGTTCTCTGATGCCCTTCTGTCCTTTGTAATTCTTTCTTCCTGACATCTTTCTCCCCTGTGTTTTCACTTGTGTTCCTCTATCATAGTTCCACTCAGGTTCTTATTGTCTATTCCTGTACTGTCTTACTTAATGTTTCCCAAAGCATTGGAAAACATACCAGCCCTTGGCCTCTTTAAAGGATGTACACCTTGGGACATCAGCGCCTAGGGGCTGGTGTATTAAGCAATTTGTTTATTCTCAGCTCATAATACAATGTTCCAAACTGCTTCTATTTCATTGGCTCTTTCTTAATTGCAATTTAACCCCAAAGCGATGTCCTACAGGAGCAAGAGTGTTTGTCGTTTATACAGCGCTCCTTTGAGAGGGGGGATGACTTCCACGTGATGAAACCTGTCCTACCTACACCTGCTCACATGGTCACAACACCTGCTCTAATTTGGCCCACAACTCCGAGGAGAAAAGTAAACGGATGCAGAGTGGTGCAGAAATGAGCCCCGTGTTATATCCTCTCCTTTTGTAGATTCCTTTAGGATGTGGTGCAGCGGCAAGTGTCCTTGTGGGTAAAGCACTGGGTGCAGGCAAACCAGAAGACGCTAAAAACTCATCTAAAACTGTTCTGTGGTGTATCCGTGAGTAAGCGCTTTATAATGGTTTACATCCTTGGCAAATCCATTGATTAACATTATTGTTATTTCAATTACACTGAACTATGCTCACATATATGGAGCTTTAATGCTCGCATTCCATATCTGAATACACCCCTGTGCTTGCTGCACTTATTTACATATCCAGTCAATATATTGTCAATTAAACTACATTTTGTCCAGCAAATCTATCAGTTGGCTGGCAGTGCAAATCCCATCCCCTCAAATCTAAACATTTGTACCTACACCGTATGGTTAGATTGAAGTTAAAGTTACCTTAAAGATAACTTGCATGAAACTATGGCATACAATATCTTTTGAGATTGAACGTAGACCCATATTTTCATTTCAGTATAGCCATCCTATCAACTGGCAGTTTCCTTTATACAAGACTGTATAATACAGTAAACAAAACCAGAAATCGCTGGGAACACTCAGCAGGTCAGGCAGCATCTATGAAGAAAGGAAATTGAGTCAACATTTCAAGTCGGCGTCATTAATTGGGTTGCGGGTCCACGACTTCTGTTTTTGTTTCAGATTTCCAGCATCTGCAGTATTTTGCATTTTGTTTATATACTGTAATATAGTGTTGGTTTTAAATACTGTGCATCACCTTGGATTTCCCTTCTACCTGCATTTCAACAGTATGTAGCAGTCTGGTGATGGTGGCCATACTGGCCCTGATGAAGGATGTGTTGGGTTACATTTTTACCAACGATAGGTTAGTAAAATCTCTTTCTATAATCATCAATGATACATTTTTCAACTCGTTTACAACTGTGTAAAGCTCTCTGACATCACACTCTCCTCTCGCTCCCACCCCTGCCCCCACCCCCACCCCTTTTCTTCTTGCAGAGAAATTATTGAGGCTGTTTCACAACTCATGCCATTGATTTCCTCCTTCCATTTCTTTGACTGCTTAGCCGTAAGTACATTTGGTTGAACATTTAATAACTTAAATGTTTCTGAAAGAAGGGCACACGGCAAATCCTCTGGAAGAAGATTGTCGGGAGCCTTTTGACCATTTGCGTTGTGCTTATTGGAAGGCAAAAGTTTATCAGAGAACAGAAGAGATTCATTTTATACAGTGAATTGTTCCTTATGCATTAGACATGGCTTCCGCACGCTTTGTACTGCAGAAATGTAGTGAAGGCCATGAGGTGGATTAATGCAGCCTATTGTCCGTCCTGCAGGGCGTATCCAGCGGAGTGTTGAGAGGAGCTGGAAAGCAAAAGCTGGGAGCTATTGGGAATCTAATTGGATATTACTCAATTGGCTTTCCCCTCGGAATCTCATTGATGTTTGCTAAGCACCTTGGTGTCACAGGTACAAATTGATTTCAATTCTCACTAGTTTTCAAATCCCTTCATGCCCTGGCACCTCCCTACCTCTCCGACATGCTTGCATCCCCCAACCCGGTGCCTCTGCTCGACCGTTTCTGACCTTCTGCATGTGCCCTGTGTCCTCACTTGCCGCGCCTTCAGCCACCATGCCCCAAAACTCTGGAACATACTTCCTCTATCCCTCCTTCTTGCTCCTGCCTTTCCCATCTTCAGGTCGTGCCTGAAGGCCTTCCTATTCGACTGTGCCTACAGTTCCCTCCCCAACCCCCAAACATCAGAGAGTATTGGACAGACTTGGAGCTTTTTTTTCATTGAAGAAGGACCAATAAGACCATAGTCGTCCATTTGACTGGTCCTAAGGTTTAAAAAAAATCCCTGTACACCATAACCATTTTTCTCACAAACCCATAAATTTTACATTTATACAGCACGTTTTCCCTCGGCAGGGTCTCCCAATATGGTTAACATTCCAGGCTTGACATCCAAACAGCCTTCTTAGCATCTTACTTCATTGGAACATGATAAATTGGTGGGAAGTTTGTGACAGCTTGCTGTCAATTGATCAAGTAATAATCCCTGCATCTGATTATGCATCTTATAATGTTGTAAAAATTCCTGAAATTACTTCGCCAGCTCCACTTCAAAGTGCAGGAAATTGAACATTTGGGTTGAGTTGTTTCCCTGCAACTCTCAGAAAATGTCCCATTTGATTTCTTTGCAGGACTTTGGATTGGTCTGTTCCTTTGTGTCATTCTACAGTCACTCTTTCTTCTGATAGTGATTTTCAGAATTAATTGGAAACAAGCTTCAGAGGAGGTAATAGCTTCCGTGGCTCATTAATCAGTACTTTTTAAAAACATTTATTATTGTTTAGAACTCTCCCTGCTTTACATCCTAGCGGAAGCATCACTTTTGGCCTCTGTGTAATGACTCAGGCAGGAATTACAATATTCTATAACAAAAACACAAGTCGCTGGGAACATTCAGCAGGTCAGGCAGCATCTATGGAGTTAGGAAATTGAGTCAATATTTCAAGTCGACAGGGCGTCCGGAAGTGGTTAACATACCTGACCTGACTCACTCTCTTCTCTCCATAGATGCTGCCTGACCTGCTGTGTGTTCCCAGTTATTTCTGTTTTTGTTTCAGATTTCCAGCATCTGCAGTATTTTTGCGATGGTTACAATACTCTGACTTCAGTTGGGAAAGCCAGCAGTGTACTTCATTCCCCTAACACCACATTTCTAAGCTGTTCCTTTGAAGAGGGATATCTACATTAGGATTCCTGTTTCATGGAAAAGGCCTGAATGGTGTAATGCGTTAGCAAAAATGTTCCTTCACCTTTGGAGCTTGAATTCATATCCAGCCCAGGCTGATGAACAGGCCTCCTAGAGTAGGACCATCCCTTGTAAAAAAAAAAGTACCATGGTAATGGTGGTAGTAGGCACAGGCACTAGATGCTGTATATGTACAGTATATTAATTTCAGGGAATATAGATGCATTCAAGAGGAAGCTAGACCTTCACATGAGGGAGAAAAAGGCATGGGAGGGTGTAAAGGGATGAGGAGGAGACTCGTGTGTAGTGTAGCCACTGGCACAGACACAATTGGGCTGAGCAGCCTGTATTCATGCAGTACATTTTTTGGAAAAAAAACTGTGTAAGATATCTTATTTAATTAACAGAAAGTCAATAGTTTTTGTCCTCTTTAATGAAGCTACTTGCATTTTTCTTTTAAAGGCACTTGTTAATGCGGGTGTGAAGAATGAGACTGCCTCCTCTGGCAGTGCCATCAACGGGCAATGTAAAAATATTTCAACAGGTAAGAAACGCTGTGACACAATGTCATTGAACTTAGAATTTGAATATATCTCGTGAAATGAATGATAGTGCCCGGATGAGGCATGAATTTTAAATATCTGTCAGAAAATAAAAATAACGTAGGCCATTGTCATGTTAAGTTTCCGAGGAGCTTCTTTGTTCCGCAGAGTAAGGATTTTCCCACCTATTCCAAACTGCGGCCAACAGAATATAGCCAGATCTCTGAGCTTTTCCATATTCCCATTGTGTCCTCAGATGTCTAAGATTTCTCATGATCTGAGCCTTAGGAACTTCCGATGCCAAGTACGAAGAGGTCCTCGACTTGTTTATCTCTAAGTTAGATAACATCCTCCTTCCTCCACTCCACCATGTCGCCTACCACCCCTGCCATGCCTCCCTCATCACTTTCTTCTCCTACCACAGCTCCTGCCATGGCCCCAACCCTACACACCTTTGCCCCCATCTTTCCCTCCCCTTCCCACTCAGCTTCGGGTCACTCAATTCCCTGTCCGCTGCTCAATGCTGTCTGACACAATTAACCAGTTCATCTCCTAAGGCTCTGTTCCATTCTTCTTCAAAACTACTGTCAACACTCCTCTTAGAAAACCTATTCTCGATTCCTCCAATGTCATAAACTTCAGACGTATCTCAAACAAAAGTTTTTGAACACATACTTACAAATCAACTTTGCTCATCATACCTCTCCCTCCACTGCGTACTTGAATACCTCCAGTCTGGTTTTCACCCTGTCCACAGCACAGAGAAAGCGCTTGTCAAAGTATCAAACATCCACTCTATCTGTGACCTGCTGCCTCATTGATCTCCTGGACCTTTCCACCATGCTTGACAGATTACATTTGTTGTTGTTGTCTCAATACAGTTGATCATGCTATCCTACTCCATGGTCTGTACTCCATCATCCACCTCAGTGGATGGTTCAGGTCCTACTTAACAAACCGTCAACAATTGCTTCTTGATAGATGGCTTTTCCTTCCGCCCCAGCCGGTCCCCTTCAGGGTACCCATTCTTGGACCCCTCCTTTTCCTTAACTGCATGCTCCCTCTCGACAATGTCATCCGCAGACATGGGGTCAACTTTCATATGAATGCAGATGCCACCTAAATCCACCTTCTCCTCCTCCAGTCCGTGGGTGTCTTGTCAGCTTGTTTGATAGACATCAAGGCCTGGATGAGTGCAATTTTTCTACACCTGAATATAGGCAAGACGGAATCCATACTTTTTTCCTGTGGGTTTAAACCCATCAACCTCCCCCTGGCTAGATTAGCAAGCCTCCGAGGTAGTTAGATATAACAGCAACAGAAGCTTCAACTCGATTTTGCTTCACAGATGTATGCACAGATAACATTGGAGCCGTTGTGTTGGCCAATAACAGCGTGGTGGATATGGACATTGAAAGAGAAAGGACGAGAGAACAGTCATCAGTCCCAGATAAGGTTGCTATGACAGTGGGAGAACTTTTGTCAACCAAACAGCTCATCATCCGTCGTGGTCTGGCCCTCTTTTTAGGACTACTTATACTAGCAATTGGATTGATAATATACTTTGTTGTTCCCAAGACTATGAACCATGATACCTAGAAACAAACAGGAGTTAGCTCTTTGCTGCAGCACAAGAAGACGGAAGCAAGGCGGCTTAATGAAGTGATGAGGTGTATGATCAAATGCAACCATCGTTGATATTTATTATTCAAATGTGTCATTTCAGTTTGATGCACAATTTGTTGAATTCAATGTTAACTTTGAAACCGTTTCTTGGATTTCTCAAAAAGAATTTGCAGAGATCCCGCTTGTAAATTAAAGTCTGCATTTAAGAGTTTGACAAATTCTGAAATCACAATGGAATAATAATAGTAATAAACCCGAAGCTTGATATGGGGCCTTATCAAATTGTCAAGACACTCAATAGGATTTTGTTGTGAATTGTGCGTATTTTGTATGTGAATGCAGCAACAATGTCCCACCATGAAATAAATGACCAATGTTATTTGGGGGATTGTGGGCCAGAACTTAGTACTTTCAAATAATACCACAGGATCTTTAATGTTGGCTTGAAAAAGCAGATGTCTTGTCCAAAAGATGGAATGTAGGGCACTGCACTGGAGTGTCAGCCTGGACTGTAAATTCAAATTCCCAATGTGAAGGGAAAATAATAGGCATTCATTGCCTTCATCCTTCATGGAGCAAAAACACTAAATTAGGAATGAGATTAACAGGACCTCCCTTTTCAATTCAACGTAGAATGTTACAAGGATATTAAATAGATGCAAATGTTCTGTTAATCTATTTAATGTGACTTACTTTCAGGTGTCTCCCCACTTGAAAGGCATCATATAAATGTAACTTGTACTGGTTCGTAATTGTGTACTCTGACTGAAGACTTTGCCGTGTACATTTTATCTTGAAAATGTTTTAATTTTAAAAAGTGACATGCAACTAGGATCAATATACAGGGAGGAAGAAATCCCCAGTTACACTGACTGGATCTCATTATTGAAGAATTTCTTGTTTTTAATGAAAACATTAATGTTAAAATTTTTGCTAAAATCTGCACAACAGATCAGATCATCCGCATTCAGATTCTTGCAAGTAGCTAAGCTGTGCTATTCAGGTTCAAATGATGTCCCGCAGTCAAATCCCTCACCAATAGGAGGGTCACTGGTAAGTCAGTGTCTCGTAACATAACCAGGGGCTAATTCATAACCAGAGCCAAAACATTTCAGTGGCCGTACATCACCACAACAACTTCTTGCATTTATATAGCGCTCTACAAATGGGGCTGCGTCTCGGAACACTTAATACACTCCTGGTTTAGATATTTGTATGTTCACCAACCCTCCGGGATACATATCCAGTACTAATATTTGTCAAATATGCGCTTGCTTTACAGAAACAGGATCATTGTTTGCTTCGGTTGACTCGGTTGAGGGACCAAACAGACATAATCATAGCTGAGGGGCTCTCACCAGAGTGCGAGTGGTCTTGCTCATGAAGGAGCAGATCATCTCCAATGGGTTGGCTTTTCTATCAATCACTTACCGGCAATTGGAGTAACGGTCCATGCCGTTGTTCCGGAGAGCAAATAACGCTCAATGGAATATGTCGAGGCAAAGCAGGGACTAAGGCAATTCAACGAGTGGGAGCAAGATACTGACTCATGGACAAGAAAGGTCAAGAGTTCTCGCTGTAAGGGAAAGTCCGGTCTGCTAAATCCTTAATAACCAGATCACGTTAACTCGAATAGCACAGCTGGACTGCGGGAAGAATCTGACTGTAATTGGCCTGATCTGTTGTGTAGGTTGCAATACTGGTGTTTTCATTAAACAATGACACATTAAAATAATGAAATACAGTCAATATAACTGGGAATTGCCTGCCTACTATATTGATCCTGGTGATGTTCAATTGCAGACAGATTGCCAATGAATGATTTACAATCTATTTCACTCAGTAGAGAGGACGGTGTGTCCTAACAAGTTGCCTGTGAGTATTTCCAGGATACTACTACTAATAATAATAATAATCCTTGCATTTGATATAGCGCTTTCCACATCTTATCAACGTCCCAAAGCGCTTCACAGAATATACTGTAAAGTGAATTGACTGTATATATTTGTGGGCGAATCGCGGCAGCCAATTGCGCACAGCAGTGTCCCACACACAGAAATGACCAATTTTATTATTGTGTTTTTTTGGAGGGATTATTATTAGGCGTGTGGAGTAAGGAAACTTGCCCAAGGTTTCGCCCTGACCTGCCTGGATTCGAACACAGTCTCCCCAGCTTGCAAGACAAGTGCTCTAACCACTGAGCCACAGGAGCTCCATAAATTATTATTATTATTATTATAAGCACCCTCTTCTGTTCCTTTCAGGCACTGAGAGTTATATTTGAGTAGTACAGCTACTCAAATTCATTCTGTTAAACTATTTCTAAAATGATTAAAATGGTATCTAATACACTTATAAATAATAATGCAGTTGATTTACTTGTAAATTTTACACCAAGTTACTATTAAATAAATGGCTTGAATACCGCTACTGGATTTTTCTGCCCTGAGAGTATTATAACTGATGCAGTTGGCCTTGTTCTGAATACTGTAGCAATCATTATGTACGTTAGTGGATTTATAACTTGGCGTTTCATAACAAAATGCATCAATATCAAATTTAATAACAATGTACCTGCTCTTACAAAAAACTAGTGAAAACAACAAATCATATTTGTGGAGTCCTGTGGCTTAGTAGTTCGAGCCTTCACCTCACAAGCGAGAGGATCTGGATTCGATAACCTGCGCAGAACGAAACGTTTGGCACGTTTTCTTACATCACAAACATCCATTGACCCAGCTGTGAGTTGGATCCCGGTTGCTAGTCAATTGGCGGATCGTTTTTCCAGGGGTAATAATTCCTTCCAAATAAATAAGTTCTGTAAGCGCTTTGAGACGTCTCGAAGACGTGATCAGGCGCTATAGCAAATGCAAGGATTGTTATTATTATTATTATTAATAAGACACCTTTCACTTCAGGAGGACATCCCAAGGCACCGGGAAATCCAAGAGCCAAGACTTGGGGATCTTAGAATGTCTGTTGGGGTACCACTATTTCAGTGATGTACAGTCTGAGCTCGCATTGTCCCAGAGATGTACATCTTTGTCTGCACTGCCTGTTGATCCCCGCACCAGACAAACTCTTTCTATTACCTGATGTAGCAAAACTTCACGCAACTACCGGCAATTTTTCAAACTCACTTAGGTGATTACAGGACCTGAGCAATCCAGCAAACACAGAACAACCACAGCACCGACAACGTGCGGCACTCCCTGTTCGTCTGGCTTCTCTTAGCGACAGTCAACGATTTCAAGCAGGTGCTTAGTATGAATTCCATTTAGACGTACTGCTGATTCAGGCTCACTGAGTCTTCTTTGTCCTCATCGCCAGCTGCCGACCCGTTCGAAACGTTTCCCCCACAAAAATATACAGTCAATTCACTTTACAGCATATTCTGTGAAGCACTTTGAGACATCTCATAGACAACACAATAAGACACTATTTCAAATTAAGGATTATTATGATAAATTATTATTTTATAAATAAATATTACGGTTTATTTATTTTGGTATTAGTGAGACCGCTAGACTGGTTTGCAATGGCCAATCGAATTGTGAAACCACCATTTTGTTCCCTCAATTTTTCCAGTCGAGCATTTGTTTTACAAAAAAAGTATTTTCCCGGAAGTCTGCCACCCTCTGCGACCGCCTGATTTGCCTACAGAGGGAGCCACACCTGGCCCCAGAGCTCAGACATTTTTTATCTCAAACCGATGGCAATACTTTATTCAATCAAAACAACACCGATAAGCTGTTCATACAACTCGTGTTGTCTTATAGCGAACAGGTTAGAGCACTCACCTGCAAGCGAGAGGACCCGGGTTTGATTCCCAGCCGCGACAAAACCGTAGGCTTTAACCACAACAACTTTGATTCATGTCTCCGCACACCTCTATTTACCTTGCTGTTAGTAGGAACCCGATTGTTAGTCAATCTGCAGATTGCTTTCTAGAGGTAATAATCCCTGCAATGTGTGCAATAGCATCAGAAACGCCAGCTCTGTGTTAGGTTCTCACCTTGCTGGGTGTACACAGCAATGAAAACCTATCCCAAGTATTACCAAACTGCCATTTTATTAGAATGCATTACAATAACGTAAAATAGATGGTTGCATTTGTGTACCCGCCCACACGCCCAATGAGGTCTCGGAGCTCCAATACTTTGGAGATAGCAATTTTCAACTTTAAAAATGTGTTCGTGTGGTTAACACCACTTACACTGACTCGGGGTATGTGTTGCTGGATGGAGTGGATGGAGCTGCACAGTCTTTGCAAAACAGAAATTAAAATTTACTTTTCCCTCTTCCTCCCGCCCCCTCCCCCACCAATTGGCAAGGAGTCTAAACTTAAACACTGCAGTCACAGGCCGAGCCCTTTAGCCGACATCAGTCTCCATTGCTCCTTCATCTGGGCAATGTAAGGCAACCAAAATAATAATCACCGTCCTGACATAGCACCTTTTAAGCATGGTGATGGGTTTCCATGTGTGTCAGACACCTGGCTGACCAAACTAAAGGCAGTGAGATTCACACGTCAGAATGATATATTTGAGTAGATAGCCCGCATTGACCAGACGATCCATTCTTTGGACTCCTACTATCAGGCGCATCAAATCAAATGAACACTAAAAACAGATTGGATTAAAACGCACAGTGCAGTGGAGAAGTTTGCTTTGCCCTCTCGATATCTTTCGATGGGAAGAAGTTACATCTGATCGCAAAAGTGGACAACTACTCCGAGAGCGAGTACCACCAGTCCAGCGAGGAAGGCCAGCCCACGGCGAAAGACCAGCTGTCTGTGTGACAGCACCACACCTCCTGGGTGACAATCTTCCCTCGCTATTAGTGTCGTATATTCCTGCTGATCGTCCTCTTTCTGGGTCTGTGTGGAGGCCAAGCCCATGTCATATTGGGCGGGAAGGTCTGAAACAACAATACGGAAGCTAAAGCAACTGCAACTTGCAGTGAGATAAGTGTCCTTCACTTAGAGTAACATCTCGCAAGGAAGGATCAGTTATAATATAATAATAATAATCCTCGCATTTGATAGACAGCTTTTCACATCTTCTAGACGCCTCAAAGCGCTTCACAGAATGTGCTGTAAAGTGAATTGATTGTATCTTTGTGGGCAAAATGCGGCAGCCCATTGCACACAGCAGTGTCCCACAAACAGTCGTGTATTGAAGTGGCCACTTATTATTTTCTCTTGAGGGATTATTATCAGGTGTGTGATGGAAGGAAACTTGCCCATGGTTTTGCCCTGGCGGGGGAGGCAAGTTCTTTAGCCACAGAGCTGCAGGACTCCACTTTACTCTACATTCTGTGAAGCGCTTTGAGACGTCTTGAAGGTGTGATAAGGCGTTGTATCAAACGCAGGGATTATTATTAAGATTATTATCTGCGCCGTTGACAAGCGAAAGGGGACAAGAAGAAGTTTATCACACAAAGAGACAAGGTTCACTTAATGTACTTCGAACGTGCAACCCTTAGTGTCAACTAAAAAAATAGCATTAATTATCTTCATGGTGATCTACGCAGCGGATCAATTTCTCTGCCGCCCACCCCCCCCGCCCCACCCCCTGCTCGATACCATTGCCTCCCCCTCCCCCCACCAGCCACGCCGAAGATGGTAATCGAAATAGTGAAAATAAATAATTGTGTAATTAATGGAAATAATTGAAATAAATGATGGGGAAAGATCAGGGGAGTGGGACTGTTTAGGCAGCTCTTTATAAAGAGCAGGCAAAGGCGTGATAGGCCAAATGGCCTCCTTCTGTGCTGGCAGGGAGGAATAGAGCAATCGAAAAGCAATCACATACAATCCGAAGTTGCTTATGTGAAGTAAACAAAACTTTACTCGAGTGAGATCCATTTGCGCTCTTACCCCGGGCAGCGCCATCAGTGTGACTTTCTGTGTAGACTTCCCTCCTCTTCCCCAGGCCAGCTCGCTCCTGAGCCTGAAAAATAATTGATCCGCAATTAAGAGACTCACTTCCTTCTTTCCACCGTCGATGGTTGGTCGATTGCTTTCAGGGGAAGCGAAAAGTAGAATCAGCTGGAGCTGCTGGTCCTGACCAATATAAATGATTGTTGTGTTGGAAACTTAATAATGATAATCCTTGCGTGTCACATAATGCCTAACCAAGTGTTCGAGCCATTCACAGAATAACAATAAAAATAATAATCCTTGAATTTGATAGAGGGCCTCATCACGGTTTTATATATCAATTTATATATATATATATATACTGTAGTGAATTGACTGTGTGTTTTGTGGCTGGAAGGTGGCAATAACAACAACTTTGATTTATATAGCGCCCTCCACGCCAGACGGCGTCTCAGAGCGCTTGCACACAGCAGTATCCTACAAACAATCTGGATTGATTGACCAAATTACAGTACTATTATTGCTAGGTTATTATTATTTTTCTTGTTGTTATTTTTTTTCTTGAGGGATTATTGTCAGGCATGTGGAGCAAGGAAACCTGCCCGAGGTTTCATCCTAATTGTATCTGATCTATGGTGCCAATGCACTAAACTGTGCTTACTGGTACATTGGCTCTTACTTCTTCCGCTGCGGCATTCCAGTTCAGTCTGAGGATCAACGTCAAAAGAAAAACCGAGAGCAGAAAGGAACCGATGGCCAGTCCAGACCAAAGACCTGAAAACAACATCCAGAACATCAAACTCAAGGTGCTGTGGCTATGGGTCAAAGCATCCGGGGGACTCTACCCTGAGTGTTGTTGTTGTTGAGCTCAGTAGCTCTCTTGATTTGCAATTTCTCTCCTTACAACAAAACAACGACAATAAAATGACATTTGTATAGCGCCTTTCACATCGGGAGGACGTCCCAAGGCGCTGGACGGACAGTGTTCTGGACCTGGGCTAGGGATTGGGGAGGGTGGAAGCCAGTGGGGGGGGGGGGGGGAAGGAGGTTGATCAAAAGCACGGTCTCAAAAAGGAGGGTCTTGAGATGGATCTTCAAGGAGTAAGGGATGGGGTGAGGCGGCAGGACTGCGGGATGACATTCCAGTGTGGGGGCAGATTGGCAGATTCACAAAACAAAAGTCCTCACCGAGAATTCCACATTTGGCAGCAAACATCAGGGAAATCCCAACAGGAAGCCCAATAACATAAAACCCAACTAGATTGGCAATTGCTCCGATCTTTTGCTTCCCGATTCCTCTCACAATTCCACCAGCTACTCCCTGCAGAGAAGCAAAGGTTAGGTTTTGCTTTTGGAGGAGGAAGGTTACACTACATCTGAAGCTAAGGGAAAGTATAAGAAACATAAAGGTTCCTCAGGATTGGATGGGGGTGTATTATATATGTTCCTCTCCTCTATCTCCTGAAGATGCTGAATCTGGCTGAGATACTTTTCCTTGGTAAAGTGGAAAAATATTAAACCCAATCACTGTTCCTAGTCCTGATCACTCAGGAAAAACACCCAGTGGAAATAGAAAACACTTAAGGAGGTAAAATCCCAACAGCAACACCTCTGATAATGCAACTCACCCACAGCACAGACTACATGAGATCAAGTCTCAATGTGGGGCTTGAACCCCCAAATCTCTGACTCAGAGGTCCAACCACTGAGCCAGGTTAACAAACAAATTGAAATTGGTCCAACGAAGTATACCTGCTGAAGTCAGGCATGTTTTTAAGTAATCCCAGCCATCATTGATGGTTGACCAGCTTGCCTTGGTGAATCAACTTGGCAAGTGTAGGAATTATAGATGTGTACTCAATCTTGCAAGCCAAAGATCAAACAGTTAAGAGTACTTGGAGTTAGTTGAGCATGAAGGACAGGTGTGGAACTTCAAACTGGTAAACTGTGTGGTTACCATTAATATACTGATGCGGCGTGCACTTGGATGGGGTGAGTTTTGAGCTTTCCTATGATTCTTCCTCTCTCCACCCCCTCTCCTCCCCCACCCTTAGCCCGATTTCATCTAGGCTTTCATATGGAAAATGACCTCAGCATGAGGCAGCACCTTCAGGAAAGGAGGGGAGAGAATTAGAGACAAAACTAAAGGTGGTACGATTGGAAATCACAGACAATGCAGCATTGCGCACATTAAGTGTACATTCAGTGTGTGTATGTGATAGAATTATTGGCTGACCTTGGTCAATGTTGGCTGGACAGTATACCGAGAACAACTGGATACAGCAAGTAGGTGTAATTTTAATGCTACGTTGGCTCTTTTTCAGGCAAATACTCACTGAGGCTAAAGCATCACATAAATGGAATGGAGCGATTATTGGAATGATTCTCGATACCAATTCACCAATTTGTCTGTTAAAAAAAAGAAAACAACCTGGTTATATTTTCATGTGCTTTACATTAAGAGACATCTGTCAAACAGCACATGTCAAAATATAGCTGTGTGCTGGGCTCGTCTCAAAGTGCCTCATGGAATATACTGTAAAGTGAATCATAGCAAACACAATTCACTGACAGAGTCAGAGTAGTACAGTGGTAGATGAAGAGTCTATTGTAGGGTTTAAGAGGGAAGCAGCCAATTATACGAAAGTTAGAGGCTTGAAGAGGGAATTGAGATAGAGCAGGGCAATGGGATTAAAGGAACATCTTTGCTGTTGAAAGTCGGTGCACACTTGAATGGTCATTCTATAGTAACTGTGCACTGACCTGTCATTGGTGAAGAGTTTTGCTACTAAGTCCTTCATCACGCACAATATTGTGATTAAGACGAGTGCCACACAACCTGTTAAAAAGCGGCGCTGGATAAAAGAGTTGCATTGATCGGAATAAAATAGATCGATGGACATTCCCCTCCCCATCACCCACTACCCAGATAAACAAATAGACGGAGGTCAGAGGAAAGGATGAGGAAACACAATTGTAATGAAATAATTATCTTTGCTTTGGATATAGAGCATTGCATTGCAGGAAATTGCTACCAAATGCACCTCATCACATCATCAGAGTTAAGTGGAGATGCTCACAGGCTGTTACTCTGAAGTGTAATGTATGTTTATAGGAAAGGTCTAAGTCAATTTGCTCACAGCCAGGACCCACAAACAGCCGTGAAGTGAATGGCCAATTTTACCTGGTGCGCAGTCAGCCAGAGCGCAGGAAGAAACTCTCTTCTCAACTAAAATCATGGAATCTTTAAAAGTTTATCCAAACAGACAGATGGCACTTCCAACAATGCAGTGTTCTCCTAGTATTGCACTGGCTGGCAGAAGTCCTGCAGTTCTGTGGTTAGAACACTCCACTCACAAGCGAGAGACCTGGGTTTGATTCCAGGCAGGGCGAAACCTTGGGCAAGTTTTCTTACTCCACACGCCTGGTAATAATACCACAAGAAAAAAAAGTAATAATTTGATCACAATTGGCTGCTGCGTTTCGCCCAAAAAATTCACAGTCAACTCTCTTTTCACAGTGAAGCGCTTCGGGTTGTCTCAAAGATGTGAAAGGTGCTATACCAAATGCAAGGATTATTATTATTGTAAACCTCGCAACGTACCAGTGCAGAACAGAGCAGTTACAGCTGAGACCTTTGCTTGATGTGGATTTCCTCCTCCGAGTGCCATTCCAACACGGATTCCTGCCGCGGATCCAATCCCAACGTGAGCCTAAAAATGGGTGGGGGCGGGGGGTGGGGTGGGGGGAAAGGTGGAGGCGTTTATTTAAAAATGTCCCATTATGGGCAAGAAACATTGCAATCATTGAGTAAGTCACAGAGATTCAAAACAAGGGAGGCATTTTTATCCTTCAACGGGATTTGATTGACACGAAACATGTTGCACAAATACACGGTTAATATTTTGAGATGGAGGGTCTGTTGCCTCAGCTTACCATAAAGAAAATCGTTAACACCTGGAAAATAACAGACTGGGCCCCAAGTTCAACTTCACTGATTAGTCCTGTGATTCAATGATACAGACAGTCAGAAGCCATCAAGAAAACAGAAGGCAAAGCTCACAACTCAGCCTCTGCCTGTCGCCAGGGCACTCGCGCTTCCCACACGGATCAACAAGGGAGATTAGCAGCAAGCTCGTGGCGCTCCTTGTACAATGTAAAATCTGTTCTCGTCAAGGTGTCGGGTGAGGCGAACTCGAGCGAGATCCTACCTCTAAAGGATTACCTGCCAGGAACGATCCTATTTCATAAGCCCATAACTCCATGCAAAGCATCAACAGGCTGGGAATAGCGAGCTGACAGAAAGGACCCCATTCCTGGAGACACTCTGTGGTCCAACCTAGATGTAGAATGCGAAACATCTGGAATTAGCAGGGAGAAGGGATACATCACAGGATCCCATAAGGGATCCCTCAGGTGACCTTCCTAAGGTTTGTTTACACCCGCTCATCCTTCCTTCCTTTTCACTCGTTTCTTAAAGCCCCTGGCCTCTCCTGGGTGCTGTTTCAAGTGAGGAAGGACTCGGTGAAATCAAATGTTTTACACTGTGCTTTCAGAGAGCTGATAAGATGTCCAGGTTGGGTTGCCATGAGGCCTGGCTCAGTCGGTAGCACTCTCTCCTCAAAAGGGTCATCAAAAGTTTGCTGTCGAGGCATTAAATTCACCTAATCTAGGCTCACACTCCAATGCAGTGCTGGGGAGAGTGGGAGCTCTATATTGTCAGAGTTCCCATTCATCTGTTTAAAATGCTCAAGGCAATGACAACGACAACAACATTTATAGAGCACTGGGGGGTGGGGGTGGTGGGGTGGCAGGGTTGGGATGAGTGAGGGCAGAGAGGTAAGATGGCTGGAGGCACGGTCGAAGAGGAGGGTCTTGAGACTGGACTTGAAGTGTAATTTTGTTGTTGTTGTTGAAGGAGGCAACGGAGGGAGTAAGGTGAGGGGATTATGTGATGCAGAATGCAGGGGCAGAGAGGCTGAAGGCCCGGCCACCAACGGTAGGGTGGATCAGGTGGGGGACATGGAGCAGGCCAGAGCCTGCTGAGTGGAGGGAGTGGACAGGTCAGAGAGGTGGAAGGGAGCAAGGCCATGGAGGGCCTTGAATGTGAGGACAAGTATTTTGAATTCAATCCTCCGAGGCAGTGGTTTCCAAACAGTGTGACACGCCTCCCTTGGGGGGGGGGGGGGGGGCGTGTACCGTTGGCTGTGGACGACGACGCGGAACTTTAGATTCTCGAGCCCTTGAGTGCGTGTGGAGCCAAGGACCCGAGTGCGTGGAGCCGAGTGTCAAGGAGTGACTCCAAGAGAGAAACCGACATTTCTTACTCATCTTGGCTTCCCAACTCACCTGCCCAGGTGTTGAGATAGAGGTTTTTCCATCGAATGTAGATGAAGAGGACAATGATCTGACAGAATTGAGAAATAACATTGGCCAAAGCACAGCCTCTGGGGGGAAAAAAACCCAGAGACACCAATTAATCCACATGCAACAAATCACAAGCATTCAAACGCTAAACAATTTCACTCAATCTGTAGGAGCCCTGGTTAAATTGTCTTATATTTGACAGAAAAGACAAATGACCCAGGATCCCAAGGCATGAAGAACAGCAAGAGCATAAAGGTGCAATTACCGGTTTTAACAGCGCCTTGGGACGTCCTCCCGATGTGAAAGGTTCTGTATAAATATTATTTTGTTGTTGTTATAACGCTAGTGTGCAAGACTGTATACCTTGCACTGATGCACAGGGTAGGTGGTGCTCGCAAGGTGCTGCCAAACTAATTGACAGCGAAGGGACTCATTCAGCCAAAGAGAAATACACCATGTATCTAGCCTTGGCAGTGTCAAATGACCCATTATTGATCAGTTCTTGTGTGTGTTTGTATGTGAGAAGTCAGCCCATTTGCCATCATGTACGCATAGTGGGCATTTGCTCGTCTGCTATGCTACGCATAATAGATAGTTACTTGCAAACCTGCAAGTGCGCTTTGATTTAACCTTTAGCCGACACCCGTGAGCCTGTTAAAGAAATATGTGAATATCAGGAGCATAAGGGTGTCTGGCAGGCATACCAAGGCTATGATATTATTGTAAAGCTCTAGGCTTGGTTATCTTATCTTACTTCTAGGCTATCTTATTATTGTAAGCTGTAGCCGGCCTATATCTCATTAACTCCAAGGCCACGATGTTTTTGTAATACAGCTGCAAGACCATGTTGTTTGTAACCCAGCATGAGTCATGTAACTAAAAGTGTATAACTACCCATGAAAAGGTTGTTCTAAGTGTGCACCCGAACTAGACGGACGAGAGTCTGTACCTAAGGTGTACACCGCTTTGCAAACGCTGAATAAACTAGTTGGATTACACACCCGAGTCACATATTTGTGAACAGAACCACCAACCAAGGTACTGAGACAAATCAGAGTTTCACATATGTGCGTATGTGATATGCTTGTATGGGTGTGTTGTGTGTGTGTGTCCTCCTCCCCACCACCCCTCGCTCCCACTAGGTGATGAGTTCAGGCGCTGAGCCATTTTAGGGCATTGGTACTTCCTTCTGATGTGAAAGGAACCATGTAAATTTGTATTGATATTGTACATACTACAACATCCTGGGGGCAAAGTTGCTGTGGGTAAAGGAACTAACAGCTCAGTGTTGACTGTGTCTTTGGAATAACAACAACAACTTGCATTTATATATATCGAGCCCTTCACACAGGACAGCATCTCAGAGCGCAGGACGCTTATAGGCCCTTTAATTAACTCTCATTTTCATATCCATTTTGTTTTACATAAAATACCAAACCAAAAAAAAGCCTTTGAACTGGAAGGTTGGCTCTACATTGGGGGGAAAAAAACAATATTACTCACGCTACTCCAAGCTTGAGCACAAACAGAAAGATGCAGTGCATCAACACACTGAGGAGGTTCGTCACCAACCCAGTGAAGACCTGAGGCATGATTATTCCCTGCAAGCAACAGAATAGAGCAACAACTGACAATTAGTGAGCGTGAGAGAGTAGAGAAGCTTGCTATTGACCCACTGACCTACCCTCCCAATCTCCAAATACTCTGTCTCACGCCCTCCTCTGCTGGAGGTAAAGATGCTGTGAGACAAGTAAAAGTTTGAGGGATCTGAACTAACAGCAGCAAAGAGTCACAGTGCCAGGTTCGATGCCGTCTGTGTGTTGGCAGGACTGTATGCAAGGATTATTATTATAGGCCTTCTTCATTGACTCTAGTTTCAATATCCACCTTTTTTGAAAAAAATACAATGAACATAACTTTCAGTCACTTTGCCCCCGCTCTCTAGAACTCTGTCTCTAATTCCTTCCTCTTCACTCCCTCCCTCCCTCCCACTCAGATTTCAAATCCCATCTGAAAACCTACCTCTGGCACCTCCCCCAATTCATGTTCAGTCAGGCTCCCATACCTCTGTAAAGTCTTATTGAGTCTTATTGACCCCTATTGAGTCTTTCTCCTATCTCAGGGTAAGTTGCTGATGAACAATTAAATGTAAATTAAATGAAAGCCTCTGTTTACCTAGCAGTAAGTAGGAAGTCGATTGGCAGATCACTTTCCGGGGGTAATAATCCCTCCAAAAAAAAAGGGTCACTCAATCCACGACTGTTTATGGGACACTGCTGTGTGCAATTGACTCCCGCGATTCGCCCACAATATACAATCCACTCCACTTTACAGTATATTCTGTGAAGCACTTTGAGATGTCTCGAAGACACGATGAGGCGCAATATCAAATGCAAGGATTATTATTATTATTATTATTGTGTATTTTTTTCTGACAAGCTGAGAATACCTGATTTTGTAAGTATCGAATCTGCAGCTGGTATAAAAACACAGCCTGTGGAGAAAAACAATCAGAAATACAGTCACTACACAGACCCAACAAACACAGAACAAAGAGGACACAAGATAAGGGCAATTTCAGTCAGGCCCCAGGAATCTCTACCTGGAGAGGAATTAACAACTGAGACAGGTTGCCAGGAAGGGAAGCTGAGGCCAGGGCTAAAACAATTTACAGCTGTGACGCACCTTTTACATTAGGCGGGTGGGTGTCTCAAAGTGCTTTTCACTTTACAAAGCATTTCAAACCTAAATTTGGTGAGAAGCTGAAGTGGGAGTGTAGGAAAACATACTCCAAAAAAACAGGTCTTAAGCGGGGCTTTAAATGTGCGCAGGAATGGGGGCTAGAGGGAGAGGAGCTCCAGAGTACGGGTGCAGAGTAATAATAATAATTATTGCTTTTGAGATATCACCTTGTCACATTTTCAAGATGTCTCAGAGCGATTCTCGGAATGCAAGTGTAGTGACTGTGTATTTTATTGTGGTGAAACGTGGCAGGCAAATGCTCACAGCTGTGTTCCATGTACAATCGTGGCATGAGTGGCAGAATTATTTTAAAATATAAAGTATATATATATTATATATTTATATAGGGGATTATTACCCCCCAGACAGTGATCTGCCAATCGACTAACAACCGGGCTCCTACTTGCTGTTCGGTAAACAGAGGAAAAATGCCCGAGGCAACATAATGATGTTGTTGCTAACACATGTCTGTCAGCAATAGAGAAGGACTTTCTGTGGTCAACATATACACTGAGGCTAGTGAGGAACTTAAAAACAATATGCAAAGCTGCAACATGTAATCACAGCAAGGCAAAGCAGCCTTTCCTATCAAAGTACAAATAATTATCTTGCTCCTATAATTTTGGCGTGGTCAAACTCAATCCATTCATGGTATGTTGATTGAGTAGAAATATAAATATAGTAACAGTTACAGATGACAAAGATAAAGTTATTGTCAATAAGCATGTGTGTGTGAACATCTGTTTGGGGGCTTGATGACTACTGAACAACTTCAGTGCACAATTGCGCAAATTTATTATTATTATTATAATATTATTAAGATGAGTCCAGGCTAGTGGTTAGCAGGATTTCAATGGTATTAACCTGGTATGGTATTAAAATGTAGACTTTAGGCAGGGCCGTCTGATCAACTTGAAAAAGCACAATCTTCCTGAAAGAACCAGTTTGAGCAGAAAATAATATAGAATTACGATTCGCAACACATAGGAGGAATGTGACCCAACTGGCTTATGAACCCAGGTATGCATAACATATAGGTATCATAAAGTCCTGGAGTCCTGCAGCTCGGTGCTTAGAGCACTCGCTGCACAAGTGAGAGACCTGGGTACGATTCCTGATAGGGCGAAACATTGGGCAAGTTTCCTTCATCCACACGTGTGTTTAAGTAGAAACTCAGTTGTTTGTCGACTGGCTGATCGCTTTTCCAGGGAAGATCCATTCACTCCCTGACATTTCCCTCCCTCTCCGACCTCCTCACCCCCCGATCCACCACCAAGTGCCTCCGCCCGAATGGCGCTGGCCTCCAGCTCGTCCCTCGTACCCTCCGCCCCACCATCGGAGGTCACGCTTTCAGCCAATACAGAATGTACTTCATACTTTCTGTGATGTACTTGGTGACATTTCAAAGATGTGATAAAGTGCTATATTAAATACAAGGATTATTATTATTAAATCCACAGGTTAGTAGATTGTACACATTTTTTTTAAAAAACAGCTTTACACTGTGATGAGGGGCAGTGGGGTGGGTGGGTTGCAAGAGAAGCCAAAATGAACACTCACAGGTATAGCAGGAATAAATATCTTCACGTACAGCTGACATAACCTAGGCGAGAAATGGATTTTGTATTAAAATCTTGACATTTGCCAAGTGTTTGTTTAGAAATACTTTATCATTTACAGGACTTTAGGGAATCTACCACACAGCAGGCTATTCAATACATCAAATGAATGTCAGTGTCTGTTCCTCCAATGAAGCCACCTACGCTGATGAAATGCCAATTCCCTGCTCTTTCCTCCATTTCCTCTGATGTGGTTATCTAACTACCTATCAAAAGCCATCAATGGATCTGCTCCTACAGCCACACCCCTGGTATTCCCTTCATTACTCTGGGAGACATTCCCATTTAAGAATCACTGGCTGAATACATCATGGTCCCATCATTCAGGAGTGCTGAATGATTTCCCACATACTGTTCATGGCGATTGCTCGGCTTCGAGGCTGGTCGGTCCTAGCGTGTAAACTGTGCGGTGAGGGACCCGAGATACCGTAACGGACAAATCTCAAAATGAGTAGACCACAGGGATATGGGCAAGAGGGGGGAAAATGCAGATAATCGGGACATTTTAAAAGAGCCAGCGCAGATACGATGGGCCAAACAGCTTTCTTCTATGCAGTGTGTGGTCCTATCCCCAGTCCCGTTAAACAGGAATTTCTTTTATTCTGAACGTTTGATCCATTCTTGTTTCACACACTGAGATATCTGTACATTTCCTTCTTCATTTCTAATCCCTCCCTCCCTGCACTCTCTTGCACACTGCTGCCACTCCTGTTGTACTGACTCATTGGGGAAGGCCCTCGAGGGCATCCAATGCCAATGAACCGTGTATGTAGGCAGAAGAGCAGAGACCGTCAATCCCACTGTAACATTGCTGACGGGAGTCAAACCAGACCTGGCCACCTCAGGATCTTGCTTGACAGCCAATAAGATCTTTTCTGTGTTGATGAAGAGCGCCCAGCAGGGGAAGCAAAATATCATCAGCACTAAAATCCCTCTCTGGAGAATCACCCCAATCTGCTTCAGGTTCCTGCCTCCGTATGTCTGAAAGCAAGATGGGAACAAGACGCTAACAAGTGCACCATTCAGCCCCCTCTCTCCCTCTCCCTCTCCCTCTCTCTCTCCCTCTTTCACAGCTCGGCTGCCAAAATCCATCGTCGATCCTATCATTTCGTCAACTCATAAAACCTTTTGGAACATTTCTTCTGATTCTCCCTATAAATGTAATGTTGTTGTTGTTGTTGTTGTTGTCAGTGGACTCAAATTCCACACTGGAATTAGTTTCTGAAAGTCGTCTGTCTGTGAGTCATTGCTCTGTGCAAACTGGCTTGACTACCAAAAAACAGTCACTACGCTTTACTATACAGTCACTACGCATGCCCTCCAGACATGAAAAGCTCTACACCAGATGCAAGGGTTGGTAATTATTGGTTATTATTATTATAATGATGATCTGAACTCGAGCAATCACCAGTGAAGTGGCCAGAATACAGCAAATAACTGGAGTTATAGTCCAACTCAAAAGGGGTGGTGGGGGGGGTGGGGGTGGGAGGGAGGGGGGAAAGTCACAGCTCTATTTAATTCTGTCCGCTCGGCATTTCCCAGCTCAGTGCGAAACCTTGCCCGTCACATAGGTTCACCGCCTACCTGAGACATCATAGTGTCACATGCCATGGATAGACCCGTCCCGACCGCCACACCTGTCACACTGACCACCTAAACGGATTGGGGACAGAGACACAGAGAGAGAGAGAAAGGATTAACACACTCGACGATCCCCATTCCTCAGCTATCCTCCAGTGTCATCTCTCAATGAGATAAGGGATGAAAAGGCCATTTTCCTGTGAAGATTTAAGGTTGCATAGAACTGTAGAAAATTCTCAAATCTGATCGTAATTCGGAAGCTGATTTTCCACGAAGCTTAAAAAGATCCGAGTCCAAGTCAAGGCTGAACGGAACAACGTGCAAACTCAAATTTTAAGACCAAATTGTCTTAGAATTGTGTTACAGCACAGAAGGAGGCCATTTGGCCCATCGTGCCTGTGCCTGCTCTTTGGAAAAGTTACCCAATCAGTCCCACTCCCTGGGGCGCTCCCTACATCCATGTAAACTGTTCCTTTTCAACTACAGCCGTCTAATTCCCTATTGAAAGTTGTTATTCAATCGGAGTCTAACTGGAGATTTTACGCAATACAATTTTTGTTATAATTCTATATTATAAACTATAAATCAATTTGGGAAATCAACCATAATACGGGAGTCAGTAAATGTTACACCCAGAACAAAGCGAATCGGGCGTTGAGTTGGGGTGGCGGGGGATACATCCTGCTGCCCCAAGGTATCAGCTTAGCACAAGTACTGAGTACGTACCGATGTGGCGAGAGTTACAGCTCCCAACTCTGGTTTCCCGAGGTGCCCACTGAAGGCGGAGCTGATGAAGTTGAGCGTGTAGAGCATCACTTGTGACAGAATCTGACAAAGGAGTTGTATCAAGAGTGAGTTTGAAGCTCAGCACAGTAACACCATAACAAAGGGCTGAGCTGCTAAGGAGGAATGCTAGGCCACAATGGGGCATGATTGTCCAGTGCCTTGGAAAGTCCTCCGGACGCGAAAGGCACTATACAAATGTAATGTTGCTGATGTTGCCAGAGCTTGAGGGTGTCCTTAGGACTAACCAGTGTTTTTCCTCCTGGGAGAGGGGGCAGGGATAGAGAGAAATAAGCAAGGTCTCTTTGAAGCTGAATTTTGTCCCACTAACACCAAAGTCCTCAACAACAACAACAACAACAATTTACATTTATAGAGCGCCTTTCATGTCGGGAGGACGTCCCAAGGCGCTGCACAGGAGGCGTGTGACCCGAGCTGGGAGGGGAGTGTTTGGGAAGGGGTGAAACACGAAGGGGAGGTAAAAGAGTTTGGGGTGGAACAAAAGGCACGATCGAAGAGGAAAGTCTTCAAACCGGGTCTTCAACACCACATGATCTAAGTTACAGAGTGAACCCATTGTCAATGCAGCTCAGTGGGTTACTGTATCATAAAGCCTAGGCTTTGCAATTAGTCTGCAGCATGTGGCTCGGAGATAATTTGTTTCCTTGCTTTGCAACTAGAAAATTGGAAGAATTAAGAAAATTGAATCATTTGCAAAAATTGGCTGCTTCCTGACATGGAACTTGGTGGCGCTGCCTGGGGTGGGGGAAGGGGTGAACCTTTCACGGGCTTCAGTGATGAAGGTGATTGAAGCATTTTCCTCCTCACACACCCTCTCCACTGGCATCCAGCCGCCTCTCAGCCTTTTGGGTTCAGATCAAGTGGGCTGGATCTGCTGGCTTTGGTTAGAAAAGTCAATCTGTCAGAGATCAAACAGGCCTTGCATTGAGGCAGGTTCTTATTGATACCAGATTCGTGTTTTTCCAGTATTCCAGGCTTACGGTAGTGAAACGGGATTTATGCAAAGCATTCCAAACCCAATTCGCTTTCCCAAAATAGCAGTTTTTAAATTAATCCAATTTGCCGGTTTAAAAAATATTTTATACATTTTGCCCTCAAAATATAGCTGGTTCACTTTACAGTGTATTCTACAGACGTCTCAAAGTCACGATAAGCCGCTATATCAAATGGAAGGATTATTATTCTTATATATTGCAAGATGTATGTATACTATATATAATATCCTGCATTCATGAAAGTCCACTCACACAGAGTAATAATAATAATCCTTGCATTTGATATAGCGTCTTCTAGACGTCTCAAAGTACTTCACAGAATAATGAGGTTGAAACACGGCAGCCAATTTGTGCCCAGCTGTATCCCACAAACAGTAGTGTGTGTTTCAGAACTGTTGCTCAACCGGTTTATATTGTTGTTCATGAGTACTGTATGAACAAAGAAATACACGGAAACAACATGGGACAAGGGCTGGCAATGTCAGAAAAGCTCAAAACAAGTCCTCGGACTCCTCAGTGTCGAACATTTGACAAACGCCCAGGCAGCTCCACCTCCAGACTCCAAAGAGGCGAAGCTACAAACAATGCTTTGAGCAGCTCAAAAGAAAATGCATCTTTTGAATCTTGCTGGAATTTCCTTGAAACCCAATCCCCCAGACACCTCCCACCCCGCCACCCCCCACCTCCACTTCCCCCCCACAAGCTGGAGCCTCGAGAGGTTGAGCTTAAGACTGTTTGCACCTACCAGAGGGCCTGCCAGCAGAAACAGCTCCTTCACCTCCCCCCAGGTTATGGCTGGAATACAGCAGCAGAGATTCCCAAAACATCTCGGCCCAAAGTGGTTGGTAGCTGAGGGCTGCGACTCGCAATCGCCCATTTCAGTCTGAAGCAAATGTTGCCCGTAGTTGACTACGGCAGTCTCTCTCTCTCTCTCTGAATACAGTGGTGCTCTGTGAGTGGGTCTGTGGGTCTGTGTGACCCTACACTGCACCACAACCCCCAGCAGACCCTTCCTTCAACCACCGCTTGCAGCTCAAGATACGTCCTCTACAGTCCCATGTTGAGTAAACAAAGGCAGCGGCTCGCAGAGAAGCAATGTAGCTTTGTGAGACTCTGTTACCCACACCAAAGCTTGCCGGGATCCAAGATTCCTCCTGAGACAATCTCGCCGTCAGTGAACTGATCAAACACAATGCTCTTCTCTCACTGCGCATTTGCTGCATTAAACTATTCCTCGGCCCGATCAACAAGGCTTTTTGTCCATTGGATAAAATTGGATTGGATTTTTCTGCAGCTGACAAGTTCCTTCTCAACAGCAGTGAGGACCCTGGTGAGGGAAGAATAAGATTCTCAGCCCAGGAGTTAAGCCTAGGTGCACATTATTTCCCCTCTCTGTTGAGTTTGCCTCTGAACAGTTTCTGCGTTCCCTCTCAGGCATTCCTACAAGAATCTCATTGCCAACAAATAACTTTCAGACCATGAATAAACAAAGAAAAGCGATAAAGAGAGCAAAATAGAGATAGATAGGCAGGCAGGCAGGCAGGCAGGCATGCAGACAGACAGGCAGGCAGGCATAGAGAGGATTGGGAGAAACGTAGATAAACTGAAAATGAAAAAAAGAAACAAAACTGCCTTTTGGAGGGGAATGTGGCTAATCTGACTAATGTGGTTTCTGGAGCTGCTGATCAGGATATTTTTGGTACAGCAATAAATGGGTAATCCCCGGCACGAGGTGAGGCCCTCTTCCCTGCACTGATTCAGGCCAGGAAAAACAAGAGGAAACTGTTTTCTGTTGAAACAAATATGGTTTATTATTGAGGTTATACCAAAATCTTACAAATAGCCAGAAAGTGTGAGTAATATTAACAAATGCTGGATTCATTAAAACTGATCACTGCAATACAATACAAAATTACATTTCTACAGCGCCTTTCGAATCGGGAGGATGTCCCAAGGTGCGATATAACGTAGTAGAGTTAAGTCTGTGCAACAAGGGGGCTCAGAAGTAGGTCTCTTGTGGTTTGACCTGCTCAGGTTTATTCCACACAAACCTCTGAAGCTTCTATAGTGCAAACATGCACAGCAGCATTTGTGCCCAAGTCACTCTCTTTCCTACAGCAATGAGTATCATGGTGAGAGAGTGTAAGTCATTCATACAATCACGGAATGCAATTGGCTGCCACGTTTCGCCCACGCAATAAACAGTCAATTCACTTGACAATAAATTCTGTTAAGCGCTTTAACAACTCACGATCACTTGCATTTACTTACCATCTTTCACATAAGCGCTCGATAACGGATTTTTAAGAAGTTAACGTTTTTAAACATGGTCAGATGTTAAGCAAAGGCCAAACCCCATCATAGCTGCCAACAAACAGTTACAGATGCTCATTTGGTTGCTTACGTTCCTCTTAAGAGAAGGAGAAGGACCGCAATGTTGCCAATTGTTGGTTCCGAGTTAGCTGCGTTCTTCTGCCAGCCACTCTACATGGTCAGTTCAATGTGGTTATTTGATTGCAATCACACAAAGCAGGAACCTTGTGCATTCAAATCAACCACTGATAGTGTGGATGAACACCAACAACAAATTATACTGGTATAGCGCTCTTCATATCGCAAAGATAGCCTGGCATGGCTTGCTTTGGGAGGAAGCTAGAGTGTTGTTGGCTTCCTATATCATGCTGTGGCCAGAGACAAAAAAAGATTAGTGTCTACCAGGAGTGGACATTCAGCACACTGGATTCCCAGATTATATATATCATTAGGCACATACACTTCTAGACGTCTCAAAACACTTCACGGAATATACTGTCCTCCGTGTCCCCTGAATCCTCCGCTCCACCCTCGGCAGCCGTGCCTTCAGCCACTACGCCCCGAGGCTCTGGAACTCCCTTCCTCACTCCCTTCACCTCGCCTCCGCTCTTCCCAGTTTCAGGTCCCAGCTAAAGACTTTTCGCTTCAACTGCGCCTTTGGTCACCTTTCTACCCCTGCCCCTCGCTTGGTCCCGGGATCCGTTATTGTGAAGCGCTCTGAGCGTCCGGCGTGGAGGGCGCTATATAAATCAAAGTTGTTGTTGTTGTTGAGCTGTAAAGCGAATTGACTGGATATATTTATGGGTGAAACTCGGTAACCAATTGCGCACAGCAGTGTCCCACAGACAGGCGTGGATTTAAGTGACTAATTTGTTTTTTTTTGAGGGATTACTATCAGGCATGTGGAGTAAGGAAACTTGCCCAAGATATTCCCCTGCCTAGAATCAAACCCAGGTCTCTCGCTTGTAAGGTGAGTTCTCTAACTACTGAGCTACAGGACCACAGGACTTGGTCAACTAGCAAATAATGACACAGAAAACAATATTGCATTTGACTAGTGCACATGATTAAGACCAGCTAAGGTCTTAGAGAAGTCAATCATGAATCATATCTTCCCCCTTCCCCACCCCCCACCACCATGAGCATTTAGCCCCCACGGTTCATTCAGCTGTTCAGCGATACCAACCCCTTCCTTAAACCACAATGTGTAACAAGTACAGTACAAAATATAATTTATTACTGGGGGTAAAATCTAGGTCCAATTCCCTGTTCATCTCAAGCAGCCACTGACCTCCAGCAGGCTGGGTATTTGTGATAATCAGCAGAGAGAAAGAACGAGAAGGAGACTTGGCAAGGGTTATTCTTCAGCCTATGTGTTTTGTAGCCTTGAGAAAGAAGAACACTGTTGTGTCAGATAGCGATGGCTCGAGGCAGGATGAGAAAGGGGCTTTGATAAAACAAGGGGATGGAAAAACATTGATACTTGAAGTCTGAAGGAATGCAAAAGACGTTAAAAGATAAAACACGGATAAAAAAAAAACTAGCAAGATGTCGTCGCGAGCAGTTTCTGGGAATGATGGGCCGGATTCGATCATCTTTGGATTCAAATTTTGCGTCCTGGCTGTAATACTAACCATAAAAATCCTTGCAATTGAAACAGCTGATAATTCTTCACAGAAAATACTGTAAAGTGAACTGACTGTATAAAACACGGCAGCTAATTGCACACAGTCCCACACGCAGTCGTGGATTGAGTGACCAAATTCTTATTTCTTTGAAAGCGATTTTCATCACGGAAAAGTGATCGGCCAAACGTCTGACAACCAGGTTCCTACTCACTGCGAGGAAAAACGGGCTTTCATTTATTTAATTGTCCTGAGAAAGTCTCAAAAGCGCTTTACAACAACAACCACAAATTACATTTGTACAGCACCTTTCGCGCCGGGAGGATGTCCCAAGCTTTACACAAATATGGGAGCTTGGGCATGAATTGGGGGAGATGGAAGAGGTAGTCAAGAGGTGGATTTTTGAATGGGATTTGAAAGCAGAGAAGGGAGGGAGGGAGGGAGCGAAGAGGAGGGATTCAGGGACAGATCAATAAAACAGATTATTGATGTTGCTTTGATTGAATGAAGTACAATCTGAGATCCTTCTGGTCAGTCTTGTGTTATTACAGTGTGCAACTCCAGAACACACTCCCACTATAGTTCTTCACAATCTACATCATCCACCAATTTGGCAACTGCTTTTCAAAGGTGGTCATTACACAGGCTCTTTGATTAATTAATCTAGAATCACATTCCACTTCTCGGCAGCACCACCACACGCACATACACAAAGACGCAACATCACGTTCAGCTCAGCAGCAAATCATCGGCAGATATACATTATCTAAAGTCTACCCTACCTGATTACAACAGTGATGCTTGGGGCTAAGTATCCGCTACGTAGGTTTTTAGTAATAGCGGATGCATCCCTCCCCATCAAATAAGGTAAAATTGGTGATTATTTGCAGCAATAGAAGCGTTCAATCATGAATCATATCTGCCCCCTCTATACTACCAGTCGTTAAGTCGCTGAGTTCCAATGTTGGGCTTCTTCTCGTTCATAGGAAATAAAACTGAAAGAAAAAGAGTTGCAATGAAGCACCGAGTAACTATGAGCTGTTCAAGCACATTGGAGGAAAAGCCATTTGAGGAGGTTTGGGTGGCCTGCTCCCTAGTCTCGCCCAGGGAATGGGTGTTTTGGGGGTGTGAAGACAACAACAACATAATTATAGTTGTATAGCGCCTTTACTTCGGGATGTCCCGAGTCACTGAACAATCAGTGTTTTACACCCGAGCTGAGATCAAGGAGGATCAATCAATCAATCAATCCAAACTTATGTATACAGTGCCTTTCACGTCAAGAGGACGTCCCAAGGCGCTGTAGTTAGGTAGGGACAAGAGTGGGGTGGGGGGGGGGGGGGGGGGGGAGGGGTCAGGGCAGGATGAAGAAGAGTAGGAAAACTGACTGTATATTTGTGGGCGAAACGCAGCAGCCAAATTGCGCACAGCAGTGTCCCACAAACAGTCATGGAAGTGGGATTAGGGGAAAAAGGGGGGAAAAGATGGTGAGGGGAGGGGTTGGGATAGGGGGAAGGAGAGCAGGAAAGATGACTGTATATTTATGGGCGAAATGCGGCAGCCAAAGGATGGAGGGAAGGAGAGTGGGGAGGGGTGGGGGGGTGGAAGGAGGCTGATTGAAAGCACGATCGAAGTGGGAGGGTCTGTCTTGAGGTGGGTCTTGAAGGAGGCAAGGGAGGGGGTGAGGCCGAAGGACTGCGGGACGGAGTTCCAGAGGAAGTGGCTGAAAGCCCGCCCGCCAACGGTGGGGCAGGCAGGGGAGGCGGGGACACAAATGCAAGTTGTTGTTTACCTTCAGCGCCACAGCAAGCAGCACCCCCAGCAAACTAAACCCAATCAGCTTCAGCCAACTGTTGCCAATAGGCTTCTTGAGCAGGAGCCAGCGGGTCCACTTCAGCTTGGACTCGGTGGCTGGGGCATAGCGGATACTGTTAAGCGACTCCAAGGTGAAGGACTTGATCACACAACCTCGTTTGTGGCTTAACGTTTCGAAGGTGAATCGTCCGTGGTAGGCTCCGATACCACTCTTACCTGAAAACAGGGATGAAGTTGGGTCACAGAGTTCTTCAGCAGCAGCGTGAGATAAAGCCACAGCTGCCTTTACCCCCTTCGTCTTGTTTTTCTTTTTCCAGCGCTCCGAGACGCCATCGTGCACAAAGGGCCTTGTATCTAACCCTTTGCCTAGTCTACCAATCGCTTCATTGCCTGGCACCTCCCTACCTCTCTGACCTCCTTTCCCTCCACTCAAATACTCGCTGCCTCCGCTTGTCTGGCTTGAACTCCTGCTTGTCCCTCCGCTCCAACATCAGCGGCCGCACTTCCAGCCACTACACCCTGCAGATTTGGAACTCTCTCCCTCAATCCCTCCGCCTCGCCCGCTCCTTTCCCTCTTTTAGGTAACGAATGAAGACCTTCCTTTTCGACCGTGAGTATGGTCACTGTCAGGCTCCGCCACCGTTAAGCGCCCTGGGACGCAGCCCTGCATGAAGTTATTATAATAATAATCATCTTTGCATTTGATAACAGCATCTTGTCACATCTTCCAGATGTTACAAAGTGCTTCACAGAATATACTGTGAAGTGAGTTGACTGTATATTTTGTGGGCAAAACAAATACAGGTTGTTGAAACAAAAACAGAAGTTGCTGGGGAAACTCAGCAGGTCAGGCAGCATCCATGGTGAAAGGAAAAAGAGTCAACGTTTCTGACGAAGGGTTGTAGACCCGAACCATTGACTCTTTTTTCCTTTCTCCATGGATGCTGCCTGACCTGCTGACTTTCCCCAGCAACTTCTGTTTTTGTTTCAGATTCTCAGTATTTTGGGGTTTTGTTTAAATACAGGTTGTTGTTGTTGTTGTTGTATACAAGAAAGTGGTTATTGTTGTCGTCATTTGTGGGCCTTGGAGAAGGAACGTCTTGGAAAGCAGTTTGCGACAATTTCAACATGAGATACAAGCAAATAATTAACAGTTAACCACAAAAATAAACAGAAAATCCTATATCCTATGCAAAGGCAACGCACTGTTTCTCAAAGGGAATTCCCCTTGTGCACATAACAGTTAACATCGGCCGCACTTTTCCTCTACTATCACCCACTACCTCCTCCTTGCGCCCCCTCAAGCATCCTCAATCTTTACATCAAATGCCAAGTGCGAGGAGATCATGGACCAAGATAAACAACATTCGCCAGGCAGCCTCATCCTCCTGCCTCTTGTCGCCCACCCCCCACCCTGTCCCCCTCATCTGTTGGAGTTGGTGAAGAACTGGTTAAAATTAGTATAGACTGTTAAAAACAGAGAGTGGGCTAGAATGATGTTTTTGTATAACTGCTGTAGAAGATAAGGGAAGTTGCTACACATAGTTTTAGTCGTCAAGGTCACCATTAGAAACCGGCTAGAACAGACTGCGATAAGAAGAGCTTGTTTGCGAAGAAAGGCAGAGTTGGGTGTAAAAGAGAATGTGAATAAGCACGAGAGTGGCATGAGATGTTCACGTGAACACCATGTGTCCAAGAAAGGATAAAAGTGTTGAGACAAAGGAATAGAGCAGAGCGGAGACGGAGGAGCAGAAGGAGAAGGACCTGATGGAAGATACTGTAATGTGACAGTAGCCAAGCCGCTCTCGAGAAGGAGAAACAACTGATGGAAGAGCTGTAACGTGACAGCAGATCCCCAAAGAGATCAACACCCCTACTTTTCCCCGAGACCGACTGAGAGGAAGCAAGGAAGAGAAAGGACTATTCCCTTTTAACCTGAAGAATGCGTGCCGGGTAGTATGAGATTGCATTATGAGAAACCTAGTGTATTTGGGCGTCATCACAAGAGGTGGATGACAGGTAAACCCAAAAGTGAAGACTAGGGCGTAATGCGATATTGAGACCCGAGGCAGAATCGGATAAGAGGGAATAGGCAAAAAGGGTGAACAAAGTAAAAGAAGAATCGGAAGGGAACAGAAGTAATGGAGTGGTTGACTGTTTGCATGCATTGTAGTCGTTTTATATGCTTTAGTGTCAGCTCAATGAGTATACCTGAATAAACGAATCTGCTTTAAAAGAGTAAGAGAATTTAATCTCCAACACATCCTCCCCATCATCATCTTCTACCACGACCCCCATCCTACATTCTTTCTTCCCCATCTCCCCTTCCTCCCTCTACCACCACCTCTATGAAACCCACCACCTGTTACCTCGACCACCTTCCCACCAACCTGCTGATCAACCAGCTCCCCCTCCTCTGCCCACTGCTGGCAGACATCATAAATCAGTCCCTTCCCTCAGGATCAGACCCTACCCCACTCAAAACTACTGTCATCACGCCCCTCCTCAAAAAACCTACCCTAGATCCCTCAAACCCTGCACTTGTTAAATTCACAAACAATATCCTCTCTTTCTTTGACCAGGGCTCACTCGGCCTCCTTCATCTCTCCGCCGCTTTTCACACAGTCGATCACGCCATCCTCCTCCACACTCCATCCTTCCTATATCTCTACTAACGGCTTTTCCTCTTGCTTTCACCCGGTCACCTGCTGGGTACCCCAAGGATCCATCCTTGGCCCCCTCCTCTTCCTAATCTACATGCTCCCTCCCGGTGATGTCATCCGCAGACATGGGGTACACTTCCACATGTATGCGAAAGACACCCAACTCTATTTTTCTATCTCAATTAGCGACCTCCAATTCCCCGATGTTCTGTCAGCCTGCCTGTCAGACATCAGGAACTGGATGAGCGCGTATTTGCTTCAGCTCAATGTTGACAGGACGGAAGCCATACTCTTTGACTCTTGTCGACTTCTTCAAGCCCATGGCTCTCACCTCCTCCACCTACCCGACCTTCCCCTAAAACTCTCCGAACCCGTACGCAACGTAGGTGTCAGGTTCGACCAATTATCCTTCCTCCCCCACATCGGTCCCTCACTAGCACCGCTTTCTTCCATGTCTGATGGATCGCCTGTCCCCACCAATATCTCACCCCAAAAGTCGCCGAAACCCTGGTCCATGCTTTTGTCACCTCTTGGCTGGACTATTCAAATGCCCTCCTCACCGGTCTCCACTCAGCCACCATTCACAAAATCCAGTTCATCTAAAATTCTGCCGTCTGCATTTGCAACCGTACCAAACTTCGCTCTCCGATTACCCCAGTCCTTCCCAGACTTCACTGGCTTTCTGTCACGGAGCAGATTGATTTCAAGATTCTCACTCTTGTTTTCAAATCCCTCCAATCCTCTGCACCCCCCTACCTCTCTGACCCCTTCTTTCTTCTCACAACAGTATCCGTTGCCTTCGCTCTACTGGGTCTAGCCTCCTCCTTGTCCCCCGAATCCTCTGTTCCACTGTCAGCGGCCGTGCCTTCAGCCACTAAGCCCCAAGTCTCTGGAACTTCCTTCCTCACCCTTCGCCTCGCCCCCCTCTCCTCCTCACTTTCAGGTCGCAGCTGAAGACCTTTCTTTTGGACTGCCGTTTTGGTCACCATTTTTCCCCTCCCCATGGCTCAGCCCCGTTATTGGGAAGCGCTCTGAGCTGCTGTGCGGCTTGGAGGGCGCTGAATAAATCCAGGTTGTTGTTGTTGTTGCACTATTTCCCTACAACTAAACATTCAGGGGACAGTAATCATCCTTGAGGCATGATTCACCGTTCAAGGCAGTTCAATCAAAATGGCAGTTCTGGGCTTCTAAAGGCTGAGCTCAAACAATTATTTATTATTGCATTTGCCCAGCACATTCCATGCAAAATAAAAGCATTGAAGCGCTTTACATTAATGGGCACCATTAACCGATAATGAGATTGATTTGGAATCGAGGGTTAAATCTGAACAAAGGAAGCTAATATAAAACGGGATAATAATAATAATAATCCTTGCATTTGTTATAGCATCTCATCACATCTTCGAGATGCCTAAAGTGCTTCTTTAGCTGTGACCTTTCACATCGAGAGGATGTCCCAAGGCGCTGTACAGTTAGGTAGGGACAAGCGCAGGGGGGGAGGTGGGGGAGAGAATGTCTGCTTTCAGTTGCTCTGAAAGCAGACAATGGTACGGCTCCAACTCACCGATTCCCCCAAACGGCAGCGAGGCAACAGAGTAATGAATCATGCAGTCGTTCGCTGTGACACCTCCACTGGACGTCTCCGCTACCATTCTCTTTATCAGCTGGAGGGACAAGGAATAATTCCAGTGTTAAGATGACTCTGGGCAGCTCAGGGGCTGGCTGAAGCAGAGACCTCCTGCCACGGCTTGTGGTCCTCACCTTTTTGTCGTTGGTAAAGACGTAGAGCGCCAGGGGCTTATCTCGGTTGTTGATGAAGTTAATAGCCTCGTCTGCGCCGGCCACGGAGACGATCGGCAGCACCGGGCCAAAGATCTCCTCCTGCATTATCCTGGCGTTGGGATCCACGTTAGCCACGATTGTGGGCGCTAAGAGAATATTAACAAGATGCTGACGCACTTCATAGAATCGTAGAACATTACAGCACAGTCGTCCCGGTGTCCGGTGCCAGTTGTTTGGAAGAGCTACCCAACCCTTCATTCCCGTGCAAATTTTTCCTTTTCAAGTAACTCAACATTTTCCCGTTTGAAAGTCATTGTTGAATCTGTTTCCACCGGCCTTTCGCGCAGTGCAATCCAGACTGTAAGAACTCTCTGTACCCGTTAACCATTCCCTAATCCATGTTAATATATTCCCCCCATATATACTGTTGTGGGGGAGGGGGAAGGTGCATTATCCCCTGCCCCAGGTGAGCGGAGGAGGGAGGGTGGGTGGGGGGGGGGGGGGGGCAGGGGGAGGAAGCAGTAACTGTCCAGCGTCTTTCCTGATGTGAAAGATGCTATACAAGTGTAATTTTGTTGGTGTTGCTATTGTAGGGTTCGGGATGGGGGAAGGGGAAAGTGTCTCATTCCCTGTCCCAGGTGAGCGGAGGAGGGTGGGAGGGGGTGGGGGGAGAGGGGGGAGGAGCTTGAGGAGCCTGCCGTCAAAGAGAACAGCAGTACCCACAACATCCGGCCCGAGTCCTCAACAATTAACCGACCGTTCTCTCGAACAGGGAAGGATGCCCGATGATGCCTCTCAAACGGTCGTGCCGACAGAGTCGATAACCACCTAGGTAGAGTTGCTGTTCGTTGTGCTGTCCTCCGTAAGTCACGCTCAGCCCCTCCAGCAGCGACAGCAGCCGCTTCAGGTGCCGCCCGTTCACAATGCGGCCATAGTCAGGCGACTTCTGCGGATCGTCACCATAGAACTCCTGCAAATGGACCAAACCAGGAATTAACAGGGGGCAGATCGCTCAGTTGACCAGCACCCGACACTCAACAACGACAACATGACACTTCTACAGAGCCTTTCACGGGTGGGAGGACGTTCCAAAGCGCTGGACAGTCAATGTTTCGGACTCGAACTGAGGTCGGAATCGGTAAGGGGAAAGGTGATTGATGGCACGGTCGAAGAGGAGGGTCTTGAGGCGGGACCTCACGTGGAGGGGGCGACGCGGAGGGATGTAGGATGGAATTCCAAAGGCTTGCCCGTCTCAGACCATATATGACAGACATACAACGTTCCAGAGGCTGCAGAGTCTGTATCAAGGGAGGCATTTAGATTCCTCTACTTCAGAAGAAATCTCGTTTAAGAAACAAAATTCACAGAGGATGGGGAAAGAGCGGGGGAGTGGGACTGATTGGGTAGCTCTTGCCAGCACAGGCATGATGGGCCCCAATGGCCTCCTTCTGTGCTACAAGATCCTATAAGTGTCAGAGGATCATCGTGCCTGGGTTTTTAAACCTCACAGACGTAAAAGTATGTCAGCCTCTGGGCTTCTCAGACAGTGTGATAGACACCCACTCACTTTGACGGATTCAATCAGCTTCTGCACTACCACATCTTCAATCCCCTTGTCGCAGAGAATATAATCTGGAGCAATGCAGGTCTGCCCACAGTTTGTGTAGCGAGCCCACGCTATACGCCTGGGGAAAAACAGGAGGTCAGAAGAACTGTGTCTGAACCAGATGCATATAACACACAAAAAGGTCAGTTAGATTCAGGGTAACTGAACATCCTGGTCCAAAAATCCCCCCAAATAAAGTTCATGATTGTCTGTGAGGCATCAGTTATCAATGCACAAATTCTCTCCTAGTCTCTCCTCTCCCAGCCCCTCACCCTCTCCCAATCCCCCCACCCTCTCTCCCAGTCCCCCCACCCTCTCTCTCCCAGTCCCCCCACCCTCTCTCTCCCAGTCCCCCACCCCCCACCCTCTCTCTCCCAGTCCCCCCCCCCCCTCTCCCAGTCCCCCCCACCCTCTCTCCCAGTCCCCCCCACCCTCTCTCCCAGTCCCCCCACCCTCTCTCCCAGTCCCCCACCCCCTCTCCCAGTCCCCCCCCCCTCTCTCCCAGTCCCCCCACCCTCTCTCCCTGGAGTGGGACATCCTCCATGTCCCACTCCACATGCAATCCCATAGAAAAGCAAAGCCAATCAGTTGAGCCGGTCTATCTCAAAGCCAACCTGCAGGCAACGTCCAGATTGCAGTCCTTGTTGATATAACAGGGACTTTTGCCCCCGAGCTCCAGGGTGACTGGGGTCAGGTGTTTGGCGGCCGCTTCCATGACGATTTTGCCAACGCTAGTGCTGCCCGTGAACAGGATGTGATCAAACTGAAGCTTCAGCAGCTCTGTGGTCTGTGTCACTCCCCCACACACCACAGGGTACAGCTCCTACAACAACAACAACAAGATTACACTTATATAGCACCTTTCACATCAGGAGGGCGAGGAATTACATATTACACTTCAATATCCCAAAACGCTCAGCTGACTGTCAGGCACACTTCTGCTGTCCATTACAATACACTAACCCAAAGTGTACACAAATATATACATACATAAAAATATACAAACATATGTATACTATATGTATATATATATGTACAAATAAATTCCCAAATGTGCTGGAAGGGTGAAGGAGATTTGACTGCAGCCTTCAAAAGGGAATTGGATATTTGGTCCATGCCTTTGTCACCTCTCGGCTGGACTATTGCAACGCCCTCCTCACCGGTCTCCCTGCCACCACAATCCACAAAATCCAGCTGATTCAAAACTCTGCCGCCCGCATACTCACCTGCAACAAACATCGCTCCCCCATCACCCCCCTTGCCAGACTTCACTGGCTCCCTGTCCCTGAGATGATCGACTTCAAGATCCTAACCCTTGTTTTCAAGTCCCTCCATTCCTCTGCACTACCTCTCTGATTTCCTCTCTCCCTAAACCAGCACCCGCTGCCTTCACTGCCACCAGGTCTGGCCTCCTCCATGTCCCTCGAATCCTCCGCTCCACCCTCGGCGGCCATGCCTTCAGCCACTATGCCCGAGGCTCTGGAACTCTCTTCCTCACTCCCTTCGCCTCGCCCCCTCTCTTCCCAGTTTCAGGTCACAGCTAAAGACCTTTCTCTTCGACCGCGGCCTTTGGTCACCTTTCTACCCCTGCCCCTAGCTCGGTCCCGCGATCCGTTACTGTGAAGCGCTCTGAGACGCCGTCCAGCATGGAGGGCGCTATATCAATCAAAGTTGTTGTTGTTGTTGTGGATATGTACTTGAAAAAGTGCAGGTCGACGACAATAACGTGTGTTTATTTAATGCCCCTCACACAGGGCAGCGTTTCAGAGTGCTTGCCAGTGGCGGAGCACGGCGCCAAGCCAGGGGGAGGAGGTGACAGGAAGGCACAGTCAAATAGGAAAGTGTTCAAGCACAACCTGAAGAAGGGGCAAGGCGGAGGGATAGGGTTTCAGGGCCTAGCGGCTATGGAGGAAGAGTGGGGCAGTAGGTCTACTTGGGTAGGAATTTCAAAGAGCCGGCACAGGCACGATGGACTGAATGGCTGTAAGATTCTATGATTCTACATCTAAACAATGGAAAAATTAAGTCAATATGGAGTAAACTGCGCAAAGATGACAACCAATTGACAGTCGCTGACACATGAAGAACAGCTGCCGGAGTGAAGCCCTGGAGCGGAATTGGAGCCAGTGGAACTTGGGCCGGATATCAAAGAACAACTAATCTCTGTGCAATCAGAAGTTACTGCCTTCAGGTGGGGGATTAAAAATGAACAAGTCAGAGCAAAGGCATTTTGGGAGTGGGAGGCGGGCAGGGAAGAGATTTACTCTCAGAACGCAAAGTTATTGTGATGTTAGAAAATGGGTTGCAATGCTGAAGGCAGAGTTGTCCTTCAAACCTAATTGAAATTGTGTTGAACCTGAGGTTAGAAATCCCATCCCTACTCACCTTGTCCAGGTACTGAGGCAGCAATTTGTGCAGCAGCTGAGCTGTGTTCTCGCTCACTTCCGAAGGTTTGATGACCACAGCGTTTCCTGGTAAAAAAAATAATCAGAATATCTAGCAAAAGGCTGGGATGAGGACATTATGAATTCCAATACCTTTCAATTAATGCTAGTTTCATAACCAGGAATACACTAGATGCAAATGATTACCTGCTGCAATTGCCCCAATCAGCGGCTGGATCATAAGAGCCAGCGGGTAGTTCCAGGCCCCGATGATCAGGACCACACCCAGAGGTTCTCTGTGGATGTAAACTTCGTCCATTATGGTGAACAGGTTCTTTTGGACATACTCGGGGGCAGTCCACTGGGGCAGTTTGCTCAGAACCAGTGACAGCTCACTCTGGAGGCCGGCCATTTCATAAATGGCCACGTCAAACTGACTCTGCGGAATCAATGGAAGAAAGAACTGAGATGTGCTTTAGAAACGGAGGGTGGCATAGAGTACAGAGTCGAGTGAAAGCTGAAGCCAAGGTCAATATGAGCTGGGTTAGTGTTTAAGTCCCTCCGCATATTAATTTCCCAATCTCTGCTGCACTAAACATAATAATCCTTGCAGGCTCAAATTCAGAAGGGAACCAAGCAGAATATAGGAAGTGTAGGATAGAACTAAAAAAGGAAGTTAGAGGGGCAAAGAGACTGCATGAAAAACAATTAGCGAGTAAGATTAAGGGGAACCCTAAGGTTTTTTACCAACATATTAAGAGTAAAAGGTTGGTCAAGGATAGGGTGGGGCCAATTAGGGACCTAGGAGGAAATCTCATTGTGGAGGCAGAGGGCATGGCTAATGTACTGAATGAGTACTTCGCCTCTGTCTTCACAAAATAAAATGATACAGCCAATGCCATGGTATTAGAGGAGAGGGTAGGAGAAATGGATAGAATAATTATAACCAGAGAGGAAGTTCTAAAAAGGTTGACGTCGCTCAAGGTGGATAAGTCACCTGGTCCGGATGGGATGCACCCTAGGTTACTAAGTGAGGCACGGGAGCAAATAGCAGGGACTCTGGCCACGATCTTTCAATCTTCCTTGGACACAGGAGTCGTGCCAGAGGACTGGAGGATAGCTAATGTTACTCCCTTGTATAAAAAGGGGCAGAAGGACAAGCCTGGTAACTACAGACCAGTCAGTCTAACGTCGGTAGTGGGCAAACTTCTAGAGTCCATAATCAGGGACAAGGTAGATCTTCACTTAGAAAGATATAGGCTAATAAAGGACAGTCAACATGGAATGGTTAAAGGCAAATCTTGCCTTACAAATCTGATAGAATTTTTTGATGAGGTAATGGAATGGGTGGATAATGGTAGCGCAGTTGATGTAGTTTACATGGACTTTCAAAAGGCATTTGACAAAGTGCCACATGAGAGACTTATTATGAAATTAAAGGCCCATGGCGTAAAAGGGACAGTGGCAGCGTGGATCCACAACTGGCTGCGAGACAGAAAGCAGAGAGTTGTAGTGAGCGGCTGTTTTTCAGATTGGAGGGAAGTGAGCAGTGGTGTGCCACAGGGATCGGTTTTGGGACCATTGCTGTTTGTAATCTACATCAATGATCTGGACTTGGGTGTACGGAGTACAGTTTCCAAGTTTGCAGATGACACTAAGTTAGGGAGAATAGTAAACAGTGAGGAGGATAGTAGCCATCTGCAAGAGGATATAGACAAATTGGTAAAGTGGGCAGACACATGGCAGATGAAGTTTAATGCAGAGAAGTGTGAGGTGATGCATTTTGGGAGAAGAAATGAAGGGAGGCAATATAGGCTAGATAGTACAATTTTAAATGGTGTAACGGAACAGAGAGACCTGGGGATTTGTGTTAGTGACTCGTTGAAGGTGGCAGGACAGGTAGACAAGGCTGTTAAGAAGGCATATGGGATACTAGGCTTTATAAATAGGGGTATAGAGTACAAAAGTCAGGAAGTGCTGACTAACCTCTAA
>CM068764.1:3417087-3547848 GCA_035084275.1 Hydrolagus colliei | reverse complement strand
TCCCCCTCCTCCCCCCCCCCTCTCCCCCCCCACCACACCTCCCCCCCCCCCCCCTCCCCCCACCTCTCTACGTGACGGTCCAGTGAGCGGAGCGCGCGCTCAAACCTTGTGCAAGTCTCTCCTCAGAGCCTGGGCTATCTGATCGTTGTTCTCGCCAGCATTTTCTCCAGAGACTTCAGCTGCTTCAAGCGGAAGGCGAGAGGCCGCGAGCGCCCTGTTCTGTAGGCCATTCTGGCTCCTGCCACCGCCTGCTGGATCCCCTCCATCGCCATCGCTCTGAGTTGAATCGGACCAAATTATTATTGTTACGAGGGATTGTTATTCTTGTGTTGTTTCGATAAGGTATTCTAATAAGGCTTGCTTTTCACAATTACGATTTGAACACACAGCTGTGAGAGAGTGTGTGAGTGTGAGCCCGGCCTCCCTCAGTAGATTATGAAGTGTTGTTGTGGAGCGGGTGATGCCGCTCGAAACAACACAATGGACTGTCAGGGGGGGGGGGGGGGGGGGGTACTCACTGACTCTCTCTCTCTCTCTGTCAGGGACACAGGTGGCTGAGGAAGGAAATTGATTCTGTTCTTCCCGGGAATCGATCACAGAAACTTCTCAGCTTCCCGGCTGGACTATATCACTGTCCCGGGGGGGGGGAACAGAGCCCTGGACTATATCACTGCCCCGGGGGGGGGGGGGACAGAGCCCTGGACTATATCACTGTCCCGGGGGGGGGGGGGGGGGGGGACAGAGCCCTGGACTATACCACTGCCCCGGGGGGGGGGGGGGGGGGGGGGACAGAGCCCTGGACTATACCACTGCCCCGGGGGGGGGGGGGGGACAGAGCCCTGGACTATATCACTGTCCCGGGGGGGGGGGGGGGGGGGGGGACAGAGCCCTGGACTATACCACTGCCCCGGGGGGGGGGGGGGGGGACAGAGCCCTGGACTATACCACTGCCCCCCCCCCGGGGGGGGGGGGGGGGAGGAGTCGGTGCCCGTCCCAGGACATCACAGACTCGGCTACAAACGGGTTCATCTCGAAACCGACTCAGCCCCCCCTTCCCTCCCCCCAACACTACATCACATCCCAGGCCCGTACGCAGGGGGGGGTGCGACGGGTGCGTACGCACCCCCCCCCAAATTATAAAAGGTCCACATTTTCCGGGGTAGAAAATTGTATTTTTTATCAAATTTAAATACCAAGTAAAGTAAATTTATTGAGCATTTGTGTAACAATCAGTTTCTTCAAAACTATGTATAAATTATAAACACACATCTTTGAATGTTTTAGTATTAATATAAAATTATCGAGTCGCGCACCAGAATCGGCGTCTACCCCCAAAACATACCGCGTCGATAGACGAGTCAATGACGCGGCGAGTCTGTGACTCGTGATTGGATAAACATTGGCGCCAAGACTCAAATCCTCGTTGGAAATCATCCCGTAAACAGCCACAAGGGGCAGCACCACTACTGGAAGCTAAAATCATCTTTTCATCTGATCACCGTAAGTAAAAATTGCTCATGTTTTGAGAGGTGTGACTGTAATGCTAGCAAACAATGACAACATATTTACAAGCTTCTGAGAAATTAAAGCTTTTGACAACCCAACAAAAAAGTTATATGCTGGACGGGAATGCCTATCTTTAAAAGAAATACTCATGGACGTAGGCCTAGGCTTTAGCGCCTATTCCACGTGGTGTGTCAATCGGAAATCATCCCGTATACAGTCACTACATAAAAAGGTAGCACCACTTTGTGGAAGCTGAAATCGTATTTTAATCTGATAAATGTCAGTAAAAATGACTTAAGTTTTGACAGGCGTGTTTCTGAAATATCATGTTTCTTGTTTTGTCTTGATTATCACATTTGATTTATATTATTAAAAATGTATTCCTGTAATTAAAAATTGCTTTTAGAGACGTCCACTGGCATGCAAAAAAAATATGACCGCAAAGATAAACAGTGCTACTTTATTTCACATTCAGTTTTGTACCCAGAGTGAAAAAACATCAATGTCGCACGAATTTGGCATAAAAATAGTTTCACCGTCATCTGATCGAGCGAACTCGGGCATTGACAACCACACTTCTCCACTGATCCCTTCTCTCCATGCAGCCTGAACACTCCCGCCCGCCAATACCCCAATCGCGCTCCAGAGCATCGATGTAGGTTAGGGTCGGTCTACCTCGTGTTCTGTGACCGTGCAATGGTTCCCATAGGATAGTAGGACTATGGACAGTTTCCTCCCGGCTTCTCCAGCTATGTCCGCTAAACCTAAGACGCCTCTGCAGTAATGTCTGTGATACCAGTGTGGTAGTGTACCATATAGCTCACTATTTGTCAGATGCTGTCGCCAGTAAACGTTCAGGGCGTCTCTTAGAAGCCTCGTATATACCTCACGAGTCACCTAATCTCCTGGTCAAGGTTTGCGTAAGTGTCCAGCATTCTGCTGAAGTTGCCGAGCCCCTTATAATTATACAACATAGGTCTACTCATTTCGTTAATGATATCGGAAACATCATAAATGCTACTCTGAGCCCTGAGGAGTTGACCAATGCAATTGAAAAACTTGATGTTGCATATAAATACCATCTCTTGACAAGCCACTCCATCCCATCTGAAGATTAGATTTTCCCGTCACGGTTCCTTCACCATTGTCAGCGCCAGTTCAAGATGAGATACTTGCGAGATTATAAATGGATGGTCTACAGTCCTTCATTAGATGCTGCCTTTTGCATTCACTGTGCACTGATGGTCCAAACAAGTGAGAGGAAACGGATGGGGGCATTTGTTAATACACCCTTTACCATGTTTTACAAACTAAACGAGAAGGCGAAGGAACATGAACGAAATGGTTGTCACGTAAATTCTATGATTAGATCGGCATCAATGCGCGACTCTGTTGCGAACCCACAACATAAGATAGACATTCGTTTGGTCGATGAAAAGAAGAAAAACATTGAAAGAAATCGACATCATAAGAACAGTTGCCGAAGCTGTATTATTCTGTGGACGTCAGTGCATTGCACTTAGAGGAGATAATGAAAGAGTCGTGGAAAGTAACACCGTTACGAGTGACGGCACACATTACAATGGTATTGCTTGATGGGTCACTTCCTTTAATTTTGATTCTAAATAAAGAAATAAAAACTAACTACACTATTGCTCACAGTTCAACGATATTTTCAGGATAATGCTGATAACAGGCTTGTAACACGTGTGAATTAACTGTTTGACACTGATTTTCAGTTTCTGTATATTTTCTTGTCTTTTATAAAATTTGCTTTGCTGGAATATCTGAGCACATAATTCATACTTTACTCTTACATTATTGTTCATTACATTCCGAAAGAAATTGAGCCTTAGGATAACAATGCAGAACAACTTATTAATTACCGTCAATCTGTAGTTTATGATCATTTTCTCTTATACGCATACATTTATCAAGCATTCGTCATTGTACTGTTTTAATTGGATTGTAATTTACTTTATCGTTCACATTCCGTACATCATCGAGTCAACAATCGTGTTTGCTTTTATCGGCGAACACATTCGACCTTCCCCAAAAAATTTAGACACGGACTACCGGGGAAAATAAAAACAGTGAATAAATAATGATGCTCTTAAACACCAAGGACATGAAACATTTACCGTTCATATTGGATCTTCTGAACCGATTAAATAAGACCTCAAACTGTGTAAAACGTCGGAGCCTCGAGGGGGCTTCGGGGGCAGCCCGCAAACCCCCGGCCATTGTTGGTCCCATCACCAGCAATTCGCACCCCCCCATTAAAAATCCTGCGTACGGCCCTGTCATCCTCACTCCCTCCCTCCCTCACTCACCTCATTGCCATTTAGTTTTTTTTATTTCAGTTTCTTTTCTTTCTTGGTTTCCTTCTCTCTTTCTCTCTTTCCTTCCTCCTCCCTCCCTCCCTCACTCCCTCTCAGACCCAGGCTGAGACTGGGCTCTTAACAATGGTAATAACAACAACAACTTTGATTTATATAGTGCCCTCCGCGCCGGACAGCGTCTCAGAGCGCTTCACAGTAACAGATCCCGGGCCCGAGCCGGGGGGAGGGGAGGGATTGACCGAAGGCGCGGACGAAGAGAAAGGTCTGGTAATATAGCCATGGGTCACCATGTTTCATTCGCGTCAACCCCCATTTTAAATCCATTTCTCAGCAACAACTGGTCCACACTTCCTTTATATTTATATCTACAATGGGTATATATTACACACCTCCATCACTTCCCAGCTGGTCCCGATCTACCCCAATCCCCAACTCCACCCACCATACACACAATTCCAATTGATTCGTAACTCCGCCACCAGGATACTCACCTACGCGAGACTCCAGACCCACTCCCTCACTCCCCCCCCCACCCCCCTGTCACACCGGTCCCTACCAGGCCCCATTGACTCCCAATTAGGGTCCGGCGATATATCACAAAAAACCGATATAATTTTCATATCGATATGCCGGTGTAGACATTTAAAAAATATCGATATATCGAAAAAACGATATATCGAGGTAAAAAATCGGGATGCGAGCACAATCAACTACAAGACCCAGAATGCTCATCTCTATACACAATGCACAGACCGAGGTGCAAAGCCGCCATCTTGTATTCACAGTCCTCGAATACAATATACAGGTATGCAAGGGGTGGGGGGTGAGAGAGACGGCTGGGGGGGGGATGGTGAGAGGGAGAGAGACGGCTGGGGGGGGGGGGTGAGGGGGAGAGAGACCGGCTGGGGGGGGGGGGGGTGAGGGGTAGAGAGATGGCTGGGGGGAGGGGGAGATAGACGGCGGGGGGGAGGGGGAGAGATACAGCTGGGGGGGAGAGAGAGGGGGAGAGAGACGGCTGGGGGGGAGAGAGGGGGAGAGAGACGGCTGGGGGGGAGAGGGGGAGAGAGATGGCTGGGGGGGGGAGGGAGAGAGGGACGGTGGGGGCGGCGGGGGGGGAGAGATGGGGTGGATGTGATAATATACAGATAGATAGAGATGGGGGGGATGTGAGAGAGGAGAGAGATATAGAGACACACAGACAGAAAAACACAGAGATGGAGAGAGTGAAAGACACAGAGAGAGAAAGATATTTACCTCCTGAGAAGATAGGCCCCGAATGCGCGTGCACCACGATGCGCGCGCGCATGCACAGTACGAAAATACTGAAAATATCGATATTTCGGTATATCTCGATATGAGCCCATCGATATATCTAATCGGAAAATTTTCCATGTCGACGGACCCTACTCCCAATAACCTCACAGATTGATTTCAAGGGGTGGGCACTCGATAATCCGAAGGTTCATTAGTCCGAACACACAAATTTCCTATACCCGGGCGGTTACCATGTTTACCGCTTGATAGTCCGAACCAACAATGAAATAAGGTTTGTTAATCCGAACATTTGGGGGGATAGTCTGAAGGTTCATTAGTCCAAATATTAGGGTTAGTGTTAGGGTTAATGTTAGTGTTAGGGTTAGTGGAAGCTTCGGACTAACGAACCTTCGGACTATCGAGCGGTAACCATTTCAAGATCCTCCCCATCGTTTTCAAATCCTGTCATGCCCTCGCACCTCCTTACCTCCCCACTCTGGTTGCCACTCCACCCCCTCCACCACCTCCGCTCGGTTGGCTCTGGAACTCCTGTTTGTCCCTCGTCCCGTCCGTTCCACCATCAGTGGCTGCGCCTTCAGCCACTACGCCCTGAAACACTCTCCCTCCACCTTTGCCCTTTTTTCTCCCCATTTTCCAAAACCTAACTAAAGACCTTCCTTATGGTCATCTCTCCCCTCCCTCTCCCCAACCCCCCCCCCCACCCCCCCCGTGGCTCGGTGACAGACTCCACCACTGACCAAAAAAAGGCGCAAAATACATGCAAGTTGTTGTTGTTGATTTACCTCCAGCCCCCAGAAGAGGGCAGCAGATGATCACTCTCAGCATTGGCGCTGCATTACATTTACATTCGTGACCTGACCTCCATTTAATGCAGCGCCCAATGCTGAGTGTGATCATCGTCAACCTGCAGTGAGGTTCTTGCAGCGTTTGCTGGTCTTCAGGACCCCACGTTGCCCATTCATCAGTTCAACTGATATATGGAGTCCACCCCCACATATATACAGCCAATTCACTTTACAGTATGTTCTGTGAAGCGATTTGAGACGTCTAGAAGACATGAAGAGCACAATATCAAATGCAAACTTTATTATTGTACCTAAACAATTTTATTACATTTCCATATCTTTAAAAATCAGCAACCACCTGGCCAGTGCAACCCACATTCGCACAGCTCACAACAACAACAACGTCGATTTATATAGCGCCCTCCAGGCCGGACGGAGTCTCTGGAGAGCGCCTCACATTAACAGATCCGGGGACCGAGCCCGGGGGAAAGGGAAAAAGGTGACCAAAACCTGAAGGCACAGCCACCAATGGTGGAACAGACGGTTCGGGGAACGAGGAGGCCAGATCCGGTAGAGCGAAGGCAACGGGTGCTGTTGTGAGGAGAGAGGAGGTCAGAGAGGTAGTGGGGTACAGAGGAGTGGAGAGATTTGAAAACAAGAGTGAGGATCTTGAAACTAATTTGCTCCGAGACAGGGAGTCAATGAAGTCTGGAAAGGACGGGTAATCGGGGAGCGAAGTTTGGTATGGATGAGAGTGTGTGCGGCAGAACTTTGTATAACCTGGATTTTCTGAGTGGTGGCGGAGGGGAGACTGGCGAGGAGGGCATTTTACTCCAGCTGAGAGGTGACAAAGGCATGGACCAGTGTTTCGCTGGCTTTTGCGGTGAGATATTGGCAGAGACGGGCGATGCGTCGGAGATGGAAGAAAGCGGTGCTGGTGAGGGACCGGATGTGGAGGACAAAGGATAATTGGGGTTCGAACCTGGCAACTAAGTTGCATATGGTTTGGAGAGTTTATGGGGAAGGTAGAAGAGGTGAGAGCCATGCGATTGGAGACGTCAACGGGAGCCAAAGAGTATGGCTTCCGTCTTGTCAACATTGAGCTGAAGGAAATTCGCGCTCATCCAGCTCCTGATGTCTGTTAGGTAGGCTGACAGAACATCGGGGAATTGGGGGTCGCTAATTGAGGTGGAAAAGTAGAGTTGGGTGTCTTCCACATACATGTGGAAGTGTACACCACGTCTACATATGACATCACCAAAAGGCAGCACGTAGATAAGTAAGAGGAGGGGGCCAAGGATGGATCTTTGGGGTAGCCCACAGATAACCAGGCGAAAGCGGGAGGAAAAGCCATTAGTAGAGATGTACTGCTGGCGGTTTGTGAGATAGGACTCGAACCAGGCGAGTGCGGACAGGCGGTGGAGGAAGATGACGTGATCTACTTTGTCGAACGCGGCGGAGAGGTCCGGGAGGACAAGGAGGCAGAGGGAGCCCTGGTCGCAGATAGGGTATCATTTTTATCACCCTCTGCATTGAAGAAATACCTTCTGACCTTGTGCCAAACCATCTCAGGTCTAATTAGATCATTCATTCAATTAACAACTTTAATTCCAATGCACAAATCATAACTTGCATTTGATATAGAGCCTTCATGTCAGTTGGACGTCTCAAAGAGCTTCACTGGATTTATTGGTAGCTGTATTGACTATATGTGTTTTAGGCAAACGTGGCAGGCAATTTGCACCCAGCAATGTCGTCTAAACACTACAGCCATTGGTATTGGGGATTGTCAGACAAGACACTATCAGAGGAAACTCGGTTCACTTTCCAAATAATGCCACAGGATCTTTAATATCAGACTGTAAAGTTCCAGCGGGATCTCAGTTTAACATCTCATATGAAGCACAGCATCCCCAAGACAGAGTTTTCGCCACCACTATGAATTATAATAATAATCCTTGCCTTGGATACAGCGCCTCAGCACATCCTAAAGACGTCTCAAAGCGCTTCACAGAATAGTGTAAAGTGGAGTGACTGTGTTTTGTGGGCCAATTGTGCACAGCAGTGTCCCACAAACAGCCATGGATTGAGGGAGGGACCAAAGTTTTTTTACACAGAGATTATTATTCCCTGAAAGCAATCCATCCGCTAATCGACTGATTGATGAACTGGGTTCCTACTTACCACCAGGTAAAGAGGAAAAGTACCTGAATCAAAGTCCTGACGTGCGATTTGAACCCACAATCTTCCACCTCAACAACAACCACCACCACAAAATTACATTTGTATATTTGTCTCCTGATGGTGGGGGAGGAGGGAGGGAGCGAGTACAAACTTGCTTATTGAAGACGTTTGATTTCATCTCTCTTACACCATGACTCAAATCTCATCGATAGATCAGTGAACATCCTCTCTCCTTCAGTCATACAGGGCTCAGAACCTCGCCAATGCCAGGAATGTAGTCATTTTTCTTATTATTATTCATGCAGAAACTCATTATTATTCACCCAGCTCAGTTTTGCCTATTATTCTAAAACCAGATAAATAATACAATAATCCTTAGGTTCGATGTAGCGCCCGATCACGCCATTCAGAGTCTCAAAGCTCTTCACAGAATATATTCTAAAGTGGTCTGACAGGGATTTTGTGGACGAGATCGATACAACTCGTTGCAAAATCTTTTGATGAAAAGGTTTTATGAAGCCATCTGTCACAGGCCAAATATAGAGTACAAGGGCTTGTGAATCAGCAGAGTTCATTAAATTACACCCATCAACAAAGCACTGTAATCCAACTCTGATTTACTGCCATTTAGGAATCTAATATATGCTCAGCACCTTAAACTCTCCAGGTTTTGTTTAGATGAGCTATAATCCAATATGTTATAAATGGGATTCTTGTCCTAAATGGTTTAAGACAGAAACCATCCAGTTCATTTATGGGTAAAGAGCCTTTATTATCCCTGCTCCGGTCCCATTAGCTTTGTGCCGTATTTTTTGGAATAAGATTATCAGACACACATGGCAGCCTGTACATCACCGTCATCATCCAACTTGCTGTCACACAGGGGATTGGGGTCAATTCTCCTCAGGGTTCATCTGCTTCACCCCAGCTCACAATAGGAAAGTAATCTTAAGACACAAGTCAGCTAATACTGTACAGCTCTCAGCAAGACAGATACAGGGTGATACAGAGAGTTCATTATCGCATTGAGCGGTCGAAGAGGAAGGGATTGAGATGGGCCTTGCAGGAGGCTAGGGAGGGGGGCAAAGGGGGAGGGACTCCATGATGGAATTCCCGAAGGTGGGTGCAGGAAAGCTGTACCAGCCGAGCGGAGGCAACGAACGACAACTTGCATTGACATAGCGTCCTCCCTCCACCCCAGGCGGCGTCTCAGAGCGCTTCACAAGGGCAGAGCCAGGGGGAGGGAGGGGGAAGGTGACTGTAAGTGCAGTCAAAGAGAAAGATCTTCAGGCGCGACCTGAAGAATGGGAGAGCAGAGGATGAGGGAGGGAAGGGTTGAGGGAGGGAGTTCCACAGTTTCGGGGCTGAAAGCACGGCGGAGGATTCGGGGTGACAAGGAGGCCAGACCCCCCAGAGGCAGCAGGTACTGCTGTGAGGAGAGAGGAGGTTAGAGAGCTGTGGGGTGCGCTGAGGAGTGGAGGGATTTAAACACAATTTCACGTGCCACCCCTGCAGATTAGCCAGACACAAGGACTTTTTATTGACCAGCGAAATAACCTGAGACCCCTTCTGTCTATATTTAATCATTACGATGGCCGGTGCGGTTAATAACAAGAGGGAATAGATGAAGAAATCAATACGAACTAGTCATTAAAACAAAATCAATTCAAAACGCACATCAACAATGCTTGGGTCAAACCTAATGTGACACATGGTTTCTGCAAGACATCAGGAAGTCAGTAAAAAGGGCCAGAGTAGCGCATGATTAATCAATGGCTCCAGAGAACCTGCAATTACTATTGCATTAATGGTTAAGAGTGTTTTAGAAATTGTGTGCTTGTTATTCTCCTGGGCTACAGAAAGTACAATAAGGCAGGCAGAAACATTCTGCAAGGTTTCTTCACATTACTGATGGATATCAGGTCAATGGCTCTTAGTCAGAGACCGTATCATCTGTTTCAATTTCCTATTTTAAAAAGGAAATGAACTGCAAGGATAAAAGTCCTTCAGAATTATTCAGCGCAGTAATTCTTGGACACCGTTCAATGGAAATGATTACATTTGCTGCCGTTTCCAGGCTCAATGGATCTCTACAAAATACACTTTACACTATATGGACTATGATGTCATCGATCAGTCCCTCTCCTCAGGATCAGTCCCTGCCCCCCTCAAAACCGCTGTCATCTCCCCGCTCCTCAAAAGACCTTCTCTAGATCCCTCAAACCCGAGCCACCACTGACACATCTCAAACTTGCCCTTCATTGCCAAAGTCTTCGAATGCGTTGTTGCCAATCAACTCCGCGCACACCTCTCCTCTGACTCCCTTTTCAAACCCACTCTGTCCACAGTAGAGACTGCGCTTGTGAAAGTCTCAAACGACACCCTCTCTATCTATGACCTCTGCCTCCTTGATCTCTCCGCCGCTTTCGACACAGTCGATCACGCCACCCTCCTCCATTGCCTGTCCTCCATCATTCACCTCAGTGGGACTGCACTCGCCTGGTTCGAGTTTTACCTCACAAACCACCTCACAAACCACCAGCCACAAATGGCTTTTCCTCTCGCTTTCGCCCGGTTATCTGCGGGGTACCCCGAGGATCCATCCTTGGCCCCCTTCTTTTCCTAGTCTATATGCTGCCTCTTGGTGATGTCATCCACAGACATGGCGTACACCTCCACATGTATGTGGATGACACCCAACTCTACTTTACCACCTCAATTAGCGACTCCCAGTCCCCTGATGTTCTGTCGGCCTGCCTAACAGACATCAGGAGCTGGATAAGCGCAAATCAATCAATCAATCAATCCTTACATTTATATAGCGCCTTTCACATCAAGAGGATGGCCCAAAACGCTGTACAGTTAGGTAGGGACGAGAGCAGGGTTGCGGTGGGGTCGGGGCAGGACGAAGAAGAGTAGGAAAATTGACTGTATATTTGTGGGCGAAACGCGGCAGCCAAATTGAGCACAGCAGTGTCCCACAAACAGTCATGGAAGTGGGACTAGGAGAAAAAGGGGGGAAAGATGGCGAAAGGAGGGGTCAGGGTAGGGGGAAGAAGAGCAGGAAAGCCGACTATATTTGTGGGCAAAACGTGACAGCCAAATTGCGCAATTGCGCAAATGTCCTTCAGCTCAATGTTGACAAGATGGAATCCATACTCTTTGGCTCTCGTCAACGTCTTCAATCCCATGGTTCTCACCTCCTCCATCTTCCCGGCCTGGCTCTAAAACTCTCCGAACCCGTGCGCAACCTCGGCGTCAGGTTTGACCCCCAACTGTCCTTCCTCCCCCGCATCCGATCCCTCACCAGCACCGCTTTCTTCCATGTCTGATGCATCACCCATTTCCGCCAATATCTCACCCCAAAAGCCACCAAACCCTGGTCCATGCCTTTGTCACCTCTCAGCTGGACTATTCAAATCCCCTCCGCTACCATTCATAAAATCCAGGTCATCCAGAATTCTGCCGCCCGCATTCTTACCATACTGAACTCCGCTCCCTGATTACCCCAGTCCTGGCCAGACTGCACTGGCTCCCTGTCCTGTAGAGGATCGATTTCAAGATCCTCACTCCTCTACACACCCCTACCTCTCTGACCTCCTCTGTCCTCACAACAGTACCCGCTGCCTTCACTCCACCGGGTCTGGCCTCCTCCGCTCCACCGTCGGCGGCTGTGCCTTCAGCCACTATGCCCCGAGGCTCTGGAACTCCCTTCCTAAGTCCCTTCCTCACTTCCTACTTGCAGGTCTCGGCTACAGACCTTTCTTTTGGAACGCGCCTTTGGTCACCTTTTCCTCCCCTCCCCCTGGCTCAGCCCCGGGATCCGTTATCAGGAAGCGTTCTGAAACACCGTCTGGCGTGGAGGGCGCTGTATAAATCCAAGTTGTTGTTGTTATATTCTGTGAAACGCTTTGAGATGCCTCAGAGACATGATAAGGCTCCATAACAAAAGCAAGGATTATTATTATTTGCATACATGGAGCGGGTGGGTGGTGGGGGGGGGGGGATAATCGGGTGGGTGAAGGTTCACCAGAATAGATAATTCAGTATCCATTCACCAGCAGGAGTCAGGGTACTGTATGGTGATTGAGTGGGCTGGGCAGCCTGACTAAATTACCCCTGCAGTGGATACTCGGTTGCTTAGACAATTGAAGAATCAGTTGCTAAGACAATTTAAAAAAAATCAAGTTATCCTTCGCTTCCCACAGTATCTTGGAGAGGACCTATCTCTCCTCAACACCCACCCAACATCCTCCCTTTGATCATCACTATCCAGCGTCAGTCGTCTTTTTTCACATCCAAATAAATGAATAAACCTCTAGATGTGGGCGATGTTGGCATCTTGCCCAGCCCTGGCTTCCCTGAGAAAGTGAATAGGTACCTGGTCGACTGTTGACTAGGAGACTGCGATGACTCTGTTTGAACTGCAACCTTATACTTTTCATCGCAATCCTTTATTTCCTTGCGATTGGCTTGTTAGGCCATTTCCAGAAGTCATTTGAAAAGCCAAACACGCAACATAGGACTGGAGTCAAGATTCCAGCCAGACCGGGTAAGGATGGCAGATTTCCAGACCCTGAAGAGTGTTAGTGAACCAGTTGCATTGTCAGCAAAAACTCTGGCAGGTTCGTTGCTTTTTCTTTTCTCTCTCTCTGGTCCGAGTTCAAACTGACAAACAAAATTCACATTACACACAGCGGGATTCAAACCCAGTGCTCTCTTGGGTCCAAGCCTTCACTATTACTACAACTCTCTTGTGCACATTGCAATCGGTATTTCACGTCAACTCAGGCAATATCAAGTCACTTCTCTCCTAAAGATCTTATACTCTGGAAGATCATTGGGCAGAGAGAGGTCCAGTTTTGGTGCCTGATAATTTTACCTAGATTTACCAGAAGCCGATGGGTTATGTGATGCACTCTTCGTGCATCACATAACCCATGTGAATGTGATGTCCTGGGAAATAACACAATCGATGAGCATTACTTTCTTTCACAACCACATACCTCAAAAGCCGGTGTCTTCAATAGGAGAGGAGAGAAAAGTCATTAGATCTGCAGTGAAGGGTCTCCTAGCTGGAAGCCACTAACCGTGGAGCTATTGAAAAATCAGTAGATTAAATAATTCACCTCCTTTAGCTATTGAACATCCTGCAAATGGAAATCCTTCACGAGTTCAGCCCTATCGTGTACAGTGAGGCGACCTATCTGATCCCTTAAATCTGAACCTTCAAACACTGTGCAGTAGAAATGGCTGTGAATACATTTTTTCTTCAAACAAAAAGTAATTATTCTCAGCTGAAGAGTAATGCGGTCTTTACAGTACAGTACCTGATCTGTATCAGGAACTAGAAGCAGAAAGCCGGAGTAGGAAAGAGCCAAACGCAGTAGTTTCTAAATATCCGACTTGATGAGCTAAGTCTCTTCCAGTGCACTCACTGGAGCAAACCCCGATGGCCTATCACATTCCATGATTCCAACAAAGAAAGCAAATTGAATTCTAGGTCACTATTTGACAGCAGGCAGTATTCTGATGCTCGGACGCTAATGAGGAGGCCTCCGAACAGGAGTGAACGATGACCTCTCTCTTTCAACCTCAACTTGTGGGGTGATCCAAACGTTATTTAATTGAATCTGGGAGTCGGGGGGAAAAAAAGGGGGTCGAATATTTCCTCGCAGACGTGTCAGAGGAAGCTTGCAGGTTTGACGCACTGACTGGCCAGTGCCTTACCGATGAGAAAGGATAATACAAATGTAATTTTATTGTGGTTGCTACATCTACGCTTTATGCTTTGGCACATGCTGAATTACAATGATTTGGAAAGATGGGAAAATTCTACTCCTAAAGGAACAAAAAGCAAACAAAACGATCAGGGGGAGGAATAATAATAATAATCCTTGCATTTGATATGGCGCTTTTCACGTCTTCTAGACTCTCAAAGGGCTTCACAGACTATACTGTAAAGTGAACTGACTGTATTTTTGTGGGTGAAATGCGGTAGCCAATTGTGCACAGCAGTCCCACAATGGTTTCGCCCTGACCTGCCTGGATTTGAACACAGGTCTCATGCTTGTAGGGCCAGTGCTCTAACCACTGAGTTACAGGACTACAGGTTTGAAAATGTTATTCTGCTTTCTTCCTCCAATTCCCAACACAACTGTCCTGAAGGTTCGGCCTTGTAGGATTCTGTAATCAATGTGTTAAATAATATCTAAAATTATATTAATATACATATATTTGAGACATATATAATTAATTGCACATGGTAGGAGCTGGTTGTGACTAGCTTTGCAGGAGAAACAAAAGATTGTTTATAGACAACAAACTGTTTTCGGTCCTTATCAGTCATTTTCTCACAGAGAAATGGTGTGCAGCTGGAGAGGGAACTGTGTTGCATTTGTTTTTGCACAGGAACCATCTTGCAAAGGACAATGGGAGAAAGGTCACCTAATGAACTGGATAAAGAGAGATCGATTCAAGGAAGAAGATGGAGAACGGAAGAAATCGGAACTTGGGAGTCGCAAATCCATGTTCCAGCTTCAGAAGAAAGGGAAGATCAAGACTAAGTGGAGCAATTCTAGACGTACAGTATTGGATATCGAACTGGGAACAGAATAATAATACCTGGATACTTTCCGATGTGGAACTGGAAACCGTACAACAAAACTTGCATACCTTTTGATGGATTCATATTTGGATTAATATGGACATTAAATTGGACCTTGCTACTCTATCTCACCCGCAACATTTGGTTTGTTCAATTTAAATCATTGTCGATATGTAAGCATTGTTGTGATGCATACTTTTAATTACTTATAACTATTACTAACCTGAATAAATAAACCTGCATATTAATTGTACATTTGTGTCAGTCCTTACTTCACAAGATCACAAACTTCACATTTTGTGAAATATCACAAAATGAGTTTACTTCGGGCAATAATTCAAAAGAAATATGTTGTTACTCTTTTGATATTGGATATTTTGATATTCTTTTGAATATCTCCCCCATAGAAATATTATCATTAATATTGTATATATGTGATTTACCTACTAATAATAATCCTTGCATTTCATGTAGCGCTTTCCACGCCTTCTAGATGTCTCAAAGCGCTTCACAGAATATACTGTAAAGTGAATTGACTGTATAATTTGTGTGCCAAATGCAGCAGCCAATTACACACAGCAGCTGTCCCACAAATAGTCATGGATTGAGTGACCAATTATTACTGGGTTTTTTCTTGAGGGATGATTATTAATATGGAGAGCAAGAACACTTGCCCACAGTTTCTCCCTCCCTTCCAGGAATGGAATCCAGGTCTCTTGCTAGCTTGTGGATAGCTAGGCCAAACTTAATTCACACGCTGGATAATAATCCCTCAAGGAACAAAATTAATAATTTTATAACTCAATCCACGACCGCGGTGCAAAATTGGCTCCACGTTTCTTCCACAAATGTAGTCAATTAACTTTACAGTATAATCTGTGAAGTGCTTTGAGATGTTGTGAAAAGCGCTATTTCAAATCTAAAGATTATTATTTATTCAATTGAAATGAATTTTAAATTATCTCACAAATCACAAGAATGTGTTTTGTGCACTTGGGGTTGTCACACGAAGCTATGGATTAGATTATACGGTACAGTAGTTTGTTATGTGATATCTAGCATTTGAAGCAAAGTGAGCAATTATTCTATAAAATATATGACGGGATCAATCCCTGCCTCTGACAACCATCACCTGGTAGACAACATTAATTTTGATCAGGTTATACAGTCTGTTATTTCTCAGGCTTTACTCGTGAATTAAAAACTGCTCAATTAGGTGATGTAACATGGTTGCTGAGACATGAGGATCTGATGTCAAGCAAGGGTTACTGTTTACATAGGGGGAAAAGCAGAAAGAGATCAATGGTGTAGATTGCTGTGACAACAGCACTCTCCCCTCAGTCTACATATTGTAAACTAACAGGGAATCCATTAATATTCCAGGACAATTTTATTTCTTGCTCCTTAATGTACATCTATACAAGCCATATTAAAAAGGCTGCTACATAAGTCAATGTGTCTGCAACCTGATTTGATAGAATATGCATGCCATTATACACAAATGAGAGGTAGAAACACTGTATTAAAGACCTAATAGTACAAATATTTTATAAATAAAAACAGTCTTCAGAATTAATGGAATTGCTTAGATAAATAAAACACATTAGTTTCCTTTGTATAAAGCAAGAGAGCAAACAGTTTGGACAAGCTTTGTGAAAAAGCTAAACAAAGTCCTTGCTACATGGGAGACATTGTCATATTTCAAATCCACTGTCTCCAAGAGGTTAAACATGATCGTATGAAGGATTTAGTTCAAGTATTCAAGCAACTGAATAACAAAAAATACTCAAGGGTGGAAAAGTGTTCAGCAAGTAAGAGCAGATGACTGTTTTACTGACTCTCTGGGATCAACATCTTGCAAACGCTCTTTCTCCCCAGTTTGTTGGGCAGGAAGCAATGTTACGTGAACAAGCTGCTAAAAAGAGGTTTAAAAAAAACATTGTAGGGGGAAAACCAAAACAGAATCTCCACACAGTGACTTCTGAATCACACCTAATGAGCACCACACAGTATTTTTTTTCCCCAAAACGCGCATTTTGTTTTACTATATACCACACACTTTTAACTTACAAAAATAAAATTTCCAACTGAATATCCTTTCAGATCCTGTCACGGGAACTTCTTGGGAGCATCATGTCCGTCTGACTTCCCAAGACACCCAAGGGATAACTTCTCCCTGAACTAGGCTATAAACCTTAGCCAGCCATCATATCACATACAATACAAAAATGGACTATTGTGCTTATTCACTTGGTTACATAAAATATATACACAAGGATTGGTGTTGAATAAGTTCCTTAGCTCTAGACACAAAGTGACACATGGCCCTCCAGATGCCCAACTGGGCTTGAACAAGCTAATCTGGCTTTGGATCCAATTCCCAGGGTCCCAATACTTTTACCACCCCTGAAAATACTAATATTATGTTAGTCTGTACAACACCAAAATGCTTTATCTCCGTAATACTGTCTGAACAACAGCATCGTTAGCAATACAGTATTATCATGCCCAGTGGCCCTGTTTTCAAACACACTTATTACATGCATAACATAAAGCCAGCCCTCAATGCTTTTTTTTCCTAAAGTCAGCAAACAATCACTGGTGCAAAAAAAAGGAAAAATACTAGTTTCATTATACACTTTTTTTTTTCCTATATCAACTACTCAAGTATTTAGCAAGTTTATAAAAAAAAATGGAAAGGCTTGTAATTAATGCAGGCTTGCTTTTTTTGTTTGCAGTCTTAATTGAAATTTCAAGCACTTTTTGTACTCTCTCTCTCTCTCCAAAAGGTCTCTTTTGTTAAATGGAGCTCATTTAACTGGTAGTTTCTCTTTTCCTATTCTTCAATGCAGCTTCAAGGTCACAAGGAGTCCTGCATAACAGTACCGTTATCAAAGATGTCCAATTAGTAGTAGTGCAATCAGAAGTGGTTCCTTAGGAGCAAAAGTCGTTGTGGTTGGAGCTGCTCCTAATGTTTTGGGAGCTATATTTTAGTCTTGCTTTAACCAAAAGGCTGCCCATTTCCCTTCTGGTTTGCAAGTCAGGAGGCTGGCCCAGGCCGTAAGCTCTATGAGTTCCCTACCAACTTTCTCTCCACATAAAGTGCTCATCTCCTCTTCTAAGATCAGTTCTGTGGGTTTGATATGCATGTGAAGAAGCATCAGATGGAGGGGAGAGGCAACACACCTCTCACTGGCTGTAGATTGGGGTAACACTTTAAACTGCAGTAAAAATTTGTTTTTACACATCACATCATTAGTGTCTTTTTAAAAAATATATATCATTGGCCAAAGGACAAGTTTGTCCAGTTGCCACAACATAGTCAGTCCTGCATATATACAACAACTGTATTAGACCAGGCACAAAGTTTCTCTGCAATCCTTCTCTCTGAACATAGGTTTCAAGTGCCCAGCGAGTTCTTGGTGAAATACAGAAGTTACACTTCAATTGTACTCCCATGTTTTGTGTTAACATACTCCACTGATAACTGATTTCAGTAGCAATAAATCGATTCCACATTTTACCTTTGAGGCAAGCGAAAATTGAAGAATTTGCTACCTCAGTGAGGGTTCTCAGAAGTTCTACTTTATATACATAAATTCCTTTCTTTTGCATCAAGAACTCTTCTTTGGTAACTTTTCAAAACAGAAGTCAAGCGTCCTTCACTTAGTAAGATGACGCCGGCTGAAGAAAGTAAAAGCAGGAGGAATATCTTCTCTGAATAAAGAAATGCACGAAAATAAAAGGCGATTCCGAAATGCTGGGGCTTAATCCAGGGAGGTGGTCCCTGCTCTGAGGGATGTTGTCCATCATGGAAGGCTAGTTTTCATATAAAGCCACCGTGCCATGGCAGAGTGCAGAAAGCCTACGTTCAATGCTGGATTTGTCTGTAATTCAAGAAAAAAAATCCACCTCTTAAAAACAAAATACAGTCAAACCTTGCCGAACGCGACTTTCTCGAGAGTGGATTCGCCTATTCGCGAAGAAATAAATGCGGCACTTTTTTGAGTAACGCGAGTAAAATTTGCGTATATGTGCTGGCTGGCTTCACGCGCTTGCGCATTTGGGAGGTCACCGGCAGCTCCCAACTAAGTCCGATGATTCCTCAGCTGGCTGGCCCCGCGTGTTTGCGAATTTGGAGGGACGCCGGCCCCGCACGCAATGCACACTTGGGAGGACACAGCCAGCTCCCGCCCAAGTCTGACGATTCCTCGGCCTCAGAGCAACCTGATGGCATTGCAAGGTAAACAGGAGAGAGAGAGTGTCTCCTAACACTTCCAGAACCAACGGTAAAATAATTTAGCCAAGCTGTGGTAGTGTAAGATGCTGTTTTATTGTCTCCAGTAAGTCAGTGGGAGCGGGGAGAGTGACGAGTGGGGAGAGCGGGCCAGTCGGCTGTAACCCGCTTCAGTACGCACTGTGCATTGGTCGGGTGTGGATGTGCCTGGAGGCTTGAGGTTGTGTATCCTGTGGATGGATTCCCCTAACCTCTTTTTCCCTATTACTTATTAAGCTTACCGAACACGGTTTTACCGAGTGCGCTGTTTTCCAGGAACGTAACCCCCGTGTTCGGCGAGGGTCTACTGTACCACTTACAAGTATACCTTTAATAGATCTTAAGTCTTACAAAAGAGGAGGGGGCCAAGGATGAGCAAATATGGTATGCCACATGTGACCGGGTGGGGTAGGAAGGAAAACAGTTTGAAGAGACAAAAGGCAATTTGTTAGGTAGGACTCAAACCAGGTTAGGATGGGTCACACTACGGTGCATAAGGGAAGAGAGGCAATGGATGAGGATGGCATGGTCAACTGTGTCAAACATGGTGGAGAGATCCAGGAGGATGAGGAGACAGAGGGAGCCCTGGTCACAGAGCACATTTTTTGTGACTTAAGAACATAAGAAATAGGAGCAGGTGTAGGCCATTCGGCCCATTGAGCCTGCCCCGCCATTCAATCATGGCTGATATTCTACACTAACTCCAGCTACCTGCCTTATCCCCATACCCGGTAATCCCTTTATAAGATTAGAAATCTATCTAACTCAATCTTAAATATGTTCAAGGACTGAGCATCAACAGCTCTTTGGGGTAAAGAATTCCATACATTCACCACCCTCTGAGTGAAGAAGTTTTTTCTCAACTCAGTGTGAAAGGGCTGACCCCTAACTTTAAGACTGTGACCCCTGGTTTTAGAATCTCCAATCAAGGGAAGCAGTCTCCCACTATCTGCTTTGTTGTGCCCCTTAATAATCTTATAGATTTCTATAAGATCCCCTCTAATTCTTCTATATTCCAGAGAATATAGGCCCAAATTAAGCAATCTTGACAAGCACCATCTCTGTGCTATGGTCAGGGCAGAAACCAGGATGGAGGGACTCGAGCAGGGAGAGGTATGAGCAAAGCTGGTTAGCGATAACCAATTCCAGAGATTTGGCAAGGAAGGGCAGGTTGGAAATGGGACTGTAATTTGTAAGGTTGGAGGGGTCAAGGATGAATTTTTTGAGGATGGAATTGATGACCGCGCTTTTATGAGGAAGAAGAACAGAATCTGAGGAGAGCGACTGTTTGAATGTGTCAGCCAGCAGTGGGGAAAGGAGGGGGTAGTTAGGTGACCAGCAACTGGGTGGGGAGGGATTTGAGGCAGCAGGTGGTGCGCTTCATCTGGGAGATGGCGCTTGAGAGAGAAGGGGGAGTAATTGGGGGCAAAGGATTGTAGGGAGTGCGGAATGATAGGGTCCTTGATGAAAGCAGGGTGTGGTATTAACTGGGGAGTGCGGAAGTGGATGTAGGGGAGGATGCAACCAAGCGGATATTTTCAATCTTTGACACAAAGATGTCAAGGACCTCTTGTCACTTGGCATTTGACACAGCAGCCAATTGCGCACAGCAGCAGCCCACAAACAGTCTTGGACTGAGTGACCAAATTATTATTAATTTATTTTCTTGGAAGGGAATATTATCCCCAGAAAAGCAATCCACCAATTGACTAACAACTAGGTTCCTACTTACTGCTAGATAAACAGAGGCGTGTGGAGTGAGGTAAGTTGCCTAATGAGCGTGTGGAGTGAAGTAAGTTGCCTAATGTTTTGCCCAGGATTCAAACCCAGGTCCTCTAACCAATGCTCTACAAACCTCCACAAGTCCACAAGGATATGAAAAGGAAGGTTTTCTGGTAGGACTTGAAAAAGGGGAAGGGGCGGAGATAAAGTGCACGGATTTAGGGAGAGCGTTCCAAGCTGAATCTGAAGAATCTTTAAAAGGAACCTTACATTTGTGAATGTTGTCAATATCAGACGGATCTTGCAGAATCTTTGTCAGCCCTTCCAGCAGCAATGCTGCTTTGTGATACCGGTATGTGATGTCCTCTGTTTGCTGGAACATTTCATCAAGTGCTGCCGACTGCACCTAGGATTAAACAAACAATCTGAGCAACTACTTGTAATTCATACAATTCAGAGCTGCACAAAATGATAGTTCAAGAGGCTTTTCACCTTAAAAGGACTTTAATGAATGGTTAATATTGGGGCCTTATTAGAACCAAATGCAAGGACTTGGCAAATACACCATGAGTTTCTCCAGGTCTCCACTGAGAAGTTCAAGCTTATTGCTTCTTGCTGCTGCGATAACCCTTGAAACAGCCAATCCAGCATCGCGAGAATCAACAGAATACTTTGACGGTGGTCATATTATTTACAACTGGAGCCCAAATGTGAAATAAGCAAGTTCAAGATTATTAAAGGAAAATTGTTGAAGGAAGAAGAGATCGTTTTCACAAAATAAACCGATGAATTAATGTGCTTTTCTGTCTCATGCGTTATTGATATCTCAAAAAAGGATTCTCTATGTCCCCCCACCCCGCTTCGCGACAAGCAAGTAATAGTTACCATTTCTACAGCATAACTGTAGATCAGTTTCTCTGCAGTAACACTGTTGATTTCATCTACAAATCTTTGTTTATCGGAGAAGAACCGATTCAGCTTCTCTGTCAGTTTCTTGCAAAAGGAGATGCAACACTTGTAGCGGTCGTTCAAGCTTTTAACAACTGCACGATGAGAGAAAGGACAACAATGCAAGGTTAATCTATTGCAGGCTTTACAATTCAATACTGTGTTTTTAAAAACCTATAAAAAACACTTAAAGACATGTAATAGCTTTAACCAGAGGTTGTTCTGATAATTACATTGTAGAACTGAATTTATAGCGGTTGGGAACAGGTCATGTTCCTAATACGGATACAGATATGGGTTACAACTTTAAATGATCAATCATTTCATCCAACACTGGTGATCAAGTTCCAATTAATGGCATGTACAGGACATCATTAATGATACTGTATATCACAAGTGACCTTGGCTAAAGTGATGATTCTGTGAATCATCTGTTGGAGAAAGATGAGCACATTGGACAAGTCATGTTTTCCTATGTTGCATTCAGTGAAGTAAAATGCTGGAATGAATGGGTAAAATCGATGCAAGACATTAAGGGACATATACACCGCACTGGTGTATAAACACCGAACCATAGCCAACAAACATCTACATCAGGAGTCACCGATCCCTTTGCTGACCATCATTTTATTTGTAGATATTCTAAAGAAGTGACTGTAGGTTATTCCAATGCTGAAGTTTACTTTATCCCTTGATACTCTTTTAAGAATAAAATAATAATAATCCTTGCATTTGATATAGCACTTTTCACATTTTCTAGACATGCCAAAGTGCTTCACAGAATACACTGTAAAGTGAATTGACTGTATATATGTGGGCGAAATGTGGCAGCCAATTTCGCAGAGCAGTGTCCCACAAACAGTCGAAGATTGAAATGTCCAATTTATTATTGCTTTTTTTTTTGAGGGATTATTATTAGGCTTGTGGAATAAGGAAACTTGACCAAGGTTTCGCCCTGGCTGGAGCTGAAGCCAGGTCTGTTGTTTGTAGAGCGGGTGCTCTAATCACTGAACCACAGGACTCCCCACTATAACTCCCAAATAACTTCTACTGCTACAATACTCTGGAGTCAATGGGGAGAAAAAGGCCTTAGAAGCACCTTGTTTAACAGCTGTGGACGGGTTCAGTTTGCCAGATTTAACACGGTCTTTGGCCAGGTGAAGAGAAGATGCCAAGAGTTGTGCTCCTTTCATGTACAACACAAGCTGTTCAACTTGCCTGCAAAACAAAGAGACATACAAATAAGTACTCCAAACATAACATTCCCTGCATCAACACATTTCTCAGAATCCAACTCTACAGATCGCCACTTGACATTAACTTTTGGAGGCTGTTGTTTATTTATCAGTTTGGGTTCATGCAGTGAATGCACTGCTCTAGGGAAGGACAGCCAAACATTCGCTTGCTACTTGAGCATTGCAGAGCAATAAAACTACCAAAGCTCAATTTGCACAATTAACATTAGTTTTGAATCTGTCAGGTCTCTATTCACTTCAACTTTGCAAAAAAAAGAACAGCTTATACAACTTTACATTTATCTACAAAAGGGCAAAATGACAAGTACGAACCCCCACTCCTTGCTGAGACGGCTGATCTGGTCCACAACAACACTTTCCTGGATCTGGTACAGTGAGGCACCTGAGGTCCCCAGGTCAGAGCCTCCTCCTTTCATCACTGCAATGTCCATAATGCACTCCACAAATGTCAGCATTGTGTTTAAGTGCCGCAAGATGTCTGTGTGCTCCCTCTACAAATCAACAAAATAGGAGAGAAAGTGAACTCATTGCTGTCCTTTCCACGTAGTCATACAATGAACCCGAATATAAATCAAAATTTGTCTTGCAAGCTGGGGAGACCAAGCTGGGGAGACCTGTGTTCGAACCGAGGCAGGTCAGGGCGAAACCTTGGGCAAGTTTCCTTACTCCACACACACGCCTAATAATAATCCGTCCAAAAAAAACACAATAATAAAATTGGTCATTTCAATCCACGACTGTGTGTGGGACACTGCTGTGCGCAATTGGCTGCTGCGATTTGCCCACAAATATATACAGTCAATTCACTTTACAGTATATTCTGTGAAGCGCTTTGGGACGTTGATAAGATGTGGAAAGCGCTATATCAAATGCAAGGATTATTATTATTATTGTAAGTTATTATCCCGACCTATTAAATATGCACATCAATATGGTTAAATGCAAAGATGGAAGTGTTCATATTCTGGAAAATCTAATGGGCCAAAGAGCCTTCTTCAACTGGATTTGTCTTGTGAACACTTTATAGTTTAAAATTTCTCATTCACCCACAAAATACAGTCACTCTACTTTACAGTAGGGTCCGGCGAGATATCGATATATCGGTAAAACCCGATATAATTTTCATATCGATACGCCGATATAGGCATTTCAAAAATATCGATATCGAACAATTGATATATCGAGGTAAAAAATCGGAATGCGCGCACACTGAACTACAAGACGCAGAATGCTCATCTCTAGAGACGGCTGGGGGTGGGTGGGGGCGGAGAGAGACGGCTGGGGGTGGGGTGGGGGGGGAGAGAGACGGCTGGGGGTGGGGTGGGGGGGGAGAGAGACAGCTGGGGGAGAGAGACAGACGGCGGGAGAGGGGAGGGAGAGAGAGACAGCTGTGGGGGGTGGGGGAGAAGATGGATGGGGGGGTGAGGGGGGGAGAGAGACGGCTGGGGGTGGGGTGGGGGAGAGAGACGCCTGGGGTGGGTGGGGGCGGAGAGAGACGGCTGGGGGTGGGGGAGAGAGACAGCTGGGGGGAGGTGGGGGGGAGAGACGCGGGGGGGGCGAGGGAGAAAGAGACGGCTGGGGGTGGGGGGAGGGATGGGGGGAGAGTGACGGCAGGGTTGGGGAGGGAGAGAGACAGCGGGGGGGGGGGGGGGGGGGGGGGGGGAGGGGGGGGAGAGACGGGGTGGATGTGATAATATACAGATAGATAGAGATGGGGGGATGTGAGAGAGACACAGACAGAAAAACACAGAGATGGAAAGAGTGAGAGATACAGAGGGAGAAAGATATTTACCTCCTGAGGAGATAGGCCCCGAATGCGTGCGCACCCCGAATGCGCGCGCCGCGAGCGCATATGCAGTACGAAAACCCCGAAAATATTGATATTTCGGTATATCTCGATATGAGCCCATCGATATATCTAAATCGGAAAATTTCCATATCAACGGACCCTACTTTACAGTACATTCCGTTAAGCGCTTTGAGAAGTCTCGAAGACGTGATAAGGCGCTGTATCAAATGCAGGGATTATAAATTATTATGGTTATCTTTTATTGCACGAGTGAATGTGAGCGCACAGTGAGAATGATTGCTGCTGAGAACAGAGCTTTTGAGCAATCAATACCACAATGACTGCCCTGCTGCAACAGGTTAGTGTTCCAGCGCAGTAATATAGCAACGTGGATTTGAATCTAGATAGTCAAACAAGCCAGGCTGTTATTTAAGATTAGGGCCAGAAATTGCCTGTGGGCTAGGGATCCCCAATCCCGTCTGAAGCCATGAAACCTCAGAGGTAATTGAATCTCAAGTGTGCTGGTACCTCAGGATTGCATGAGGCTCTGCACAGTGATATAAGACATAGTATAACATGGAGGCATTTTACATGTGATAATGGATAAATAAAGTTACACAAATGTGTTACAAAGAATCATTTTGCACTTTTCAAAAATGTTCAAGGAAAAAAAAACTGGGGAAGGGGAGAAAATTATGAAGAACTGAAAAGGGTTTTCGGCATGCAGATCGATTTAATCAAAAGTCATAGAAATAATAATAATCTTTAATTTTGATATAGTGCTCTAGTCTTGTTGTGGAGATGTCTCAATTTATAAAGGACATGATGAGGTAGTTCTACGCAGAGACTGTTTGCTTTGGATTTGGCAGATCTCTTGTGTTTACATCTCAGCTGTTCTTTTCCAAAACCCTCACATGACCCAAATAACACAAGAGTCAATGCTCTGCCAATGGCACAAGTGACTAAGGCTCACGTGATCAGTAAGCTCAAATGGGAAGCACACCAAGAAACTTGTAAGCAGATTTTGTTGTTTTTGATAAACAAGCTGCTCAAGTTGCTGATGCACTTTGTAATGCAATCATGTCAAAGCTAAACCAGTCATCACATAGGCACAGGAAGCCTCACAAGTCAATCAAACATTCACATCTGCGGAAAGCTGTGTGAGAGAATTAACATGGCAAAGCTATTGATGTACGACCACAGATAAAGTGTACGTTGTCTCATCCCTCCCCCGTCCCAAGGCATCAGAAACATTAAGTGTACAATTATAAATACATTTGAAGTCACTTTGCAGTCTTAAAGAAATAAAAAAACAGAGAAGCACTAGCTGCTCGTACGATCACTGCAAAACACAGGTGGGAATTGGAAGTGCAATTTGTATTTAGCATAGTGGTCAAATAGATATAACATTGTTCCGGACACAGGCAAAAAGATATCTTTAGATCAGACAAGGATATGCTTTCCTAGTGATTCTCTGCATTCACCTCGTTACCATCCATAAATAGCCAGTGACCGTTGGCAGTTAAATCACCATGTGTCACATACAATGGCATCACTGTACTCAAGCAATCCCATTTGTCTCTGGAGCCCACAAGGAATGAGGCTGCAGCTTATCAGAAGTAGCTCACGTTTAGCCAATTTGAAAAATTACCATAGGTACCAGTGTCCATGTGACCATGACCTAGTAACTTCAGGAGAAGACGGGAGAAAATTGGAGGCGAAAAAATATAGAGAATATATAAAAGAGTTAAATTGTCTATATCCTATTAAGTAGGTACTGCTCAGGGCCTTAAAAGTAACAAATGCTCCCCTCCATGTCTCTCACAACCTTTAATACCTCAGTATGTCTGCTTACCAGTTTCACTGTTGAAGCTTTTTACCATTTGCGTTTCGGAGAGGGCTACCCTTGCTACCTTTTTAGGGGGAGATACAGTGGGTATTGCACTGCAAGCCAATTTATAAAGATCGCAAAGAGCTCAACATTAATGTTTTTCAAACCTAAGAAATGAAAACTGATAGTCAAGTACAGACAGCAAAGTTGCTATGACATTTTAGGACACCAGACACAGGCAATTTTCCACAATACTGTAATTCCACAACTCAGGTTTGGTGGGCTGCAATTCATATTTCCTTGCAGTTCATATAGCACCTTATCAACAACAACATCGATTTATGTATGTTGCGCCCTCCAAGGCGGACAGCGTCTCAGAGCGCTTGTCTCACGTCGTTAAGACATCTCAAAGCACTTTACAGAATATTTTGTAAATAAAGTGAATTAACCATATTTTGTGGGTGAAACCCGGCAGCCAATTGCACACAGAGTGTCTGACAAACAGTCGTAGATTGAATGTTTCAAAATGTTTTTTTTGAGGGATTATTAACCCTGGAAAGGGGTCTGCTAATCGACTAACAACCAAAACCTATATTTACACCTTGCCAGGAATCAAACCCAGATTCTCCCGCTTGCGAGGCGAGCATGCTGACAACTCAGGAAATAATTAAAGGTATATCTGCGTATGCTCAGTTGGATTTACCATTAGCTGGAGAACTCACCTCCATTAGAGTCTCCTCGGGCAATTCTGGAGCTTCAAATGTGATAAATCCTTCTAAGCTAGGAGGGGAGGTACCAAACGTCATGTACTTCAAACTTGAAGGACCCTCAGCTCCAGGAGGTGAGGTGCCCATGTAAGCGCCCGGTGGGGAACCCATGTAAATCCGACCACTGTGGGAGCAGAGAGACCCCAGAGGGCTGCTTGAGCCTACTAAAATAAAAGAGGATTAAAGATAAGTAGAATTAATACAATGCCCTCAAAAGTATTTTACTGATTTTACAACGTAAAGAAAAAAGTACGTTCATTTTTTTTCTATTCAGAATTCAACATGAAGGCTGGTCAGCAAAAAATGCTCATTAAAAAAAAAGTATGAAAACGGTTGCAAATGCACTTCACCTTTCGCAAAAGACACCAACAAAGTCAAATTCGCTCAGGACATGGATCACTTTATACTCTGCCAGTAATCGTGAAGAATGGGTGGATGTGCCATTCTAAGCAAATGCCTCATGGACTATCCCATCTCTACGTCAACCTTCCTTTCCCAAACCAATTGATGACCCGGGTACACCAGTGTCTCCAGTGTGAAAGGCCAAACCCCCTGCATCAGTTTAAATTCTCAGTCGTCAAGTCTTACCTGACATTGTTCTTGCTCTGGTGACCATGTGGCTACTATGGGGAGGGGTGACACTACTTGGTGGTGAACCTACAGTGAACACCACAGTCCTTGGGCACACTCCTATAACTGTGGCAGGTGAACCCATTGTCAAACCAGAAGCACCTGCTGGAGCTGAGGCAGAAAAAAGAAAAAAAAAATCACAAAAAACAGAAGAAATAGTGCAAAAAAATGTGTCGACTGCAAAAATAGCAAATAAATAAAGAGAAAATTCAAAAAAAACTGCCAATTCACCTCTGCTTGCCTTGTGCACCATTTCTACTCTGAACAAAATGTTTAATAAAAATATACACTTGTTGGTTGAAGCAGAACACCAACATTCCAATAAAGATGTACTGCAGATGCAGAGTGGATTGCACTGAAGCTCGTCTCCGATTTTCCTCAAAGGTAATTTAACAAAAAATCTTAGCTGAGCCACCAGGGAGATAGTACTCAATACAGGCAAATACACTCTCCTGCACAGCACAGGGTGACCAAAAAGTCATGATACCATTACCATGTCTAATAAGTCTTAAAACATGATTTTTTTTTAAGATATGGTCGATATCATGGGTTTGTGGTCACCCTGTACAAACTCAAAAATCAAGCCTGTTCTTAGTAACCGGTCACAGAGCAACAATGATTCTGAGGAGGTTATCTGGCCAACTCCCGGCACTGGCTCTATATATACACACACATCAGGAAAACAATTACATTACAAATTTTTGAAAAGTATTCAGATATCACGACCTTCTGAAAATATATCCAGCGTTTCAAAAGTGTCCTCTGCTAGTGTTGCTTTCTTATATGAGGGCAACACCTTACCCTGGGACACAGCTGGCCAACAATCCTTGAAAACCTTGTGCCAATAGTCCATTAAGCCCCTTGAGTGGTGAAGGGAGGAGAAATCACATCAAAGCTCCAGCCAATTCTCATTCAATATCCACATGTGTTATTCCAGGAGTTGTTAGTGGACAGTGGGTGGTACCAAGAACCATGGATGATTTATTTGCACCTCCCTTAACCCAGGGAGAAAATAAATAGATGGAGGCTCCACCACAGATCTGAAGCTAAACCTGAAACCCTTTTGGGCTCAACACACAAGTATACTACACATTACATATCCATTCTGACACTGCAGATATCTTGTTACTTTACTTTGGAGTAAAGGCAAACTGCTTTTGAGATATTCATAATATAATAATCTGTGCTTTTCATGTCTTCTAGACATCTCAAAACACTTCACAGAATACGTTGTAAAGTGAATTGACTATATACTTGTGGGCGAAACGTGGCAGCCAATTGCGCAGAGCAGTGTCCCACAAACAGTCGTGGATTAAAGTGACCAATTTTATTATTTTCTTGAGGGATAATATTATCAGGAGTGTTGAATAAGGAAAGTTGCCCAAGGTTTCGCCCTGCCGGGAATCAAAACCAAGTTTCTCGCTTGCGAGCCAAGCACTCTGAGCTACTGTGACTCCATGAGTCTGGAATTCTAACTTGAACATACTGGAATGATCAACCTAGTTTTGTGCCTCACAAATTCATAAATATGTTTTTAGCAATGAATACAAGTTTAATGTGGAGGCCTGTAGCTCAGTGGTCTCTTCCATACAACCTTGGACAAGTTTCCTTATTCCACATGCCAAATAATAATCCCTCAAAAAAAATTGGTTATCTCAATGTTTGTAGGACACTGCTGTACGCAATTGGCTGTCGCGTTTCGCCCACAAATAAGAGTCAATTCACTTTACAGTATATACTGTGAAGCTCTTTGAGCCATCTAGAAGATGTGAAAAGAGCTATATCAAATGTAAGGGTTATTATTATTAATTGTATTTTCAGAAGGTGGACAGGAACACTCAAATATGAGCTTTCCGCCCCATTTTTGTCAATTTAACAGGATTTCTGCTCTTCCTTTCTGCTACAGAACATTTGCTCCTCAGAACTGCCTTTCAGAGATGGGCTGATTGAAGGCATATTGGAAGGCTGCCTCCATGGTTGTTGTGTGCCAATACCCTGAAGTGCAAAAAAAAAGCCAGGCATAGGCAGCCCTGGAATTCTCTCTACATATTGTTTAACTCAAATTAGCTGGGAGCGACCCAGGAAATAAAAACTGGAAGGCAAATAAGTTCAATACTTTTCCATGCAGTTACCAGAGTATTAGTGGAGATTGAGACACCAGCCACCACTTTTACCATTCAGAGAATAAGGTGCATCAAGGAGTTTGGGAACAGCCGATCTCCTTTCCAACTGTACCAAGCCCAAAAGCTGCCCTCAACAAAAGGAGACAGATTGGTGGGAGATATGACAAAAAATATCCCTTACCTGTATCCATTGGGCGTTCAGTATTGAGGCTGTCCGTGCTGCCTTGATAGGGTTGTCCCCCGAATGTAGTCCTGACTAACTGCTCTGACAATTTTCCAGTACTTACTGATCTAGAAAAGATAAAACTTATGTTCAGTGTAACAAAAACTTTTTTCTAACAATAGAGCATTTACATATTTCTACAATAATGACTTGCATTAACATAGCTCCCTCCACCTCGGGTAGTGCCTCAGTGTACTGAGATGTGGCAGATCCTGACCACGAGGTCTCTCCAACACAAATAGGAAAATAGTCAATCAGCATGTTTTAATATCAAGTACATATCCATTTCCCTTTTGAAAGATTGTCTGAATCCCACCAGCAGAAGAAAGCCTCTGCTCGTGGGATTCAAGCAATTACAATGTCAGTTCTGGCATTGTAATTCAAACAATTATAATGTTTAAATTGTAAATATGGAAACAGTAATATAATAGTATTGAATTGTAAATATGGTTATTATTTACAACAGTTTTTGTAAACAATGCTTACATAGCCAGAAACTCTGTAACTGGACTGGATCTCCCCGTTAGTCCAGTTCTCTAACATATTAACTTAATAGGTATATGATGCCAAGAAAACCAAATGTACCTGCCAAAAGTGGTCTTGTTATCCTCAGGAACTGCATGTTTCACTTGTGAACTGTGATAAGTGGTGAATTCCCTTACTTCTAACATGGCTTTGGACTGTGCTGGAATCTCAGCCAATCCCTGCTGTCCAACCAACGCAAGCAGATTTGAAGACGCTTGAGTTTTAGGTAGCTTGAGAGGAGCAGTGGCCTACATAGTATAAAGAGAATTGATTTCAATTACCTTGAACATATTAGTCAGCAAGTCTTCCTCCAATCTAGTCACTCGAGTTGTAAAAATCACAAATTATGAAATCATCAATAAAGGTGCTTTAAGTTTACCAACCTTTGTTGGTGACCCAATGATAGTAGGTAAAGAGGTTTTGTGCAGCCAATCTGAACTTCTGGGGGATGTTCCCATATGCTTTGTGGGAGAAGTACCAAGGCTGACTGGCCTGCCAGGCTGAGGAGAATGACTACAACCATAGCCAGCCGATGAAGGATAGACTGGATCTGAGTGCTGTTTACGTAGTTTCTGCTTGTTCTGGTAGATATCAGTGAGCGTTGGGGCACTCTGGAGTCTTGCACCCATTAAGTGTGACTGTGGTGAGGGTGAACCTGGAAAGGCCAATGTAAACAACAACAAAATTACATTTGTAGAGCGCTTTTCACGTCAGGAGGATGTCCCAAGGCACCCGAGCATGGCAGGGGGGATGGCAGGGTTGGGATGAGGGAGCGGACGGGTTGATAGGGGGTCAGCAGGTCAGAGAGGTAGGAGGGGGAAAGGCGTGGAGAGCCTTGAAAGTGAGGACAAAGATCTTGAATTTGTTCCTCTGAGGAAAGGGGAGCCAATGGAGCTGGGCGAGGGTGGCGGTGATGGAGCCTGGTGCAGGAGAGGACACGACCTGCAGAGCTTTGGATGATCTGCAGCTTGTGGAGGGAAAAGTTGGGGAGGCCGACAAGAAGGGAGTTACCGGTCAAACCTTGAGGTGACAAACGCGAAGTGTTGCATACTCATTTTGAGAAACATAGTAATACTGACAAAACTACATAGCAAAAGCATATGCTTTACCCACAAAATATAGACAATCCACTTTACAATATATTCTGTAAAGTGATATGAGAGGTCAAAAGGGTATAAGGTGCTATATGAAAAGCAAGGATTCTAAATTATTAATTGAAGTTGGCTTCACCTCTCCTTTGTTGACATACAGAAGAGGGGATATTTACTTTTGTTTTGCAATGCATGCCTGCATCACCAATACAGGTTCTATTTTCCGCCAACCTTTCGTAAATTGCTTGATGGGCTTCGACTCCCACTTCTATCATCTGATCACACTCACCTGATGGCGTTCTGGACCTTGATTCGTGCCCTTGAGGCAGGCTGCAGCAGCAGTGGCCAAGCTGTTCAGGGATAGTTCCAACTTTAAAAGAACACAAAACAAGGCGTCGTTAGTAAGTCACGTCTGTTCTCCTTCAGTTGGAACTTTGACTTTAATGAAGTTTTTTTTTTAAAAAAGGGCCCTCTAAATCCTTATCTGCTCATTTCTCTCCTTTCTTCCAGTACAAGGTCTGTGAAATAGCTAGCTTGCACTCAAATTCAACCAGTAAAAATAGCTGACCAAACAGTTGCACTAATTAAAGCAAAAGTATTTCAAGGATTTAAAATTTATTTTGTGTTTACACTACCTTTATTTGCTTTCTTCTCTATTCTGGATTATACAAATGCAGTATAACCAATTTTGGCAGAACATTCAACATTTATTAACCAATTAACCACAAGTGTGAAATTCAACGGAGCTTTATATATAGCTACAGGTAAACCCCGCTTAATGTTGTCTCGGTTAACAGTCTTTTGTTATTACATTGCTGATGCAAAGAGAACATGTATTCATTTAATGGTGCAATGTTCGCTATTACGTCGTCCACCAGCGGGTGGAAAGAGGGCACGACGGCGCTAGGGCCTGCACGTCAAGAGAGTGACTGACAGCCTGGGGGTGAGCCAGGCAGCAATAAGAGAGCAAGGCAAGGAGGCTGCGAGTGAGACCAGCAGCAAATGAGACCAGCCAGCCGGCAACAAGTGAGACCGGCAGCGAGTGAGTGAGCCGGGCAGGCAGTCAGGGAACGCATATAATGTGTTTTTGTTTTTAAATTTTTTTGACAAAAAATGTCCAAAAGAATCTAACTCCAGTTTATATGTTAATTCTTGTGGGAAAAGTGTGTTCGCTTAATGTCGTTTCGCTTAAAATTGCACCTTTCAAGAACCAAACTACGATGTTAAATGAGGAATACCTGTAATATATATATATACATATCTATTATATAGATATATATATAATATACAATAAAAGCTTATTTACCCGGCACCCAACCAACCGGAACGCTCAATCAAATGGTATCTCCCAATACAATTCACTATTCCAGCAAACGGATCTCATACCGGAGCCATCTGGAACACTTGCGAGTATGCTCACTTTGCGCATGCGTGCAATGCGTGCGCATGCACACTTATTAAGCTTAACGAACACTGGAATTTTTAGTTTACCGATCATTTTACCGAGTGTGCTGGAATACTTTATTGGTAGGCATCCATACAATATTCTGTTATTATTTAGTCTATTATTAATATGGTATATTTTAAAATAAATTTACTTTTGCGTAGTATTTTCAGCAACTTGCCACTCGAATATCTGGCATTTTTGATTAAATGGCTCCAGTCAGATCCCGAGGGTGCTGGATAACCAAGCTTTTACTGTGTATATATATATACACACACATATATATATATATACATACACACATATATATATATATACACACACACATATATATATATATACACACACACATATATATATATACATACACACATATATATATATATACACACACACATATATATATTTCAGTTGCTCGTACAATTATACAACCAGTAAAAGCTGCTAACTCCACAGTCTGTACATAGAATAAATAATAACAATTATAATACTTGCATTTGAAACCGTACCTAAGTTGGGTGTGTGTCCCTGCTCTCTCCACGCCACTCACCAGTGGACGGACTTTCCAATTCTCCACCATAACCTCTGGAACTCCCTCCCTCATTCATTCAGCCTTGCTCTTCGTTACCCGTTTTCAAAACTCACCTCAAAACCTCCCCTCCACTGCCCCCACCCCAACCCCCCACTTCCTGACCTCCTTCGCAGGAGGATAAGAATATCAGTGTTATGGTTCATGGGATTTCTTGCAGTGTACATCGGCAACAAGATAGAAATCCAGTGTAGTTACAAAAACACATTGAACTAACTTGACTTACGCACCTAGTGGCGAAGGTGAGTATGGCCTGGAGGATCCAGTGGAGAGCCTACGCCCTGAATTCAGTGGCACATCTGGTGCCACCGGCGAGCCAGATCCTGGCTTCATAAAACCCACAGGGCTCGTGTTAGATCTCTTCACCATTCCAGACCTGCAGAGATTTGGAAAAGCAAACACTTCAAATAACATTTAGAAGTCTTGGCTCCAGCACCAACCTTCTCTGTTTTCCTCTTCCCTGTATTGCCTTCATTCCAATGTAACATTAATCAGTCACTTAGCCCACTGCATGCCCGGAAAAATAACTAACTGGGGACAAGTAACCCCCAATCTCATCCTCAGTCAAGATCAAGAATTATGACAGATTCTTCACCACAAGTTATTGAACAACTCAGTACAAAACTCTCTCAGAGTTAGGTGACTACGGATCAACTCTCAGGCTGGTTTAGCACTTTCTCTCTTATACACAGCCACCAAAATAGCCTCGTACAAGGAGACTCCAAAGCACAAGGTAACGGATTCCTTCCTTATAAATTTTACAGAATTATACATTCTTCAGAGCGAGGACTTTATAAACAACAAGCAACACTTCAAAAGCAAATTTAAATGAAAATATATTACACAGAATAACAACCTAGTAATTCAAACAAGACGTACCTGGGTGACCCATAGGGATTAGTGTTGTGGCTGGACGTAACGTGCAGGTTCTGTTCAATCCGCTGATAGTTTCGAATCTGCGTAGGAACCGGAATAGGAGCCGACTCACTGCGTGGGGACACAGGAGGGTGACACTGCCTGGAGTCAAAACACATTAAAGCTGGCCATGAGAAAATAATTACAGGAACGCCTCGTCCCTGAACCATTGCTTGGCTCTGAAACACCAGTTGGTCTAAAACTCCTCTAATGCCGCAGCTGTATAATGTTCATTAATCAAGCAGGAGTCAGCCAGTAGCAGTTTCTTTTGAAAAAAAACTTGTGTAAACAATGCTGCATTGCTTCACTTGAAATACGACACTAATAGCGTGTGTGTGTTACAAAACACCTACGCACATTTTCTTGCACGGAACCACTCGTCTCAGTTAAACTTTAAAAACTTCTAACTGTCAAAACAACAAAGTCCAGTTTAAAGATCAAAACAAAGAATGGTTCTCACGCCGGTAGTGAAGGCTGCAGTATCGACAACAAATCATTTACACAATCATCTCTCTCCGCTTCCCCCATCCAGCTATGTCAGATTACATAATTTACAAGTTCCAAGAAAGCAAATGCAGGGAAAGTTACAGAGAACACTTTGTCCCAGGACAGCGCTGACTGGCAGAACCTCATTGAAACCACAAGGCAGCAATTAACACATCAGGAAGCGAGTCAGAAGAGAATAAAATGAGTTCAAGTGCAGGGCAACAACCAGCAGCTCAGGTCAACAAAACATATCACATTGACGGTGTGATAGCTATCTGTACAATTTAACAATCCCCAGTACCAGCCCTATTGTCGTATGTTTTGAACATCTCATGGAAAGATCACACTTTGGATTTATATTACTAGAGTGCTAGGGCAAACAACGTTAACCACAGTTGTAAAACATACAAGCAGATTAACCCTTTTCTAGGCCAAAACTGTACTCTAAATTCTTAACACTTTCTCAATAAAACTGGTAGGAACCTATATTCCTTTCCTACAGTAATTCTGGGCAAGGAGGCCATGGTTCAAATCGTAAAATAGAACGGTTAAACTACAACAGCTGCAAATTACATTCATGTAGGGCCTTTCAAGCAGGGAGGACGTTCCAAGGTGCTTGACATTCTGGGATTTAGATCCGAGCCGGGGGGGTATTGATCAGTGGGGAGGGCGGCGGACATAGAGCAGACCGGAGTTTGCTGAGCAGAGGGAGCAGACAGGACAATATGGGGTTAGCAGGTCACAGAGGTAGGAAGGAGCAAAAAGTCTTGAAGGTGAGGATGAGTATTTTGTACTCTGTCCTCTGGGGGATGGGGATCCAGTGGAGCCAGGCAAAGGTGGAGCTAATGGAATCACGGAGCATGGAGCAAGAGAGGACATGATCTGTAGAGTTCCGGATGATCTGCAGCTTGCAGAGAGAGGAGTTGGGGAGACCAACACGCAGGGTCGAGCCTAGATGTAATAAATGAGTGGGTGTAATAAAAGTAGACAAACAGGGCTTAGGAAACATGAGCAGGTTTCTGAGAGCAGCAATGGCAAATATAAGGAATGGGTCAGTGACACAAGGAATGGGTCAGGGTGATACTATGAAGAAGGTGGATGCAACAGTACAGCGAATCAATAGGGTTAGTGGGGTTGAGAGGTACAACTGATCAACTAAGTAAGTAATTCCCAAATGGTGGTCAGTAACTGAAGTGTATCACTATTGTGTATTAACACCAGCTGGATCTCATCCAGGCCTTGGGAAAAACAATAAACGAGGTGAGGGGGAAAGAGAGAAAGAAAGGCTATTTGACACATGAAATAATATAATATAGGAGCCACATGTACTCTGTTGCATATTAACTTTAACTACATAAGTGGTAATTAAGTATGGTGTGTTGCAAATTAGAGTTAACATCATAAGTGGCAATTAAGTATGGGACAGGTACATAAAGATTCTGGCAAATAATGACTAGAAAGAGAGAGAGTGAAAGAGGATATTGGAAAGAAGCTGGTTGTAAAGTTGCAATAAAGATTGGATTAAATCAACATTGCTTATTGTAGATTAAAGAACATTACATACTCCATGGATGGGGCAGAAATTACCAAGGAACAAAGTAAAGCCCGGGTGGGTGTTATTCTGACTCGATGCTCACCAGGTCCAAATGGTGTGAGACAACGACAAGGTAAACATGATGCTGTTTTGCAGGGATAATGATTGGTTGAGTTCAGATCTTTAGAAATCATTTGCATACTCTTCTGTGCTCAGGTTACGCAGCACTTCACAATGTTAATTTAAATGATTCTGCAGCCACTCCCTAAAGGTAGTGGCGGAGTCGGGCAATGTTGCGGAGATGGGGAAAGGCAGAGCGAGTCATTGCTTGGATGTGGGGAGGAAACACAGTTGAGGGTAGGGAACGGCGATATATCGATGTATATCGCTAAAACCCGATATGATTTTCATATCGATATGCCGATATAGACATTTTAAAAATATCGGTATATCGAAAAAACGATATGTCGAGGTAAAAAATCGGGATGCGAGCACAATCAACTACAAGACCCAGAATGCTCATCTCTATACACAATGCACAGACCGAGGTGCAAAGCCGCCATCTTGTATTCATAGTCCTCAAATACAATATACAGGTATGCAAGGGGTGGGGGGAGAGAGACGGCTGTGGGTGGGGGGGGGGGGTGAGAGACTGCTGGGGTGGGGTGTGAGGGGGAGATAGACGGCTGTGGGGGGAGAGAGACGGCTGGGGGGGGGGGGGAGAGGGGGAGAGAGACGGCTGGGGTGGGGGGAGGAGAGGGGGAGAGAGACGGCTGGGGTGGGGGGAGGAGAGGGGGAGAGAGACGGCTGGGGGGAGGAGGAGAGGGGGAGAGAGACGGCTGGGGGGATGGGGAGATAGACGGCTGGGGGGGCGGGGGAGAGGGGAGAGAGACGGCTGGGGGGGGGGGAGAGGGGGAGAGAGACGGCTGGGGGGGGGGGGAGAGGGGGAGAGAGACGGCTGGGGGGGAGAGGGGGAGAGAGACGGCTGGGGGGGGAGAGGGGGAGAGAGACGGCTGGGGGGGGAGAGGGGGAGAGAGACGGCTGGGGGGGGGAGAGACGGCTGGGGGTGGGGGGAGAGGGGGAGAGAGACGGCTGGGTGGGGGGGGGGGGGGGGAGGAGAGGGAGAAAGAGACGGCTGGGGTGGTGGTGGGGGAGAGAGATGACGGGGGTAGGGGGTGCGAGAGAGGGACGGCGGGGGGGGGGGGGGGGGGGGGGGGGGGAGGTGAGAGACGGGGTGGATGTGATAATATACAGATAGATAGAGATGGGGGGGATGTGAGAGAGGGAGAGAGACATAGAGAGACACAGACAGAAAAACACAGAGATGGAGAGAGTGAGAGACACAGAGAGAGAAAGATATTTACCTCCTGAGAAGATAGGCCCCGAATGCGCGCGCACCCGGAATACGCGCGCACTCCGATGCGCGCGCGCATGCGCAGTACGAAAAAAACTGAAAATACCGATATTTCGGTATATCTTGATATGAGCCAACCGATATATCCATATCGGGAAATTCCCATATCGCCGTTCCCTAGTTGAGGGTCGAACAAAACACCTGGGTTCCTGACTGGTTTGGTGAGAGTCAGTGAGCAATCATGGAGGTTGATGCTGCCAGCGCCTGATGCATGAAGGCACTGGCGCGAGCCAATCAGTAGGGCCTCTGTCTTGTTGACATTCAATGTTAGAAAGTTAGCTCTCATCCAATTCTTGATGTCAAGATTCCTGGAGTCGAGGGTAGAGGCAGAGAGATGGATTGGGTGTCATCCGCATACATGTGGATGTTAACCCCATGCCTGCGGATGATGTCCCCAAGTGGGAGCATGTAGATGTTGAAAAGTAAGGAGCCAAGGACAGAGCCCTGGGGAATGCCACAGGTGACGGGGGCTGGAAGAGAAGCCATTGGTGGCGACAAAGTGTAAACAAAGAGAAAGGTAAGAGTCGAACCAGGCAAGGATAGGTCCGCGGAGTTTGAGGAGAGAGGAGAGGCGGTGTTGGAGGATGCAATGGTTGACAGTGTCGAAGGCAGCAGAGAAGTGCTGTGGGCAGCACGGAAGCCAAATTGAAGGGGTTCGAGGAGGGAGTGGCAAGAGAGAAAGGAGCGATGCTGGGAAGCAATGCTCATTCCAGGGCCTTGGGGAGGAATGGGAGGTTGGAGATGGGGCGATAGCTGGAGACCAGTGGTGGAGAAAAGGAGCCTGGGGTTGTGCTTCGCTTCCAAGATTAAATTGGAGAAATAGGAGGACTCAGCTGAGGCTTGGGCGGAGCGGTAGGCTTTGTTGTGAACTAGCCAAATTTGATGATGGACCAATAACATTATGTTTGTCATCACGTTGAGATGACATCCCAAGGGACTTCAGTTCAAACCTTGTGCTTCACTGATAAACCATGATGTCACAAAAAGTGTTTTGTTCAAAATGCAATTACAGTTAGTGTTTGTCAGAGAACATGTTTTCTTAGCACTTTGGGATGACCTCCAGACGTGAAAGGCGCTATTCAAATGTAATTTTGTTGTTAAAGAAACGTAGTGTTTTCAAATAATGGATAGTAGTGAAACAAGCTATTAAAAATCATATCACAGCTCTCTTTCCTTTAAGCTGCCACATATATTGCACCATTTAGTACCTATATCAAATACCTGTGTATCAGAGCAGCTGGTAAGAGCTGTGTGAGAATATTGGTGGAGGTACTCACTGATTTCTCAGCTTGCCACTTTGTGAGAACCCAACCATAGACTTGGAAATCATCATTTATTTGACAGACAACGAACAGTTTTCACATTATTTTACCACATATTCTGCTGATGCAGGAATTTAAGCGTGACACATAAGTGCTGATCCCATTGATTTCTAAAAGGAAAATTGTGCACTGTGCACAACTTTTGTTCAAAAGTTTTTTTAAAAACAAAAATTCCTCTTTATTCTTAATATGGCAGTAGCCTGAAATCATACTCCACTTTGCTCCGAAATCACAGAGCGTTGCTGAAGCTGCTAAATTAATACATAGAGTGGATCACTCCTGAACTGGCCCTTCAGCGATATAATAATAATAATCCTTGCATTTGATATAATGTTTTCCACGTCTTCTACTCATCTCAAAGTGTTTCACAGACTATACTGTAAAGTGAATTGACTGTATATTTGTGGGCGAAATGCGGCAGCCAATCGCGCACAGCAGTATCCCACAAACGGTCGTGGATTGAAATGACCGTGTGTATGTGTGAATGTATGTGTGGAGTAAGAAAACTTGCCCAAGGTTTTGCCCTGACCTGCTGTAATCATTCTTCAATTCCTAATTTCTGTCTAATTCATTAATGGTAGGAGTTGAAAGGGAAAATAGGGAGGTAGGTTTTCCATATATTCTGTGCGGCACAAACTCCATTTAACATAAACGTGTTTCCTTTGTTCTCGTTCAGCTGGGCTTTTAATAATATTAAAAACAAGCTCTCCTTTAGGTCAAAGTACAATATTTTTCCTAAGATTAATGGAAATGTTTGAAAATCAAAGCCTCATTTCTTTCAGTGAGCAAATGACACCCCCGCATTTCACATTTTCATTATTAATCACTACAAGTCTCAAACTCAACAACGTACTTTCTCAAACTCTCAGGTAGATAAGTAAGACAATACTGATCTCTATTCTTTGATAAACTCTACAGAAGGATCCTACCTGTTGACTGAGCTAGAAGAGCTTGACCTGGATGAGGCTGAGGAAGGTCCCTGCAGAGTTACTGAGCCCCCTGAGAAGGTTATAGGTGTCTGCCTGATCAGTTCATGGAAAAAGAAAAATCCAAAATGCTTATTTACTTTTCTTTTTAAAATCTATTATTTCTCCAGTGAATTTTGCCCGTCTCCACATCAAGAGCATCTGCCTCAATACAGGCTCCATCCTCTGGCTAAAATCATCTAAGTTGAATGTCCGTAAGACTTAGGCCCTCCTGATTGGCTCGCGTCAGCGCCTCCACACCTGAGGCACTGGTAGCATCAGCATCCAAGGCTACACTCTCCACTTCTCTAAGCCAGTCAGGAAACTGGATGTCTTGTTTGACCCTGAACTGTCCTTCCTCCCCTCCATCCACGCCATGACCAGTAATGCCTTCCACCACTTCAGTAACATTGCCAGACTCTGCTACTGCCTCACCCCTCTGGCTGCCGAAACCCTGGTCCACGCATTTGTCACATCAACTATGTTGATGTGACAATGAAACTATGAAACTTCTTCCTCGTCGGCCTTCATGTCTCTTCCCTTCACAAGCTGCAGATCATCCAGCTCATGTCCAAGCTCTGCGACCACATCACTCCCACCCTCGCCCAGCTCCATTGGCTCCCCATCCCCCAGAGGTTCGAATTCAAATCTTTGTCCTCACTATCAAGGCCATTCATGGTTCCTATCTCCTACCTGCTGTCTCCCTATGAACCTGCCCACCCTCTCCATTCAGTGGGCTCCAGTCAGCTCCATGACCCCGCCCGACCCTCAGTGTACGGGCTTTCCCCACACTCTGGAACTCCATCCCACAGACCCTTCGCCTCACTTCTCCCTTGCTTCCTTCAAGGCCGGCCTCAAGCCCCTCCTCTTCGATCGTACCATCCTCCCAACTCTTCCCCTCCCCCCTACCCTACCCATCCATTCCCCTTTGCTCAGGTCCAGACCTGACTGTTCAGTGCCTTGGGGGTTCCCCCAACGTGAAAGGCGCTCTATAAATGTAATTTTGTTGCTGTTGTAAATAACTTCTTGCAACCTCTTCTGGGACCTCCTATGGAATACATGATTTGCTGCGATAACAGATTTTCATTTGCCACGTGTAAGCAAACCTCTCTCTCAAGTAAAGCTTGTGGCATATGTGAGACACAAAAAAAAGAGAACTCACTTATTTTACACCGATCAGTCAAGAAAAAGTTAGCAAATGGAATGCAGTATGGCGCCATTATCACATTTATAGTGTCTGAGTGTAACATATTTCTGTATTTTGACATTTAAAAAAAACAAGCACATCTAGACATCACAACATAATCCACTCACACAATACAATGCTGATCAATGCAATGCCATTAGCAGCTGTGCTTATTACACAATAGATGAGCTACTCAACATTAGTGTTTTCATATCTGAAGACTAGGTGTATTAGTTGAGGTATATATTCCACTTAGAAGCCAGGACGACAGAAACTGGATTAAGTGTGCAAAGTTGGCAGAATTTCTTAGCTCACGAAAGTATTCCAGGCTCTCATACCAATTTTGAAACAAATAACTTAGAAAATACAGGTATCCCTCCCCAACTGTGGGGGTTACGTTCCTGTAAACATTCGCGGTTTGAAAAATCGCGGTTGGAAAATGCAGGGCCCTATAGGAAACACGGAGTTAGGGGGAGTATATTCGCTTTTTTGTGGTTGGGAAATGCAGGACCCTATGGGAACATGGGGATACGGTGAGTAAGTTCGCATTTAGTAAAACTAAACACAAAAACACAGTTCTAATATACATGGGGATAGGGGGAGTAAGTTCGGGCGCATCTGCAGCAATCCGCGAGGCTGTCTAACTGACTTTTTGTCTCACATATGGCACAAGCTTTACTTGAGAGAGAGGCTTGCTTACACGTGGCAAATGAAAAATCTGACTGACTGACTCTCTACACAGATAGAGAGAGAGAGAGAGAGACATGAAGGGTGTGTATGTGTGTGCCGGGGGGTGACACGGAGGGCTGGGGCGCTGTCTGACTGCTACAGAGAGAGAGACATGGAGGGTGGGCGGTGTGTGACACAGGAGGGCTGGGGGGGGGGCTGTCTGACTGATCTACAGAGAGAGAGACATGGAGGGTGGGTGGGTGGGGGGGGTGATACAGAGGGCTGGGGGGAGCGCTGTCTGACTGACATACAGACAGACACAGAGAGATGGGGGGGGTGGGGGGAAGAGAAGGTGATAGAGAGAAGGTGAGAGAGAAGGGGGGTGGGGGGGGAAGAGAAGGTGAAATAGAGATGTGAGTCAGAGAGAGAGATACACTTACACACAGAGAGCAAGATCTGCAGATCCTGGCAGCCAATGCTCCCAAACTTACTAGCTTAGGCTGCGGAGAAGTGACAATAAATTAATGTTACTGTATTTACCTTAATCTTAAGAGAGAAGCGTTGTAGCTGGTTGATTGCAACATAGCATCTGCGTCCTAGTGCTATATACTATGCTAAACTTGAAAATTTAAATCTGCATTTTACACAGAATATTGAATTTTCTTGATGGACCAGCTGGCTCCAAAAAAATGGATTAGATATTGTTTACCAGTAAATTCCCTCTACACAGGACCTTTTGATAAATATCTCTTTATATTAATCCTGTATCTTGATTTCTAGTGGATACAATACTACTTCAATTAATTTGCCTCCATTATTGTACAACAAATACCAACTATTAAACCACTAAGGCAGATCATTTTAGTTGAGTCATGCTTACCCTCCACACATCAAAAATTCACTGGAAGCCCGTTTGCCAACTGTCCCCATTGGCATATCATCTGCATAAAATACAAGAACAGATTCAGAAGTAAATATTGCTGAAATCACTGAAATGTTTATATTTAGGCAGTAAGGTACATGCATATTTTACTTCAAAGGAATTTTATAACTGAAAATATATTTTGGAAAAAGAACTTCTCGAGAATATAACTGTGCAATGAAAATATTTTCAGCAAAATCAGATGCTATTATACATTCAGATCCATTGTAGTTATAATCGGTACTTTGGGTCCATAAAATGGGACCACGTGTTTATAAGGTATTAATAATAATAATCCTTATGTCTCAGAGATTTCTCAAAGCACTTCACAGAATATACTGTAAAGTGTAGTGACTGTATATTTTGTGGGTGAAACACAGTAGCCAATTGTACACAACAGCGTCCCAAAAACAGTGGTGGATTAAGTTACCAAATTATTTTAGTGAGTCATATTGCAGCCACTGGTCAACATTTCCAAGCCAGGATGCAGTATCAAACACCCACACTGCACATAAACCAGAAAGCCAACCAGCTTTGGGTGCCAGAAGGTAGTTTGGTAAACATACCCTAGTCAGTTTTAAACTGGGTTCAATGAAAATAAATTCTCTTTTTTTTTGCCAGGTTAAATATTCACACTGCCAAGTAACAAAATTTAAAATGATGAGCTAAGACACTCTCTCCCGCTCCACACAAAAAAAATGGAACGAGCACTCACACGACTGGTCTGAAGAGATGCTATGTGGAACTAGAACAAAGTCATCTGTGTCACATGAAGAGTTCTTACTGCCGCTGCTGGCGGAGTCTTTGGAAACTTGCAGATAGTTAGGCGGCCCCAAGGGTGGAGAAGACAGGGTGTCTTCCTGTATGCGTTGCATGTCTGGCAAGGACTGAAAGAAAGAAGTCAAGCCATTTTATCACGTTAACTATATGAGAACCTATTATTACACTTCACCACTACAATTTATTTTGCAACGTATAAAATAAGGCAAAATTAGATGCTTTTAATTTCTCTGCAACATACAAATCCTTCAATTGTAATCAGAGATTAGCATGGCTTCAGAAAGGTAAGGGAATATTAAAAGGGTGCTATGAATAGAATTGAAGCATTTCAGCATTCATAACCATTCTCCTGAAACACAATGTCCTTGAAGAAAAGGAACAGAACTTTGCCCTAATCATGCTTTGAGCTCCACAGTCTGCCGCTGAAATCAAGCTCCATGTCACATAAACCTTAATACACAGCACATCAGCTTCAGTGTAATTGTGGTAGAAAATTAATTTTAATTGGATGGAGGAGGAGGGGGGGGGGGGAGAAGCTATTAGCCACCAAGTCACAATGTCATTAACTATCTACACATTAAATTACTTGATGCAGGCAGACAACAATTTGTTTTATCACCTGTAATTTTGAGTTTTCTTGCCTACTTTTGGTTGACTGCAGAAAACAAACACGTCCATATGCACAAATATGACCCAAGGAAATAATGGCACCCAGCCTATTGACTTTCAAATTATTTGGAGGTAGCGAAACTCAGCTAAAAAAATCAGTGCGAGCCTGATTCCATTTTAGTGGTTTAACAAAATAATCCACGGAACCGCATTGAAATCTCATCTGCCAATCAAAAAATTGTAATAAGACTGGATAAAATGCAATCCATTCAAAGAAAGGGGCGGGAGAAAGTCCCCCTACTCTTCAAGAAAAAGTGAAAAACCATACACTAGAATTTGAGGTTAAGTTGGCGAGTGTGATCTGCAAAATACTAGGGTCCGGCGATATATCAATATATCCGATACAATTTTCATATCGATATGCCAATATAGACATTTAAAAAATATCGAAAAAAATCGGAATGCGTGCGCGCACTGAACTACAAGACCCAGAATTCTCATCTCTATACACAATGCACAGACTGAGGTGCAAAACTGTCATATTGGGTGGGGAGAGGGAGACGATGGGCGGGGTGGGGCGGGAGAGAGAGACAACGGGGGGGTGGTGGGGGGGGAGAGAGAGAGACGGCGGGGGGGAGAGAGAGAGACACGGCGGGGGGGGGGGAGAGAGAGAGAGAGAGACGGCGGGAGTGAGGGGGGAGATTGAGACGGCGGGGGAGGGGGGGGAGAGACGGGGGGTGGGGAGAGACGGGGGGATGTGATAATATACAGATAGACAGATAGATGGATGGATAGACAGATAGATAGACAGACAGACAGAGATGGGGGGGGGGGGGGGGGAGGGAGGTGAGAGAGAAGAGAGACAGAGACAGAAAAACACAGAGATGGAGAGAGTGAGTGTGAGAGACACAGAGAGGGAGAGATATTTACCTCCTGAGGAGATAGGCCCCGAATGCTCGCGCGCCTCGCGACGCGCGCACATCCGCAGTACAAAAAACCCGAAAATATTGATATTTCGGTATATCTCAATATGAGCCCCTCGATATATCTAAATCGGAAAATTTCCATATCGACGGACCCTACAAAATACCAACATTTGAACATTTGTAAAAAAAAATGATTCCTTCAGAGCAACAACAACATCAAATTACATTTGTATAGCACCTTTTACTTTGGGAGGATGTCCCGACAGCAATTGCAAACAGTTCACGTATTGATCGAATAATAAAATAGAGCAACTGCTCTAAGGGATCATTCAATATTAATGACACTATTTTGGTCATATGGTTCCGATGAATGATTTAATCATTAAAAGAGGTACTTACAGGAGGAGAGGCAAAATGACAAGATGGAGAACTGCTGCAGGAACTGCCAGAAACTGAACCAGGGCACGTGGGTACAGGCACAGGGCATGCTACAGACACAAATCATTCCAATTTATAAAAGCCACACCGCAATATTTTCTTATGTCTATGCACTACAACATACAATGCATTTCAATTAAATAGTCATAAGAAATTGCATGCAACACACCCTACACATAATCTCAATTTAATAGAGGTCACTGACTCAGAATTGATGCAAAATAGCAACTAAGTCAAAACATTCAGACTGAGTGTAAGTAACAGAAGAAAGTCATGTGGCCCATCAAGTCCAGTCTACTTAACCAATTAATGGCCTTTGTAATAAAATCTCACTTAATTCCATCTTCCCCAACATATGCTTCATCTATAGCTTCCTGGCCAGCGCATTCTGTATATTTTGCCCACAAAATAGTGTCAATTCACTTTACAGTTTATTCTGAAGCTCTTTGTGACATCTCGAAGACATGATAAGGTACTACCTATGTCAAATGCAAGGATTATTATTATTATTAAAACACCGGCCAGCTTTTGTCTCTCCCTTTCATAACTTCCAGTAAAATGTTATTTGTTCATTCTCAAGGGATAGATCTACTCCTCTTTTAAGACTGCAGTATAATGATTTTTTTTCAAAGAATGGAATATACAATACAGGTAGAAGTTTTTTAATTTAAAAAAAGTTTAAACTTGCAGCAACACTAACAAATTAGGAATAATCCAAAGTACTCATGGATTTTAATGATCATTTAGGGATTCACCATGGATGATCATCAACTTGTTTTGGGGTTAGTGTATAAATGTAAAATTCTTCTTGTTTGCCCCTCTCCACTTAATAAAAATAGCTCGCTCAGCAACAGGATAAACTGGCTGTTCAGCCGAGGCTGTTGTTGGGAGTCCTCAATAAGCATGGAACTTGCTGGGAAAAGCAGGTGCTCATTAGTGGCTGTGACATCTTCTATTAGAAGTCGGGACCAGGGCAAAGAAAATCAGAGAATTCATTGTGAACAGTCCTTCGCAGTTTCCTGGCAGGCAGATATAAGTGCTATTGTGTGACCTGGAAGCAGGTAACATGGCCATCTATAAAGCTGTTTAGATACAGTAAAAGCCTGCTTATCCGTGACCCGATCAACCGGATTGCACGACCCTCTCCTGGGGCAATTCCCCATTCCAGCACTCATAATGTGTGCGCATGCACACTTTTTAAACTTACGAACTCTGGATTTTTACCCATCGGTAAAAAATGCTTTTTTACCAATCATTTTACCGAGCGTGCTGGAATCTTTATTGATAAGTAGCCATGCAACATTCTGGTACTATTTAGTATATTATTAATATGGTATGTTTGAAAATAAGTTAATTTCTCTGTGTTGGGACCGATTATCCGGCACAGTCAATTAGTCGACCCCCCCAGAAGGTGCCGGATAAATGGGCTTTTACTGTATTAGGATTGGTGAACAAATGGGGGCACACATTAAGCAAGAGTTGAAATATAATAATATAATGCTTGAATTTGATGTAGCGCTTTTCACGTCTTCTGGACGTCTCAAAGCGCTTCAAAGAATATACTGTAAAGTGAATTGACTGTATATTTGCAGGCGAAACACGGCAGCCAATTGCGCACAGCAGTGTCCCTCAAACAAATGTGGATTGAAATGAACATTTTTTTTATTATTGTGGGTTTTTTGAGGGATTATTATTAGGCCTGTGGAGTAAGGAAACTTGCCCAAGATTTCACCCTGACCTGCCTGGATTTGAACACAGGTCTCACAATTGTAAGGCAAGTGCTCTAACTACTGAGCTATAGGACATACGATTAAAACACCCTTATGAAAGTCCTGTTGAACATTTTTGTACAACACTTACATTTCTTGACTGACAGAGTTTGATCCATGAAAGGATGGTTGAAGAATGTTTCTGCAAAACAAGAATTCAATGGTTTAAATTTGTGTATTCTCGGAAGTTCTAATATCAATTGCAAATTTAAAGTTGCTTCAAATTTAAATCTAATCTTGCAATTTAAAGTTGCCTCAAACCTTGGAGAACAAATTACTGCCGACAAATAATTTTACCTAATTTTGTCACAAGCAAACGCAAATGACTACTGGGAAACATAAGAGCATTTGTTGTTTTAATTTACTGGAAACATATTGGATAGAGGTCTTCACAACATTATAAAACACTTTTACTGCATGTGTACACAGATACTTTTCAAACACATTTTCAGTTTAACAGATGAATTGAATCATATCTAACTGCTGGTCAACTTTAATTGAATTTGAATTAAATTGAATTACAGCAGCATGAGCTACAACACAATACAACTAGATTCTCAATAACAAACCACATATAAACCAGTTTGAGCTGGTAGTTGCTTCCTCTGGGAAAGAATTTTGCAACAACATTCAGAGTAATTAGCTATACCCCCATTTATTCCTATATTTCGAAACTTTTTTTTAATAATGTATTTGTTTACAAAAAAAAGGGTGAGCTTTAATCACTGGGTTGTTTTTCTTTGTTGTTTTTTGTTTCTTTTTAAGCTGTATTGGTTTTTGTCTTCCTTTTAGAAGTTCATTGTTACAATTGTGGAAACATACTTAAGGCAGATGAGAGATAGAGGTAGAGAGAGAGAGAGAGATGGACCTTTCCATGTGACTCAAGTCACTGCCCCAACATACTGACAGAGGGAACACAGATTGTGTTTGAGAGCTGGATCCAGATCCAGAAGAAAAAGTGGGGACAAAAAACAAACAAATAGCCCACAACCACCTGGTTGACCAAAACTGCAATGGTTTCAACCCAAAATTCAACTTGTACAAAATTAACAGTCAGTTCCCCAGAAGTCATGGACAAGGTGTACATTGCTCTGGTCAGGCCGCACCTTGAATACTACATAACGTTTTGGTCATTGCAATACAAGGCAGCTGTCGAAACACAAGAGAAATGGCAGAGGAATGCAATATTACTCGTGCGTGGGAAATTTTATATACAAGCAAACAAAAAAATAGATTTAAGCTATAGAGCCATAGGCTCTTCAGGGGCACCTTAAAGACGTACATAAGCGATCTGATACGCTGCCCCAAGTAAAGGGCACTATACAAATGCAAGTTGTAGTTGTTATATAAGACTCTAAATGGGATCGAGAAAATAAACCCAGAACAAAAATTTCAGATAAGCCAAGACATTTTCTCTTTGATATTAATCTCATGTTGAGGATTACAACAAATGATTTCAGAACAAACACCAAGAAATATGTCTTTACATATATCTTAATTAATGACTGGAAGTTACCATAAAGGGTAGTTGAGGCCCTAACACAAGTTTTCTTTGAGAAAAAGATTGATTACGGGAGGATGAGAGGGTGGATATTTTTAAGGATGAGATCAAATGGTCCCCGGGGCCTTGTTCATTCAATTGAACTTGATTCAAAGGGGATTTGAATAATTGGATCTAGCACACTATAACTGTAAAGATTCATTGCAATTACTAAATAAATTACTAATGACTCACCAAAATCCATTCTATCCTTCTGGTTTCTCTGAAGCAAGCCAAGCAATAAGCCGCCCAGATGACTGGAAGTTTCACTTGGGATGCTGTTTGATAAATTTTAAAAAACCACATAATAAATGAAAACCATGAAATCGTCTATTATTTAAGTCTAATCCAGATTTTCTAATAAAAGTGGAAAATAAATGATATATTTATTGGTTTGCCATCAGTAAATACAACCATGATTAAAGATTACATTACAACCTTTCATACCCAAGGCTATTTGTTTCACTTTCCAAGAGCAAATTCTACAAAATATGTACTCAACAAAATTGAAAAAAGATAACCTAATAATACAATATTTCCTTTGATAGATTAGTTGAAGAGTGGCTGGAAACAGAAATTTACACTGCTGCAAGGGTTGAGTGTCTATTTTCATCACGGTTGAGAGACACACTATTGGACTAAAAACAGGGTTCTTGACTGTTGGTGACCAATGAATACAATGAGAGCAATGTGGCATTCCCAAATTAACAAATACTTCATAACCATTTGTTTTAATGATTATTTTAAAAAACAAAAAACTTTTAAATAAAAATACTAGTTTCCAAAAAGGCAATTGTACACATCACAGTAATAAAGCTGTCTGATTCAACAGTAATACAATATTAATCCCAAACAGTCATGAAACTGTGATCCAATCTTACCATACTAACTATTGTTTAGATATGGGAATAACCTGGGGTTACATTCCACAAATGGGTGGCGGTTTGGAAACAGATTGACTCATAATTTTCTGAGTACATTTTAGTACAGGAATACTACTGAATCTCTCTGGGCTGTGACAAATTTTCCAAGACCATCAAAAAGTATTCGTCATGTTACATTACAGTGTGCTAAATAAATATCTCAGCCAAATTAGAACAGCACATTTGAATCTGACCAAATGGTGCTTTCAGATGGTTGAGTTGATGAAGGCATTTCCAACTGTTGATCAGCACACAGCCTAACATTTGACAAATATTTTCTGGTCTTCAAAAATGTATCACAGCCTAGGGAGATTTGATGGTATTCTAGCACTATAATGTGTTCAGAGCAATCTCTTTCTAAACCACCACCCATTTGTGGAATGTAACCTTATCGTATGTTAATATACCATGCTGAATAACTGTGGTAAAGAGGATCATATCTCACAAATACTGAGCACAAAATCTAAAATATATTTGTGCTAATGTTTCTACAATCTATAGATTATAGATCTACTCACTTAGGCACTAAATTCTTATTCTTCTCATAGAAGAGCCTCAAGTCCTGTGGGCTGTTGGCCTGTAATAAAACAAAATTCCAGCTTTTAAACCAAATTAAGACATTGTTATTCAGATAGGCATCAAAATCAACAACTTTATTAGACCAATAGGCTTTCAAGAATGGCTTGGTGTATCAATGCTCCAATACGCTTCGCATTCTTTATTCAACATTCTTAAAAGACTGGACAACTGGATGCAGACAGGTTTCACAGTTTACAGTGATTAGTTATGTGATGCAATTTTGATGTCACAATTAAGATGAACATATATTAAGCAGCGATACACAGCAGTGAATGAAAATGTGAAACTGGCTAACGAACATTACATTGGTAATACAGCCTGTGCCACACAGGGAACTGACCCAATAAGGCTTGATCCCTGGTTTATATTGAGTTCCAGGTACTGACACAAAATACAGTGAAGTTTGTAATAGCCCCTGACCCTAAGGTAGGGAGGACAAGAAACTAGTTCCAAATTGCTATCGGTGGATTGTTGGATAAATGGATGGAATATAATGAAAGCAGTAATAGATGAAATAGTCATTCCTCCTGTGCAAACCTGAAGTTCTGGGTTACTATTTGGCTATAGTGGCCATTGCCCAATTGGACAACATCAGTTTTAGTTACCCTCTAAGAAAACACAATGTCTGCTTCTCTATTAAATAACTGTTAACTTCAATATTGTTTTTAAAAATGGTATATAAATGCATGTTTCTTTTATGAAAATATTTATTAAAAACACACAACTAGTTTATGATTGGTGAATCAGATATAATTTACAAGAAACATTTCTTCTCAAGTCCTACCTGGAAAGGAGGCTTGCCAACAAGGCACTGAAATATTACAGTACCTACACTCCATAGATCTGCCTTGGCATCGTAATGTTGCGACATGATGACTTCAGGTGCCTAACACAAAATGAAGACGGTTTCACATATATTGTTTACAAAAAGGCATTACATTTAATCCTAACTTTCATTCTAAATTTTTAATATATTAATTCGGAAAAAGCATATACATCATCCAAAACAGTAACAGTATACTCTGGCAAAGTTAATAGCAATAATCAGTTCAGGAAGCACTATTTTCAGCACTTCATACTGACCCAGAAATAGTCATGGCGACCTTGCCTGAACTCTGTTATGTACATAAGTAAATCCTATTGCATCAGAATTTTAGAAACATGGTGAAACGTTACTTACCATGTACATGGGGGACCCGCACAAAGTGGCAGCCATCATGTTACTCTGTAAATACCGGGCAAAGCCAAAGTCCGCTGCAGGGGGTGTAAAGAAATACACTGAATTGAAGCTTGTAAGGTGAGCGTTCTAACCACTGAGCTACAGTTCTGTTGGTGGAATTTATCCATTTTAGATCTGATCTTCAGTGTTTTTCTTAATTCCTCCACATCCTCTCTAATATTTTCCAACCTTTTGAATCACAGCAGTGCAAAACATTCTCAAACCAAAATAGTACTAATGTCTGCTTAGAGTATGCTACAACTAATTGAGAGAGATCCTTACAAAGGGAGAAATCTGCAACTGAATCATTTTTGGACAATTCTACACAACTCTCAAAATATTTAGCATACATTATGAAAAAAAACTTAGGATTCCTAATTCAACGATAAATATTTCTGTCAATGCAGAAATCTCCCTACAATCCATAAGTAATTAACTGCACTAAGTGTGTTCTGTTATCAAGCAAAATAAATGTAAACGTTACCTATTTTGACTCGAATGCCATTCATGGTAGATTTTTTCCGGCTAATATTTGATAGGAGAATATTCTGTGGTTTCAGATCCCGATGAATGATTCCTTTGCTGTGAAGCACACGCATCGCAGCAGCAATCTGCTGGAGAAAGATTCTAATGGTGTCTTCACTAAGTGTCCCTTTGGCTGCTCAAAAAGAAAGGAAATATCTTAATACTAATCAGAGTTATAACGTGGACGATACAAGAAAGGGTCAGATGAAATTTTAATGTCAGGAGCACTAATTGAATACAATATTATTCACATTAGTTTATGCAGTAATATGGAGTGCAGAGTAAATCTCTTTTTGCTGTGGGGGATTGACACGACAGCAATAGAGAAGGCAGTATAGGAGCCAGAATACAGTTACTAGTTCAGGTGAAACGTGTTTTCAAATGAGTACAAATTCTTAGCCTTGTCCCATTGAATCATTCTCTTCAGAAACCTTCTAAAATACTGTACCACAATGCCTCCTTCAGCTGCCAAGTATCAAAAAGTTATTAAGTTTTAAATTATTGACATTAATGTCACATTATGTGCAGCTGGATGAGAAATACTTGTAACAAGACTGATAATCAATTGTTTCCCCCCCTTCCCTTTGGAAAAAGTATTACAGATCTGAAAGCTGGATATTCTGAAGACCCATAACAAATACAAAATTATGATGGGTAGAGCTTCACTGCTACAGAAATAGCTCGCAACATTTTTCATTCCATCTTCCCTGAACTGTGTAATGTTGTTTACCTAACCATTGCTGAACAACAAAGTACTGTGTTCTGGTAATGATGCAAGGTAATCAAATTTAAAAAAAAGATTTGCACTGAATTACACAAAGGATCAGTGATAATCTACAAAGAGCAAGGTGCACACACATAGCATTATTCAGGTCAAGGTTTGGTGATCGGTTTGATGTACTGTAGCTCAATTGTCCTCTTCATTTTAGTAGTTGACATTTTAAAATTTACAATGCCAAATAATTATTTTTCAGTATGGTTAAAACATAGGATGCAACCAGAGTAGACCAAGCCCCAAATGTAATGGAACATTAGCAAAACTTCAGACTTAGTAAGATTTGGCAGTCTCAATAAACATTCTTTCACTTCAACCTCCTGGAGAGCAGAAAGGTTATGAAACTTTCACGAGAAACAGCACTGATGTAGCACATACAAACAATTTACAGACTGCATCCTTCCCAAAAGGCTCACTGAGTAAAGAAAAATAGTGCCTGTAGCAAAAGACATACGAACCAAAAGTTTTGTATGGTTTACTGGCAAACAATATCAATGCAAGTATAAGGCTGCATCAGTATGGGGGCACCGCCACACAAAAATACCTTTTCCTCACCGGGTAAGTGCATTCTCCAGAAATTCACTCCATTCCCATTACCACCTCACTCACCAGCAAGCATTAGAATTGTGGGAGATAACGTTCTTTTATTTATATGAAAAGCAAGGATTCTTCTTCTGGGAATGCATCAATCGATCAAGACTACGTATCCCGCGATTCGATGCAGCTGATAAGTATGGCAGTAATGGGAATAGGGGAGCCAAGGTATAAGTTGGGAGATGACGAATATGACTAGTGCAAAAAAAAAAAAAAAATGGTTTTGATAGGAGAATGGAACTTGGGTGATTGTAGGACTTAGGCGATTATACAATTTATAACAAGACATGTAAGTTTTTCGTGCATTATTAAGCTAAAGGAGCCATGTCAGTACAATTCAATTTACCTTGTAGATAATCTGCCAGGTCACCCCCGTTGCAATACTACAAAAAAAAATCAGTTTAATACTTTTGGAAACATTTTAATACAATAATGTACAATAGATTAAAATGTATTTTTTTTTACAACCTATATGATCAACTAAACAGCCCATTTAATTGAGTAATACGCAATTGCATTTAATCACTCTCGCAAGAACATTATTCTGCATGCAACTTGAATTATCTAAGCATTCCCTGAGCATACAATGCTTGCAGTCAAAAGGGCAGTCTGTTTCCTAAACCCTGCTAACAGCTCTGTGAATCCATCAAGATCCTCTTCCTCTGATGTGCCAGATTTTTTGGGGGGGTGGGAGGGGGAAAGAGTACTGGCAAAATTGTGGCAAAACTAGAAAATTAAACTGCACCTTGCTCATTTCACAATGCATTGGGGAAGTAACACAAGTAACACATAGGTGACCACATGTATTGCTGTATTTGTTAACTATGGGCTAATCTCAATCAGCAGCACACATGCCAGCTGTCTAGTATCTACACAAGTACTGTATATTAACTTGTCTTGAACTCCTGCAGTGGGACACATTACTACACAAGTGTTGGTTGGTTTCCTACTCACTAACTAACCTTCCAAAGCCCATGAAATTGGATAATTTATCAAATTAAAATATTCAATTAGACAAGCAAACTTAAAGTGTACCTGATCTCATTGAACTGCTTTCTCAGATAGCTTTCCCAGCTACTGAGCAGACTTGTACTTTGACCATAAAAAGATGCAAAAATACATTCACACCAAATATAATAACCTCAATTGAATTTAATGATTTCTTCAGCAGGAGACAATATCATGAGAGAATCATTACAGTCGAGGCAATGTAGCAAATTTTGAACCAAATTCCCATAAAAGACTTCGCCCCTTAAAAAAAGCAAAGCGTTCAGGTGACTGTTGCACCGCAGTTTATGAACTTATCTGAAATGTTTATAGACATGTAACAATGTCAAACCATTTTACAAACCACCATAAAATTTGCTGTTCAATTAAAGGTGAAATTTCCCAATGCCTAACCTCACCCCACTTGCAGAGTTAGCTCCAGCTCCCCTTGGTTCCCAAAACATCTGACCTGATTTTCTCTCATGAAACTTTTTTCCCCCCGAAACAAAACTGCATGTGTGAATTTTAATTCAAATGTAAAGGTTTTATTGAATTGATAAATGAGAAACTGAAAAGGTTCGCTTGCCTTACAGTTGGTCTCAAAATGATACAATTTATCTTGGTGCTGCATGCTCCTGAATTTAATGAATGCTTGTGGATGATACATTACAAAATTACATTTGTAAAGTGCCTTCTACCTCAGGAGGACTCCCAAGGTGCTGAACAGTCAGGGATTCAGAACCACACAGGTTGATAAGGGATTAATAGTTCGGGGAGGTAGGAGGGAACAAGGTCATGAAGGTGAGGACGACAACAACAACAATTTACATTTATATAGCGCCTTTCACGTCGGGAGGACGTCCCAAGGCGCTAAACAAGAGGCGTGTGACCCGAGCTGGGAGGGGAGTGTTTGGGAAGGGGTGAAACACGAAGGGGAGGTAAAAGAGTTTGGGGTGGAACAAAAGGCACGATCGAAGAGGAAAGTCTTCAAATCGGCCTTGAAAGAGGAAAGGGAAGAGGCGAAACGGAGGGATTGAGGGATGGCATTCCATAAGGACGACAATTTTGAACTCAAATCTTCTGAGGGAATGGGGTATCAATGGAGATGGGTGTGATGAGGTACCTGAGCCTGGTGCAGGAGGGTTCTGGATTATCTGCATTTTATGGACGGAAGAATTGTGAAAGTCGACAAGCAGAGCCTTGGCATAGTCGAGCCTGGTTGTAATGAAGGCATGCATGACGGTTTTGGTGGCGTGAGGGGTGAAGCAGTGGCGCAGTCGGACAATGTCGTGGAGGTGGGGGAAGGCATGGATGTGGGGAAGAAAGGACAGTCGAGTGTCGAACAAGATGCCTAGGTTCTTGACTGGCTTGGTGAGGTGGAGAGTGCATGCATGCTGACAGTACCTGAGGTTGACAGGGACATATTGATGATATCTGAGAGTAAAGAAGTGATGAGATAAAGCTGGGAGGTAAGGAGAGGGGTAGGAATGGGGTTAAGGGAGCAGGCGGTGGGCTTCATGTGGGTTATAGTGGTGATGAGAGTCAAATTCAACGGTGTGGACGGAGGGATGAATTGGGGCCGGAGTGTGAGGGAGAGACGGGGACGGGTGGCGGATGGGAGGTTGGAGGCGGCTGAACGGATCCTCTTGATTTTAACCTTGAGGAAATCCAGCATCTCCTTATAGTTGGAGGAAAGGATGGACCAAATAAAACTACATATTTCCAGAGTTGAGTTATTTTTGCTAGACTCAATAATTAGTGTGCACCTTCTGTTAATGTGCTGCTTATCTCCTGCGCACAAGAATTACAATATCTGAATGCAGAAAACAAAAATCATTGAGACTTACTTCCATCACCAAGTGAACTGAGTTTGGAGTCTCCTAAAATAATACAATTTTCAGAACAGGCAAGTTAGAATAGTCATTTGTTTTTATTTATTGCAATCAACAGCACAACCATCATTAACACAGATTATTGGAGCCTAATTAAGTAGCTTTAAATTCGAGCTTGGATAGATATTAAACATGCTGTAATTTGGTCTAGTATAGAAAAAAGTCAATTTTCTTGTAAAACGATTCTACATGGCTGTACTTCAAACATTAACAAAGCTCCTCACATGGTTTAACTTTTAATTAAGACTGTACAGATCCCGTCAGACTATCAACATTACACCAATCAGCATGGTTCACACCATTTATTCACACCCACAATTTTCAGTCATCCGTTCAGTCAACGTTAAGAAAACAGCTGGCACAGGCTGAACACTTTGGCAAGCGAAGAAGAAGGATGTGAAGAGGTCTCATGAGGTATATCTCTCACATACAGAGTAGAAGCTCAAATGGATCATAATAATAATTCTTGCATTTGATACAGAATCTTGTAAACAGGATATTTCCTCTTAGCTGGGGAACAGAATGTGTAGAAAAGACCTACTGTGCTTTTGGGGGGGAGGGGGTAAAAACAGGCATTTACAATCAAAATAGATAATAATAATCCTTGCATTTGATATAGCACTTTTCAGACATCTTATCGATGTCTCAAAGCGCTTCACAGAATATACTGTAAAGTGAATTGACTGTATATTTGTGGGCGAAATGCAGCAGCCCATTGCGCACAGCAGTGTCCAATAGAAAAGTGCACCGTATCTTCTCCCACAAATATACTCTCAATTCACTTTACAGTATACTCTGGGAAACGCTTTGAGAAGTCTAGAAGACGGGAAGTGCTACATCAAATGCAAGGATTATTATTATAACAGCATCAGAAGAACTATAAGAACTGGGAAAGCCGTTGAGCTCAGAAAGCCATTTTTTTTTTCCTGCTGACCATGTATAATTTTCCCACCTATGGGCTCAATCCAGAAAAGTTATAATAATAATAAATAATCCTTGCATTTGATAGAGCACCTTATCATGTTGTTTAGACGTTTCAAAGTCCTTCATGGAATATACTGGAAAATGTAGTAACTGTATTTTGTGGGTGAAACAAAAGTTGTGCAAAAGTCCTCCTTGTCCCCAAGATTTGAAGCAAAAATTCCATATAAAGTTCTTTCTTTTAACTTCTGACTGGGTGTTTTGGATTGCATGAGATATTTACATTAGTTGTAACCAGCTTTACAACATTCAGTTCCAGACTCACTTCAGATAGCTACCAGAAGTTTTATTTTCATAAACGGTAGTTAATTGACATTATTACTGGCTTTTATCAAGAAGTCTGTTCCACATAAATTCTAATCTTTGAAAGGCTCATCTCACATGAAGATTGTTAATGGTATACTTTTGTCCTCTATTTCTGCAACCACAGTTCAAATTTAAATAGCTTGTTTACATGTGAATTATCCACATCTCTCAGCATTTTAAAGAGCTGCATCATATAAATCACTACTTTTCCAATATAACCCAGTTCAGTTCTGAGAATTTCACCTTGTAACTTGAAGCCCTGAAACCCACACGGTCATTTTCTCAGAATCCTCTCTGAATATATTAGCATCAATTCTGGAGACGCCTGTGGCCCAGACCTAGACCATAGGCTTAACCAAAAAATTCTGTGAATAAAACATGTGTAATTGTAAAATAGTAAAATAAGCCTAAAAATGTTTTTTGCAAAATGAATAATAAATAATCCTTGCATTTGGTATAGCACTTTTCAAGTCTTGTCGCACAAACAATCAGGGATTTAAATTACTAAATTATTATTGGGATTTTCCTGAGGGATTATCATAGTACAGTACTGAATTGACACATGTTCTATTGTACTAGCAACTGTACAACGTTATATGATTTGATGATATTTTAGGTAATATCGCCTTTAATAGCTTAAAAAGTAATACAAATATCAGTGTTCTTGCCAGTGACACTGTTGCCTGAGATAAAATCTTAAATCTAAAGCAGAATATGGCAACTTTATATGTTCTTAGTTTTACAACCTCACTTGGTCATTTAGTAATGACTAACTTGTGGAATTGGAGTGGGGGAAACTGGATATTGACTGTAAATTGACTGCATTTTTTTTCTTTTGGACGAAAAGGAGGAATTCAACAACAATTATGACCAAAGAATGAACTCAGTCAAAACACAAGATAGTGGCCAGAACAAGCAAGAAAATATTCCTAGAAAATTAAGTATCATATTTGCCGACAACACTGCAAAACCTGTTTATATTTTTGCCCACTAAGCAAGACCACATTCTTTCCTAATCGCAAGCACAGTTGTGTTTGCAGTAGAGGTTCACACTGAAAACTGGGCAAAGTTTCAAAAACAGCAGCTGACAAGACCCTATAAATATCACAACTAGCATGCATACTGATTAATCAGATGTCCAAATGGATACAGCTTATTCCCTATTCACAGTATAGCCCTATCTCTATCAGTACCATCTCTGTGCTGCCCAACATCAAGTGCACCTGCCTACATCACCTGCGTACAGCCCTACACAAAGTACACCTTCACAATCCATAGGTTACTCTTATTTCAGAATTTCTAAAAATTAATTATAATTCAGACAAATCCTCATTAAACAATACGATTTAAAGAGTAAATAGAAAAAAAATCAACTACCCCAACATTTCCTTGAACTTGGAGGTAGTTGCCACAGTACATGAATGCTGTAAATGAAGCGCTCTGAGACACCGTCCGGCGTGGAGGGCGGTATATAAATCAAAGTTGTTGTTGTTGTAAATCAAAAACATGGCATAACTTTGAACAGAATAATTATTTTAAGATCCAAAAACACGAGACAATTTGCATTTATATAGCACATTACACAAGGGATAGGGTCTTGCGAGTGCTTCACAGTGGCGGAGTCTGACAACAAGCCGGGGGAGAGGGAGGTGACCGTAAGCTCGATCAAAAAAGATATTTAGATAGAATTTGAAGGTGTCAAGGGAAGGGGCAAGGCATAGGGATTGAGGGAGAGAGTTGCAAACTTTTGGGTTGTAGTGACTGAAGACACAGCCACCAATGGTGGAACAGAGGGAGCGGGTGGTGAAGTAGAAAGTAAGCAAGTTGGATAGATAGGGAGGTTTAACCTGGACTCTGCACTAGGCTGAGAGGATGCACAAACAACTATGCCAATGCCACCTGAGTCATCTGCCTAGAGGTTAGTAAAAGCCCCTGATTTTCTCCAAAACAGCTCATGTGCTCCAAAGGCACATAAACCCACTTTGTAGATATTACCTCCCCATTATATGCCAAGCCTAAACCAAGGGTAGTCAGTCTATCTACTTTATTCAATGATTTCAGTACAGTATATCGAAAGGAATGTTCCATGTGGTCATAATGCAGAATTGAAGGTAGACAATTGCTCACTGAGATCAGCGTGGTTTAGCTGCTAAAAACAACCAAACAACCTAAGCAAGCAATTCAAGAAAATAAGCAAATGAAGAGCAAGTTTATATAAAAGAAATTACTGCCCGAACAGTTTGTTCCTATCATTTAGTTTAAAGCAACAGCTGAAGGTCAAGGTACGACCTCTTCACTGATACTCTAACCACACGACTGATTACTGGTCTGATCTTAACTTTGTAAACATTCAATGGGTCAAATTCCTGGGTTTTGTTTCACAGTACAATACTGTATTAACATACATTACACTAATTCTTAAACAGTGTACCACCATATTTTTAAAAGTCAATACTCTTTAAGTTCTTTCAAGAACTACTGAAATTAGGCTTCAAGTTTGACTGAATCCAACAATTTTCACAATTTTGAATTTACGCACTCTGAAATGCTACATTAATACAGTACAGGTAGACCTCACTTAACGTTGCTTCGGTTAATGTTATTAAGTTGCTGATACATAGGGGAACATATCCATTTAACGTTGCAACATTCGCTATTACGGCGTTTGTGTGGGTGGAAACAAAGTACTTTGGGTAGCAGAGGCGTACATAGATGCTGAATTTATGCGGGTTCGCTTAACAACAACAACAACAACAATTTACATTTATATAGCGCCTTTCACGTCGGGAGGACGTCCCAAGGCGCTAAACATCGTTTTGCTTAAAGTCGCATTTTTCATGAACACAATTGCGGCATTAAGCGAGGACTAAGTGTATATTAAATCTTAGACCATGGTGAAATTTCTACCCAAATACTGGTACTGTCTGGAGAGTTTCCATGATATGCCTGATCCTATTGGTCAGTTGGCCACACCCAAGTGAGGACATGTCTGATTTGGGTGAAGTTAAAAAGTTAAGCTTGAGCTTTGGGTGAGGAGTGTCCTCTTTTATGTTTAGACTGTTTATGGTTTATGGAATAATTGAATATTTTTTGTTGCCAAATTGAGTACTGTATTCAACTTGACAGAATTTCAGTGGATATACAGTACCTTGGTTTCCACATTCATATTGGCAACAAAATGCAGTTCCAACACTTTACAGTGTCATGTGAAGCACTTGAAACGTCTCGACATCACGTGTTGAGGGAAATTATGTACCTGTACTTGGAACACAACGAATCATACAGTACTTTCTCTAAAAAGATAAGTCTTGTATGCAATTTGCGGTGTTGTTGCCGTTGTCAGTGCCTTGAGATGTCCTCCCGACATGAAAGACACTAGACATGTGTAATTTGTTATCATGAAGTACTGTACTAACTTTCATCCAACTGGACACAGAATTTGTTTTGGATGTACCTCTACACAACACAAATCAAAGAAATCATCAGACTTGGCCATAAATTTAGATTAGGATAGCTTGAAATACGACGTAGATTTCTACCATCTAACTCACATGACCATCATGACTAGGCTATAAAATTATCTTCAGAGCAATAGCATACTTCACACTACACTTATGGCGTTCACACCATTAATTTAAAGGCCCGAATGTCACTCTAGAACTATTTCCCAATCCTACTGCGCATTATGAAACCTCCTCCCTCTTGGCTTGCCAATGAAAAGCTCACGTTTCCCCTCGTGAACCATCTGGTTTCATTACAGATTTAACTTCTGATCCGTTCGTCTTATTCTCAGCTTTCCAGTTATACTTTGCAGACACTGTTACCTCTTCTCATGGAGTTCATTCAGTATCAACAACATGTTCCAAAAGCAAGACTCGTGGCAAATGAGAGAACCAAATTCTGCTTTAGAACAAGACACCAGTAATAATAGTAATAATAGTAATAATTTTGAAAGAAAATATTAAAACAGGAGTCACAACATATGAACAGCTGCAAAGAATAAACCATGTCAAATCTCACATCACCAATACATACCAGTGATGGCAGGCATGCTAAAATGATAGCTTACTTATCATTTACCACTATTACAGGACACATATTTCTTTATGCTTCCAGCAGTACATCTCCACAAACGGCTTTTCCTTCCGCTTTCACCCAGTTACCTGCAGGCTACACCCCTCCTCTTCCTAGTCTATACGCTCCCTCTCGGGGATGTCATCCGCAGACATGGGGTACACTTCCACATGTATGCGGATGACACCCAACTCTATTTGTCCACCTCACTTTGCAACCCCTCAGTCCCCTAATGTTACGTCAGCCTGCCTGTCAGCCATTAGGAATTGATGAGCGCAAATTTCCTTCAGCTCAATGTTGACAAGACGGAAGCCATACTTCAATTGCACGGATCTCACCTCCTCCACCTACCCGACCTGCCCCTAAAAATCTCTGAAGCCGTACGCAACCTAGGCATCAGGTTTGACCCTCAATCGTCATTCCTCCCCCACATCTGGTCCCTCACCAACACCACTTTCTTCCATCTCCGACCCATCGCCCATCTCTGCCAATATCTCACCCCAAAAGCCGCTGAAACCCTGGTCCATGCCTTTGTAACCTCTCGGCTGAACTATTCAAATGCCCTCCTCGCCGGGCTCCCCTTAGCTACCATTCATAAAATCCAGGTCATCCAGAAATCTGCCACCCACATTCTTATCTGTACCAAACTCTGCTCCCCGATTACCCCAGTCCTTGCCAGACTGCAATGACTCCCTGTCCCGGAGAGGATCGATTTCAAGATCCTCACTCTGGTTTTCAAACTCCTCTGCACCCTCCTACCTCTCTGACCTCCTCTCACCACAGTACCCGTTGCCTTTGCTCTACAGGGCCTGGCCTCCTCCGCTCCACCATTGGTGGCAGTGCCTTCAGCCACCATACCCCGAGGCTCTGGAACTCCCTTCCTCACTTCGCCTCACCCCCTCTCTTCCTACTTTCAGGTCTCGGCTAAAGACCTTTCTTTTCGATCGCGCTTTTGGTCACCTCCTTCCCTCTCCCCCTGGCTTGGCCCCAGGATCCATTATTGGGAAGAGCTCTGAGACGCCGTACGGCTTGGAGGGCGCTATATAAATCCAAGTTGTTGTTGCTACAGTTATACCTCTGGTTGATTTTTCACTTTCCTAGCCCAGTGTCAAAAAGGGCAATTGTAGGAATGCACAATTAACACATTCTGGAATCCTGGCCAATTGTCATCTACCCAACCTGGAATTCTTTGAACACCTTGTCTATTTTCTATTAAAATTTAAACAGAGAGCAGATAAAAATGAGCAATTTTACTAATTTGCTTGTATAGATAATACAACAACAAAATTACATTTATAGAGTACACATCAGGAGGATGTCTCAAGGCGCTGAACAGTCAGGTCAGGACCCGAGCAAGGGAGAGGTGCTGGGTAGGGGGAAGGGAAAGTATTAGGAGGGGAGAGAGATGGGAGGGTGGCAGAAGCTATGATTGAAGAGGGGGGTCTTGAGACTGGTCTTGAAGGAGGGAATGGAGGAAGCGAGGTGAAGGGACTGTGGGATGGAATTCCAGAGTATGAGGTAAAGAATCAGAAAGCCCGTCCACCGATGGTAGGGAGGGTCGGATGGAGGACAAGAAGCAGATCGGAGCCTGCTGAACGGAGGGGGCAGGCAAGTTCATAGGGAGACAGCAGGTCAGAGAGATAGGAGAGGCAAGGCTGTGAATGGCCTTGAAAGTGAGGACGAGGATCTTGAATTCGAATCTCTGGGTGTTGGGGAGCCAATGGTGCCAGGAGAGGGTGGGAATGATGTGGTCACGGAGCTTAGTGCGGGAGAGGACACGAGCTGCAGAGTTCTGGATGATCTACAGCTTGTGAAGAGAAGAGCCGGGAAGGCCGACGAGGAGGGAGTTTCTATAGTCAAGCCCTGATGTGAAGAATGCGTGAACAAGGGTTTTGGTGGCCTGAGGGGTGAGGCAGTGTTGGAGTTTGGCAATGTAATAATCCTTGCACTTGATATAGAACATGATGATGTTGAGACATTTCAAAGCACTTCACAAGGTATACTGTAAAGTGGATTAACTATTTTGTGGGCAAAAAGTTAAATAAAGAGAAATGTGAAGTGTGTCGATTTGGTAAGACAAATAAAGAAGCTGTTAAATCCTTAGATGGCAAGAACCTAAGAGGGATAATAGATCATGGAGATTAAGATTAATAGGTCTCTAAAAACAGAAGAGATGTTTAGAGGCCATAAGTAACAAACAAAGAATCCTGGACTTCAACTCCAGAAGAACAGAATCCAAAACAAGGAAGTCATGGTTAATTTTTTATAAACCTTGGTTAGACCACAATTGAATAACGTGTACAGTTTTGATCATCACACCACAAGGCTGATATTCCTGCACTCCGCAACACCAGCCTGTTTCAAACTGTGCAACCACGGGGAAGATTGGCAAGCTTGCCACTGCTTGTGGAGCTAGAACTAGTTTGCCTGCCATGCAATTGAGCAGTCCTGCCAAGGTCAGAAACCAGACCACCGGGACCACTGTAGAGAAGTGACTGGGCTCTGATATTCTGTGGCTAGTCGCATCACCTTCAAGTCAACTCAGCCACAAAGGGACTCTCTCAGTCCCACTCACCGAACTCCTCCCTTACCCATCATAGGACAGTTACTAGTAGTTATTGGATATCTGCCTGGATAACTGAATGAGCATCAGAGGGGTCTGGCTTAGCTTGTTTTTAAATATTTGAATTCAGTCTGGAAGCTGAACCCACAGCACCTATTCCTAGGAAAACATGATTCTAGTGAGTCTGCGGCAATATTTAGCTAACAAAGTTTCATGTCAAAAATAATTTTTTCAACTATTGTAAGCTATTAAATGCTTACCTTTGGATCTTTCTTCCCCTTTAAATACAATCAAGCCCTTTACGGTAACGGAGCCCAATTCAATTATTTCAACAATTCTCCAAGAGCGACACTGGTAGACCTCAATGTACTTTTAAAGCAAAACTCCACCTGATTCATGCAATAAAATTAAACAGCTAATTTGTGAAGACTTTCAGGCAAGATCAATTTCTGAAAAGTTCTGAAAAGTTACAACTAACTCTCATCATAACTGCTACTGGAACATTAATTTTTAGGTACCTTTGAGAAAACTACAAGTTATTTCACTACATTATTTAGTATAAAGCAGCTATTAAGATGGCAGGCATGTGTCAAAGAACATTGCTATTTCCATATTGTGAGGTTAACATGAAAGCCCATTTACAATTCAAAGTCTCATGGTATGCGTCACATGACAGATCAATGCACAACAGTCATTTGAGAATCAGACAGATCGAAGCCAAGTTGTAACAGTGAAGATCACATTTAGATCTTCAGTCTATCTGATCTCAACCCTTCAGAATATATCCACCCTGCCAACACAATATCAAGCTGCTTTATAAATGAGTCCAGTGTCCTGGCCTCAACTCCCTTTCGGGCAATCTATTCCAGTCATTAATGAGAAACATAGAAACCCAAATAGGCCATTCGTGGCTGATCTGTACCTCAAGTCCACTTATCCACCTTTGCACCATATCCCTTAATACGTGGACCTAACAGATAGCTATCCACCTCAGTCTTGAAGATGTGATTGGATCTAGCATCCACAGCCTTTTTGGGGAGAGAGTTCCAGATTTTCACTACTCTTTAGGTCAAAAAACTGCCTCCTAAATGGTCTAGCTCTAATTTTAAGATTATGCCCCCTTGTTCCCCCACTAGATTGGTAATAATTTCTCTGTATCTAACCTATTGAATCCCTTTATTATTTTACTCTGTGAGCAAAGAAAAAACTTCCTAGTATCTGTCCTGCAATTGCCATTTGCAATCCTTTAACAATATGTCCTCCTATTCTGAAACACTGGGGGTTCAGCCCGGTTCTGATGAAGGGTTGTAGACTCGAAACGTTGACTCGTTTTCCTTTCTCCATGGATGCTGCCTGACCTGCTGAGTTTCCCCTGCAACTTCTGTTTGTGTTTCAGATTCCCAGCATCTGTAGGATTTTGTGTTTTGTCCTTCTATTCTATTGTCTTGGTGCATCTTAAAGTACAGTATTGCAGTGGATTTACTGCTTAAGCAATCACACTTAACCTGTATGAGGTCCCCTCTAAGTCACCTTTTCTCCTCAAGAGACCAAGCTCATAGCTCATTATTACGTCTAAAACTGAGGATCATCCTCATTGGTCCCCTCCACAGTGCCTCTCGAGCCTAGGCAGCATCCTCATGCCAAAATGACCAGAACTGTGTGCAATAAACATGCCACAGCTTTATTGGAAGTGAAATACAAAGCAGTAATTCCATCATGGGATCCAACCTACTGTATATTCAATGTGCGACATGTAATTCTGAATTATTGCCTTGAAGGCTTATTCACATTAAACATGTCCAAGATCATTTTCTCCTCCATTCATGGCTGAAAAGCAAGCAACAACTTGTTTTTAAATGCTCCTCTGCTTGAGTTACTACTGAAAGTCAGGAAGCTGCCACAACTCATTTCCTCAACATTTGCTCTTGCTTTTTTCAGAAGTCTTTAAGATTAATTTCCAAAGGTACTCCCAGCTGAGATCAGGAATTCGTCAATGTGTGGAATCATGAGAATTGCACATCTAAACTACAGCTTGCCTAATTTGAATACCATCAAAATACTAGTTGCAATGTAAAACAAATGAACTGTCAAATTCCTTCTCCTGTTGAATTTATCCATTCAAAATACCAATCAATATTTACTACTAACCCCATGCTCAGTCATTAGAGAAAGTTTACAATTGTACTGTATATAAACAAGATGTTGGTAAAGACTGCAATAAAACAGCTCTGCACTAGGGTTGTATTATTCACACCAGCTTCTTTATTGCTTCCCCAACAATAGTGAAAAGGTGACACAAAGTGCACTACGTATTGACCCTTCCGTCAAATACATTAAAAAGCAGCCCATTACAATCAATTTGCGAATGCTCTAACCAGTAAGTTACAGGACTTCATGTGGCATCTCTGCTGTACGAAAGAGTTGCAGCGATTTTCACTTACTGTCACACAAATGTACTTATTAATTATCCCTCACCTCAATCCACATCTGCCTCAAGATCTGCCTGAAGGATATAGCTTTCTCCTTGCACCTCCCTTAACTCCCACACCCTAGTTTTGGTGTCCAGCCAGTACTTTTAAATGCTTTGCACGTTCTCCCATCACAAAAGGCACCATATAAATGCAAATTTATATAATCAAATCTTACCGGACCAAAAGGAAAGTTTAGTTTTTTAAAATCTTCCCATACTATTGCACCAAAATGTTAGAGGGTCTTGTTACTCATTGTTTGTTTTGTGACTTCTGGATTTCCCAACTCTAAATATCAATGTGGAGAACAAACAATGCTGCTGAAAACCACTGCAGCAGTTTTGCACTGGCCAGCATCCAGCATGAACTCTGACTTATGTAAACATGGACTATAACTACAGATTAGTTTGTCAGATGAACTGAAAGTTAACATATCCACAGGTCCACACATTATGGAGTCCTGTAGCTCGGTGGTTAGAGCTTTCACTTTGTAAGCGAGAGCCCTGGGTTCAATTCCTGGCAGGGTGAAACGTTGGGCAAGTTTCCTTACTCCATATGTCTTTGTTCACGTTTCTGAAACACTGTCTGTCCAGCGTCTTGGGATGTCCACCCAATGTGAAAGGCACTATACAAATATAATTTTGTTGTTATTATTTACCTAGCAGTAAGGGAATAATTCCATTAAAAAAATTGGTCACTTAATCTACAACTGTTTGTTGCAATACTGTGCGTTTCTCCCATAATATACTGTACAGTTAAATTGCTTAACAGTACAGTATATATATCCGGTGACAAAATTGCAAAATATTGCAGATGCTGGAAATCTGAAACAGAAATCACTGGGAATACTTAGCAGGTCAGGCAGCATCTATGGAGAAAGGAAAAGTGAGTGTCTGTTCTGACAAAGAGTCCTGGACCTAAAACGTTGACTCACTTTTCCTTTCTCCATAGATGCAGCCTGACCTGCTGAGTGATCCCAGCCATTTCTTTGTATTCTGTGAACCTCTTTGAGACATCGCAAAGATGTGATCAGGCATATCAAATGCACTGATTATTATTATTTTTTTCTTCAGAAATGGATTTCCTTTCTTCAAAATATTTTTGAATAGGAAGGAAAGAGAAGGCCACAGTTTTTCAAAAATATATATAGTTGTTCCCTTCCTCCACATAACTGCCTTCCTTCCTTCCTTCCTTCCTTCCTTCCTTCCTTCCTTCCTTCCTTCCTTCCTTCCTTCCTTCCTTCCTTCCTTCCTTCCTTCCTTCCTTCCTTCCTTCCTTCCTTCCTTCCTTCCTTCCTTCCTTCCTTCCTTCCTTCCTTCCTTCCTTCCTTCCTTCCTTCCTTCCTTCCTTCCTTCCTTCCTTCCTTCCTTCCTTCCTTCCTTCCTTCCTTCCTTCCTTCCTTCCTTCCTTCCTTCCTTCCTTCCTTCCTTCCTTCCTTCCTTCCTTCCTTCGTCCTTCCTTCTCCTTCCTCCTTCCTTCCTTCCTTCCTTCCTTCTTCCATCCTTCCTTCCTTCCTTCCTTCCTCCTTCCTTCCTTCCTTTCCTTCCTTCCTCCTTCCTTCCTTCCTTCCTTCCTTTCCTTCCTTCCTTCCTTCTCCTTCCTTCTTCCTTTCCTTCTTCCTTCCTTCCTTCCTTCCTTCCTTCCTTGCATTCAACCCCCAGACGATCGATGTTCTGACAGCATGTCTGTCCGACATCGAGTCGTGGACGAGGGGACAACTCTTTTTCCAAATTGAACGTGAATAAGAACCGAGGCCACCTCCTGATTGGCTCAAGCCAGCCGCCTCCGCACGTAATCGGGGCGCTGCCAGCCTCAATATCCAGAGGTTGCACTCTCCACCTCACAAAAGCCAATCAGGAACCTCAGCAATCATGTTCGAGATCAAAAACTTTCCTTCCTCCCCTCACATTCGCAGCCTTGACCGGCACCGCCTATTTTCCATCTGCGCAACATTGCCAGGCTCCGTAATTATCTTACCTACCCGCCCGCGCTGCACCGAAAACACTCGTGCACAGCGCTGTACATCACCTCACGGCTGGACTACGGAAATTCTCTCCTAATCGGCCTCCCCAGTTCCTCCATTCATAGGCTGCAGGCCATCCAAAACTCTGCAGCCCGTGTACTATCCCGCACCCGCCTCCGTGACCACAGAACCCCCACCCTCGCCCGTCTCCACTGGCTCCCCATCCTCCAGAGGATTGAGTTTAAGATCCTCGTCCTCACCTACAAGGCCTTACACGGCCTTACCCCATCCTACTTAACCGATCTACTCTCCCCCTACACGCCCACCCGGACCCTCCGTTCAACAGGACTTGGCCTGCTCCAAGCCCCCCGCCCGAATCGCCCCACCATCGGAGGCCGGGCCTTCAGTTTCTCCGCTCCCACCTTATGGAATGCCATCCCTCAATCCCTCCGTTTCGTCTCTTCCCTTTCCTCTTTCAAGGCCGGTTTGAAGACTTTCCTCTTCGACCGTGCCTTTTGTTCCACCCCAAACTCTTTTACCTCCCCTTCGTGTTTCACCCCTTCCCAAACACTCCCCTCCCAGCTCGTGTCAAACGCCTCCTGTTCAGCGCCTTGGGACGTCCTCCCGACGTGAAAGGCACTCTATAAATGTAAATTGTTGTTGTTGTTGTTCCTTCCTTCCTTCCTTCCACACCTCTAACGCCAGGACTCTTTCACAACAACAGTACTATAACAACCTGTATGCATGGGCTCACCCTTAACAAACATTGTTCCTTCTCACTTTTAAATAGCTCACTCTGCCAGATAATATGGAACACTATGTTGCTAACAAAAACACTGCAGAAAATTATTAAATGTAAATTGGAGAGTGTTTAGAAGGATCAGAACTGCCTGCCATCAATCACCAAGGATGCAAGAGGTAAAACAAGCACATCGGCCTAAAGCATTTTCTCCTGTGATGTTCAAGGTCAACGCTTTGGGATGTCCACCCAACGTGAAAGGCGCTCTACAAATGTAATTTTGTTTTGCTGTTATCGTCATTCAGTACCCCTCTAAAGGGTATTTGTTCTAATTGTTGCTGCTGTATAAAGTTGGCTCAGTTCTATTTTAAATTCTGTATTGAAGCAACATGTCCACTTCACCAAGCCTTGTAACAGTTGCTTCCTGATTAAGTAATTCTTTCCAAGAATAGTTTGCTGCAACTTCAATGCTAAGATGCAGGTGTTTAAAATCTCTCATGTGAAAATCCTGCATGAAGGAATCGATGTAATTGCAAGTTGATGTCTCTGTTGTTGAATATATATTTTCCATGTTTGCACTTTTCACTACACATTGGGACGTCCTCCTGATGTGAAAGGCACTCTGTAAATCTAATTCTGTTGTTGTTGTACACCCTGAAACTAACACAAACTCACTAAGGCAAAAAAAAGGCAATTCTAATGACATCACACTGGAGCTTTAATTGATACCGAGAAGATTACACCCTTTTGAACCCTTAATTAAATGCTAAATTTCTCAATCCATTTTATATTCGTGAATCAGTCAAGTTTTTGAAACAGTGGCCCCACCCTACTTTTCAGACTGCAGCATTACTCAGAGAGGATAGATCACTTGGCTGGATATCCAGCCCCAAATTAAATGTATTTCTGGTGTCATTGTAAGAAATGCAAGTCAAACAGTGCTCCACAGGCAGCTGGCATTTTAGTTTGCTGCATTGATGATGAGAATAATAGTAACATAAGTTAGGCAGTCCAACCTCAGTTCACATATGACCGCAAACATTGATAATTATTTCAAAGGCTGACAAATGAACTCAGATATGCCACTCTGAAATTTCTCATAATTGACACTGGCTAATAGAAGTGAAATTTCATTTCCTGCATTGACATTCCCTCAGTTGGATGAGTGTAAATTTTGATCAAAAATAAGATTTTTTCAACAAAAAAAATACTTGTCATTGCCAGGTATATTAAATATTCTGTCGAGACATTATGATCAGTTTATCTTCCAAAGATTCTGTATCACAGCACCCCTATATTTCAAACCGATGATTTTTTGTCATTACAAAATTGCATAAAGCAGAATTAGCTGGAGTAGCAACTGAATTCATTTACAGAGGAAAGTATGCAGAAAACCTTACAAGTGTATATACATAAGGGATATCAAAGACGAAAAAGACATTCATTACAGCGTGAACCACTGACAAACCAAAATAAGTGAAATGACAAGGACAATAAATCTCAGATCGAAGAGGTCCAAAAATCTTTCATTGGAAACTATCAAGTTAAATAATCCTTCACTTGCGCAATCTAAATGGCAATAGTTACAAATGAGCTTTATGTTGTACACCAAACATTTCAACAAAAAGATTTTCTTTGCTGCAGCGGTCAAGGTTACATCATATAAACTATTAATAGACTGAGAAATCATGTGCAAACCTTACTGACTAAAATATTTGGTATTTTCCAGATCCATGGAAGCCAAACAGATTTTTTTTTAAAAAAAGTAACCCCACCTCAAACAAAATATGTTTGGCATTCTGCTGGTGGATTATCTTTAAATAATGTATCTGACAGTTTTCCTAGTATTAATACTGGGTGTTAGAAAGGTTAATTATTCTAAAATTGACAATAGTGAATCCGAAAGTGAGTAAAAACCAATGACTTACCTGAACATCATAAAGAGCTACAATATTCTCATGCTGGAGTTCCTAAAATGAAAAACAGAATAAGAATTGAAATAGGTGACTAAAACCGACTGGAATGCGGCCAATAGTTAGTCTTTCTGTTGCTGCCACTGAAAAAATGCAAGACTGATGCTTTTTACAACATTGTCAGGTAATAAAGATTACTTATTTCTTCACTGTTACCTGGTAACAGATTGTGTTTAAACAAGATTGAGGACAGCATCCAGCAACTAAAAGTTGTGAAGCATCTGCAACTATTGTAGTTATTAAATATTCAACCAAGAACATGTACAAAAAAACGGTACCTTTAATATCTTGATTTCTTTCCCGAGAAGGATTTGTGATTTTGATAAGTTTTTCTTGTTTATGCATTTTACAGCCACTTCCCAATCTGGTTTCTGGAGGAGAAACAAAGACATTATACTGCAGATGAGAGATCATATTTAAATGTAGTTATTATTGGATCTCAAAGTCAGCAATATTAGCGTCGCATTAATAAATACAGTACAAAGACTAAATTAATTTATTGTTCTACTTTAATGAGGCATAAGGTAAATCAAACATTTAGCACCAACAAAGTAGCATTAATTAATGGTGACTAACACAAGCTCAACTACATTCAAAAACATGCGAACAGCCATACTCCAGAAGCATTTATGGAACCACTAAACACACTGGGAAAATTCTTAAACAGAGTCTTTGGTTTATCTGTTTCTCCGTTTCTCCAAGTTTATGAGCTTTAGAAAAGATTTAAAACTGCGAATTAATTCAACAATTTATCAAATTCTGGATTCTCTGAAATGCGAAGAAAATAGAGCAAGCGTAGTCTCAGGTATATTCCTCCATTAGCTAGAAGAAAATAATAGTGTTGGGAGGACTGAGTATTTATACAACAAAGCAATAATGTAAATCAAGATTGTTTTTATTAAAATAAAATGACAAATCAACCATTGAAGTGGTGCAGTTTATAATTTTAAATTAGAAATTAAGTTAACATATCTGTAAGGAAGAGGCCTGCATATGTTTTATCATGAAATTCCAAAAAGTTAAACAATATCTCTCACAGCCCACTGATCAAGTAGAAGTTACTTAATGGTGTGGCTATGTCATTTAATATAACCCAACTGTATGATGCAGCAGTAATCAAAGTATACAATGGTAGGCCCTATTCCCAAATCAATTTAAGATTAAAATCCCCAGAGGTTATATTAAAGCCATATGCTGCACTGGTCATGCTGCATCTTTAATAATGTGTAGTTTCCAGTCATTGACATAGAGGAACATAGTGCCAATCCACTTTGCAGTATATTTTGTGAAGTGCTTTGAGGCGTCTCAAAGAAGTGATATCAAATGAACGAATTGTTAGAACATCCAGTGGGTTCTAGCAGCATGCAGAGGACAGCAATGTGACTGTGTCCCAGTATGCAATACACCAGCTAATACAAACTACAGCTTCAAAAGAACCTTGCAAAGACTTTACAAAAGGTATACACAATGCTTACTGGAGTAGAAAAAGTAAATTTCTCCAGTTACATCAGTTCAGTGCCCACCATATTGTCAAAGAGTTTTCCCAAAAGAAATTGTCAGCAGAACTTTACTACTGTACTAGTTATGCAAATGTCTTATGATTCTTATACAATTTTAACATGTCTGAAACATGTCATTTAGGGTTGTAAAAAGAACAGCTGCAGCCTCCAATAAAGTATATTCAAACCTGCGCTTCCTAGCAAATTGTTTAGGAAAGGGAAGTTTAGACAAGATACCACTTTTTTTTTAATATACGGAAACATACATACACACAGTAACAGACAGCTAGCATAGATTTCCAAAAAAGCTGGTTGAGGCAGAACACTGGTCGAAAAACTCTCCTTTTTTAAAACAAATTTATAAACACTCCTTCCTTATCCTGGAACATAGTTCAGCACTTTCCCCAACAAATGATCCCCTCAGACTTGTCATTTCAATTAAAAATTTAAAAAGACATTTTTCTGAAAGCTGGTGGTTTAATATCACAAAAGCAATTCCTCCCATCATTAGTCATTAAACAACTCTGGCAAAGGCAGTGGAAGAATACAGGTACCCCGCACCAACTGCGTTTTATTCTACCGCTAATTTCACTTATCCACGGTTGGCTCGCTGCGACAACTCTTGCTAACCACGGCAATGCATTTTGCTCAACCCTGGCTTTTCCACGGGTTTTAACACTAACACTAGCGTTTGGTGCTTGGACCCAGTTGCGATGTTGCAATCAACCAGCCACGATGTCGCCTCTCTCTTACGATTAAGGTAAATAGCATGAATCTATTGTCGCTTCTCCGCATCCACCCCCTTGGTGTCACCCACCACACCACCTTCTCCGCATCCCCCCCACCCTCCGTGTCACCCATCACACCACCTTCTCCGCATCCCCGCCCCTCTGTGTCACCCACCACACCACCTTCTCCGTTGATTTCTCTCTCTCTCTCTGTCTGTGTGTTGATCAACAACAACTTCGATTTATATAGCGCCCTCCACGCCGGACGGCATCTCAGAGCGCTTCACAATAGCGGATTCAGGGACTGAGCCAAGGGCAGAGGTAAAAAGGTGACCAAAGGCGCGGTTGAAGAGAAAGGTCTTCAGCTGGGACCTGAAGCTGAGAAAAGAGGGGGCAAGGCGAAGGTAGTGAGGAAGAGATTTGAGAGCCTTGGGGCACAGTTGCTGAATGCACAGCCACCGAGAGTGGAGAGGAGGATTCGGGGGACATGGAGGAGGCCAGACCCAGTGGAGCGAAGGCAACGGGAGCTGGTTTGAGGTGAGAGGAGGTAGGAGAGTGCAGAGGAGTGGAGGAATTTGAAGACAAGGGGGAGGATCTTGAAGTCGATCCTCTCTGGGAAAGGGAGTCAATGAAGTCTGGCAAGGACTGGGGTAATGGGGGAGCGAAGTTTGGTGCTGGTGAGTATGCGGGTGGCAGAGTTTTGAATGAGTTGGATTTTATGGATTGTGGTGGAGGGAAGACCGGAGAGAAGGGCATTGGAATACTCCAGCCATGAGGTGATGAGGGCGTGGACCAGGGATCCAGCGGCTTTTGGGGTGAGGTGAAATCGGTCAATCAGTCAGGCAGCCTCGCGGATTGCTGCAGATCCTGGCAGCCAATGCTCCCAAACTTACTCCCCGCATCCCCATGTTTTCCTTAGGGCCCTGGATTTTCCAACCGAATATTCATAGAATATTCCATAGAATATAGTCGAGACTATGTATTTTGTGGGCAAAATGTAAAAAACAAAGCAATAATTTGCCAGAAAATCACAGATGTAAATACAGTATGATTATTATAGGCTGCAGCTGCTCTTTTTATAACATTAAATAGTATGTTTTGGCCAGAAGTTAAATATATAAGAATTGCACAACATAAAACAAAAGTAAACTACTGTACATTTTTCGGGTCAAAGATAACAAAAAGAAAAATGAAGCATCAGAATATCCACTATAAAATTCACTCTCCAGCTTAACAAATTGACAAATGATAGGTTGACTATATTTCCATATGGTGGGAAGGCATGATAAAATAAAATTCCTCTTCTCCACCCTACTTTCTAACCTACATAAGATTTTTCTATATTACTCATCGGTCTCCAGATGAAGAGGTGTACAACATCAGTCAAGGTTAGCTTTTCTTTTCCCTAATTCGCAACTTTTACATGTCTTTCTTAATGATTTGGACACAGGATGTGGAGTAGGCCAGAGCCTCCGCTCAGCAGGCCACAGACCCCAGCCCACCCCATTGGCGGTAGACCTTTAGCCTCATTGCCCCCACCCGTTGGTACTCCATCCCACACGCCCTTCGCCTTCTTCTGTCTCTTGCCTCCTTCAAGCCACACCTCAAGGCCACGCCTTTGAGCATCCTCCTATCCTCCAAACCCCCCCCCCAAAAAAAAACCCTGCTCAGGTCCCTGACTATCCTTGGGATATCCTCCCGACCTGAAAGATGCCACGCAAATGTAACTTGTTGTTTATGTAGATAAGTACGTTCTCCGCAACCTCCGCCCTGCAGGCGTAATATCAACACCATTGCATACAGTACATTTTCTGCACATGAGCTACAGTACTATGCTGTACTGTTCACAGAAAGAATGGGCCACCCTAGCTTTAATATGCTAGGGTTAAACCTGGCACATATACCTTGCCTTAGTGTCACCAATCAATTCAGTTCTTGTGTATTTATCATGTGTTAGTCATATAAAATCTGACTTTACATAAGTCATATGTGATATGACTTACGTAGGTTTTCCATAACTCCTACTTTGCATAGGTCATATTAAGTGTTTTGGGACCAAATGATAAGATATATATAAGTTTTTTTGTATATCTGTATAGAATACAGTTTCTAACATACATTGGTATCATTAAAACAAGTGTTTGGCAAAAATATTAACATCTTTGAAACTGATCTGCTTTAGAAAGCACACTGCTTGAAGCAAAATCCAAATGATCTACTGATTTCCACACTGAGTGTAAGGAAACATCTCATTTTAGGATTGAATTGTAATTGACAGATATTTTCCCAAAACAAATGTCTTCCCCATCTGAAATCTCACTCCCACCCACCAGACCTTTTTACACAACACTCAATGGGTGATTTTTCTTGAGAGCAATTAGTTGCGAGTCAAGCAACTAGTAGTATCTAAATGACCATTTAAAATCAATCATCCAAAAAGACACTTGGGTGACCAAAATGGCTGTTAAATTACTTATTACTTATGACCCAGTTTTTACACCACCTGCATAAATCAATATTTCTTCTGAGTGTTGGGCTACTACCTCCCACACATATCCTACAACGGAGCTCAGTTTACTCCTAACATAAATCCTATTCAGAACTGTTGAATTATACAAACAAATTAATCTTGAGCAGAAATGTTTTTTTTTTAAAAAGTAAAGTATAAATCCTTATATTTTACTCCCAGATTAAACACCATCTGTGGGTAAGATCTCTGCCAGTGCCATTCTGACCCTTCATTCGCTGTAACCGTGAATGACTCCTCTCTCACACTTGCCTTCCATATAGAGGCACCTTGCTTCTGTTTGTTGCCATTCCACTACAATACAACTGAGATCATAGTTGAATGGAAAGTGTAGAACTTGCATCTTTGATTTAATAAGCTTGTGATTGCTTAGGGGGAGATTTGGAACAAACAACTGGAATTTATGCTTCCAATAGCTCCATCACTTCTATTGTGCCTGTTCCGTGGTTTCAACCTGCTGTATCCACTGCACCCTTCAACATTTAGAGCTTTGAAATAATTAGTGCAGTATAGTGTCTGAACATATTGTTAGGGGTGGAAGAAAGATTAGTTTTCCTAGAGTTTAAAGTTAGAGTTAAAGCCAGGCATGTTTCACATAATTAGGAGCACTGTTATTTGGCAAGCCTGTCTCCTCAACACTTGGAAGTGAGGACTTGTCCTCAATCCGTATGCGATTCGAGATGATGATGGTAGCATACTATGTACAGTAGTACTGTACTGCAAGTTAATATTATTGAAAATTATGAAAAAAAGTTTTACATCAGACATTTGTTGTATTAAACAAAACCTGCTATGTTTGCTCCTGATGTTACAGTATTATTTTCCAGCATTATTGCAGTGGCATCGATAAATGTATTTTCAAAGCTTTTCGAAGTAGGAAATTCATTGCCACCATCAAATCCACAAACATACCCCGGTATTCAAAATCTGCTCCCCTGCTTACGGTATTTCCATAAAGTGTGGCCAGGAAATATAGAAAAAAGTGCCAGCATTAAAATAACCGGCCGTACAATTTCCTTAAGACTTTCGTAATCTTAAACCCACCGCAGCAAACCATAAACTGGGTCAGGCAATTTACAGATGACCCGGAGACCTTCAATTCATTTTGAGGTGTCTCCACCCCTTTGTAAAGGGTAATTTGGAGAAATCCAGAATAAATCTAGATCCTCCACAACACAGTACTGTCAGTGAAATCCACAGGAAGCCGTGTACAGTATAAAAACCATTGGGGGCAGAGTGGAGAAGGAGGTGTTGGGGAGGAGGGGGAGGGAAGGGGGGTGAGGGGGGGAGAGAATGTGAGAGGAGGAAGTTGTGATCCTTCAATTCTTGTCTGGAAATTGACACCGGTTACCAACCGCCCATAGCGACAGACACAGACACTGACAGCAGCAGACAGAAGGCGATTTGCACCACAGCACTGGGGGGGAGGGGGGAGATTACCCCCCAAATAACCACAGATAAGTAACAGTAAAGCAAACATTGACAAAGGCAAGACAACGCACACACAAGGACACACACACACTTGCCCTCAGTTACCCCCTCCCCTCCCCTCCCCAGCAAGTAAACCACACTGACAAGACTTGTTTTTGTTCACAGATCTGGCCAGATGGCGGGTTTGCATGAAGATGGTTCACTGACAAACCACATTTGTTAGCAATAAAAAAATAGCACTATAACAACGACGGTGTTTTTTTTGTGTGTGTGTGTGTGTTGTGGTGGGGGGGGGGGGGGGAGGAGGGGGGTTGGGGGGGGAGAGAGGATTGTGAGATGATTTGCAATGGTTCAACCCATTGTGGACTTGTGGCGATGTTTCTGTACACACGGGCGAATAAAAACACACACACAAGACGTTTGTAAAGAGAATATATATATATTTTTTTTTAAAACACGACAGCCGCCCATCTCCCCCCCCCCCCCCCCCCGCCACCCCTTTCAAATTACCTTCCTGTGGCGGCCTTTAAAGACCACAGCAAAGGCTCCGTGTCCTATGAGATCTTTCCTGTTGTACTCGAAATCCCCCACAACCTCCATAACAAGCGGCGCTGCGGAGGGGCTAAGAGGAGAGAAAGGGCGACACTAAAGTAACGGCTGGAGAGGCAGAGGTCGACGCTGCCCGGGTGGGGGGGACGGTGGCTCCTTCCTCGTCGCTCGTCAACACGTTCGCGTCGCCAACCCCGAGTTTCCCGACGGTCAACACTAACAGCAGCTCTGAAGAAGAACAAGAAGCAGAAACAACAAGAGAGGAGGAGGAGGCGGCGGCGGCGGCGGCACCAGCAGCGCTCCCACCATAATCCCATTCCACGGTCGCTTGATTCTTGTTCATGCTTTTTAGGAATAAACTTTTTTTTAAAAAATACGAAAAAGTAATAATGGTAAATGAGTTAAATAACGAGTTTCGGGCAAAACGGTGAGCTCTAGGACATGATGCGGCGGTTTATTCTTGTTTCTTTTGTCATGATGACAGCAGCTGACGGCCTTTCACACCCTCAGCTCCCACCTCCGAACCGCTGACAAACAGATGACAACAAACCAGCGGGCTCTTTCTTTTTATACCGCCGCAGCGCACCCGCCCTCCTCCGCTGTTTCTTCGTCGTCTCTTTCCGCCGCTTGGCGAAAGAGTGCGCACCTTTCCCCCCCCCATCCCTAACCGGTTCTGGGATGAGTTTTGACCACCCTTTCCGGCACCGTTGGGGCAAATGTACCGGCGGGCTGTCGATTGGCAGCGGCACTGTCGCTTGACACGTTTATCGATAAACAGTTATTTTTTTCTCTTCTCCCCCCCCCCCCCCTCCCCCCATGGTGGCTTCACTTGTCAATTCAAAAAGCCGTGTATCACTCCGCCCGCCGCGGGCCTGGTTTGTTTATGTGTGACTCGAAAACGACTTACTCACTCACCGTCCGTCCTCCTCCTCTTAAAAGAGGCCCACGCCCGCCAACTGACGGTTCGTCGTTATCCAGTAGATGACCTCAGGCGTTTTGAGCAGGTGAGTGAGGTGGGGGGGGGAGGGGTGTCTGTTCATTGTGAAATCAGGTTGAGCTGCCCCTCTCGCAAGAGCGTTTATAATAGAAAAAGCAAGTGAACACGTTAACTCGTTCTCCGCCATCGCCGCGGAGCGAGATTTGTTTTTTTTTGAAAGGAGACAGTCGGTGTGTCCCGTCTTTTCCTGTTTGTGTGTCTGTCTGTTTCTCTGTGTGTGTTTCTCTCACCCTCTCTTCGTGTCTGTCTCTGTGTGTGTGTGTGTGTTTCCCCGTTTGTTTGTGTGACTCTGTGTGTAATTTCTCTCTTTGTGTGTGACTCTGTGTGTGTAACTCTGTGATTGCGTGTGTAACTCTGTGTGTCTGTGACTGTTTGTGTGACTCTGTGTTTGTGTGTGACTGTGTTTGTGTTCTCTGTGTTTGCGTGTGTTTCCCTCACTGTTTGTGTTTGTGTGTGTGACGTTCCCCACCTTGTGCATCATTTCCGTCCCTTATGTAAGTTTGTAAAAAAATATATAAAATATATATTTTTTTAAAAAAGCCTGGGCTTTGGGCGGCTGGGAACAGCTGCCTGCTTCATGGGTGTGGGGTGGATGGGTGAGGTAAGGATGGCTCTCCTGAATGATGCAACAAAAAACTCACATTACAATTACAGGGTGACCAAAAAGTCATAATGACTATAATAATAATCCTTGCATTTGTTTATAGACCCCCATCATGTCTAAAGCTATTTAGGTGTCAGCAAGAGATCCGGTTCTTCAAGGAATAATAATAATCCTCGCATTTGATATAGCGCGTCTCAAAGCGCTTCATAGAATATACTGCAAAGTGAATTGACTATATTTTGTAGGCGAGATTGCGCACAACAGTGACCCACAAGCAGTTGTGGATTGGAGTGGCCACTTTATTATTTTTTTTGAAGGAAAGATTAACACTGGATAAAGCGATCCGCCGATCAACTGATGACCGAGTTCCTACCGACCGCTAGGTAAACAGAGACATGTGGAGGAAAGAACTTCCCCAACATTTTGCCCTGCCAGGGAATTGAACCGAAGTCTTTTCGCTTGTGAGGTGAATGTAAAGTGGAGTGACTATTTTGTGGGTGACATGAGGCAGCCGATTGCGCACAGCAGTGTCCCACAAACAGTTGTGGATTCATTGATCAATCTTCAAACCTTCATATTGTTTTTAAAATTAGAACATAAGAATATGCTAGGTGAAAGAAGACCAAGGTCCATCTAGTTCGCCTTCCACCATCCTGGCAGTTGCTTGACCTGTATAGAAACGTTGTGATACCATTACGATGGCTAATGAGTCTGAAAGAAATTATGATTTGGTAAAAATTGGGCAGTTGAAAAATAAGAAAATTGATTGTCATGCAATTGTGGAACTACTTCTCTAATAGAAATACGATAGTGGCAGCACAACGTCATTTTGGGGGAGTTTTTTTTTCTAATACAATGATAGTCCATCAAAGATGTTCATTACTGCATTATGTTTCTGCATTTGATGGCACAGTAAATGTTAAAGATGAATAAAGATGTAGATGGCCTTGAACAGAGCGAACCTTCCAGCAAGATTGGTCAAAGTGTCATACATCTGCAGTGCAGGGAGCAGGCAATGTGGCATCCTGCAGTGTAGTGGTTGGAGCACTCGTCTCACAAATGAGAAGGTTCGGTATCCAGGCAGGGTGAAACGTTAGGCAAGTTTACTTACTCCTCGTGCCTCACTTTACCAGGCAGCAAATAGGAACCCGGTTGTTAGTCGATTGGCAGATCGCTTTTCCTGGGAGATAGTAATGCCTTATATATATATGTATAATACATACACAACAAAATTGTACTTGTATAGCACCTTTGGATGTCCCAAGGCGCTGGACAGTTTCAGACCTGAGCTTTAAAAATTATATGGGCATTTATCGTATCATTTTGAAGCACTTTGAGACTCCTTGAAGATGTGCTAAGGCGCTATATCAAATGCAAGGATTATTAGTACATGATTATTGTTATATTACAAGGCAACAATGCAAATTCTGAGTGAAACTTTCCCAAATCAGGTCATTTCCAGGTTTGGTGATATAACTTGGCCCTCTAGATTGCCAGGTGTTTCTGCCCCGATAACTTTTTGTAGGGTAATTTAATTTGAAGTCACTGGTTTATCAAAATTGGCCACAATCAATAATGGTGCTGAAGGACAATATGCAGTTATTGGAATGGCTGTGAAGTTTATTCCACACGAAACATTCAGGAAAGTAATCAAAAATTACATTACTCGTTACTGTGAATGTAGACATCCAGGGTATCTTTCCGGTGTTATTTTTAAACATTAGTTTATTTAACGTAACAGCAAAGTCTGTACTTTTTATTTTAAAAATTGCACACAGAACACTGAAGAAATAAAGTAAATATTATTGAAGTAAATGGGTATCACAACTTGTTGGTCACCCTATACATGTCTGGCGCAGTGGTAGCAGTCGCCTGAGTCAGAAGATTACGGGTTCAAGTTCCACTTCGGGACTTGGCGTCACATACTGATACTCCACTGCAGTGCTAAGGGGGTTTGCATTGCCCGAGGTGCCGTAATTTGGATGAGACATTAAACAACAACTACAACCATGTTGGCTTGTTCGTGTGGACGATAAAAGATCCCATGCTGCGTTTCGAAATGAGAAGGGAGTTTCTCTTGATGTTCTAGCAATCCCCCAAATAAACTTAAGTCACTCACTCCATTGCAATGAGGGACATTACTGTGAGCAATTTCCGGCTTCCTTTCACCCACAAAATGCAGTCAATCCATTTTACAGTAAGAACAGGCTTTTGAGAAGCCTTGATGATGTCATAAGGTTCTTTTGTCGAATACAATGATTATTATAATTATACATGGCATTCTGCTGTGGTTCTTTGTGTGCAAGCAGAGGCATCGTTTGCCCTCCTAGGGCTTTATGTAACGGTTCGGGAATGGAAAAGGCTGTTTTATTAGACGTTGATACTACCAACTTAAGGACGTGACAAATGTATTGTATAAAAGCAGATTGAGATCAATTTACCAGGAAAATCTGAAATCCTTAAAACTTATTGCTGGATCAGGGCTCAGGGCAATCAAAATAAGTTGTCTTATTGACCTGATAAGTGGTCTTATTTTAAATATGAGTGAGAATTTTTTTAATGCAGAGTGGAATGCCCTGCCAGGAGTGGTAAGAGTCAGAATCCACATTGGCCTTCAAGACAGAATTGGACAAACTTAAATAATCAGTTACATGGATACAACAACTTGCTTGGTTGGTTTAGGTGGGCAAAAAGTTTAAATGGGACTGAAATGGAATTTGTTCAAAATTCATTCACTCCCTGGCACCTCCTTCTCTCTCTCTCTGACCTCTTCACTCTCCAATCCACTTCCTGGTGCCTCCATGTTGTTGTTGAAAGGATTGCTCTTGGAAGGCCAGATACAATCGGTTGAATGGTCTTCTTGTGTGCCTTAAACATCTATGGTTCAATGTGTGTCCCTCCAAGCAGAATGAATGCATTTGCACTACCTATCTTGAATGCGGGTCAGTTTTAAAGGATTCTTTGACAGAATTTGTATTGATACAAGCAACTATGTTTTAAAAGTAACCATGATCTCTACTGTAATATTCCCACTTGGGGGTGTCCTCCTGATGTGAAAGAATGCTATATCAAATGCAAGGATGACATCTTAAAGCCTTGAGTCAAAGGAGAATTGTCTCATTTACACTTCTTTATTCGGTTTGTTTTTAGACATCAGCGATATCCATCTGGGATGGCACTGTAATGGAATTCACTGTGTAAATCTGTTTTATTTTTAATGTTCAAATAAATCTACTTCTCAAAACAAGTTCAAATGTTGTGGAGAATTGTAGCATAAGGGTTGATTTCACCTTGTAAGTTCATAAGTAGAAAGGTCATAAGTAGAAAGTTCTTATAGTGAATGATTGTCTCCTAAATACAATAAAATTACATATATAGAGCGCCTTTCATGTCGGGAGGACATCCCAAGGTGCTGAACAATCAGGTCGGGACCGAGCAAGGGAGATGGGCAGGATGGGGGGAGGCAAGGAAGAGAGTTGAGGGGCGGGAGAGTTGGGAGGGTAGCAGAAGGCACAGTCGAAGAGGAGGGTCTTGAGACTGGCCTTGAAGGAGGTGAGGGAGCGAGGCGAAGGGACTGTGGGATGGAGTTTCAGAGTGTGGGGGCAGAGAGGCTGAAAGCTCATCTGCCGATGGTAGGACGGGGCGGGGAACATGGAACAGACTGGAGCCCGCTGATCCGAGGGATTGGGGAGGTTCATAGGGGGACAGCAGGTTGGAGAGGTGGAGGTGCAAGGCCGTAAATGGCCTTAAAAATGAGGTCGAGGATCTTAAATTCGATCCTCTGAGGGATGAGCCAGTGGAGCCGGGCAAGGGTGGGAGTGATGTGGTCATGGAGCTTGGTGGATGAGGACACAAGCTGCAGTTTGTGAAAGGAAGAACCAGGAAGGCTGACGAGGGAGTTTCCATAGTCATATATACATGTATATATTCCACATGACACTATTGTTAGATACATTGAAGAGGCAATGAGCATTCCGTGTACACTATTCCATAAAAGATGTGAGTCTGTAGCACTCTTGCCTCTTGAGTCAGAAGGTTGTGGGTTCAAATCCTAAATCAAGACAATGTCTACTCAACAATCCAAGAGGAAGCTTTACTGTCCCAAATTCATCCTAGACCTGGAAGTGAATGGGGCTTGATTACAACGAGGCCTTGTACGAAAGATGTCTGACAATTCAATGGTCCTCCAGCATTGCCAGGAGTAAGGTTGACACACTCCCACACTCCAGTGTTCTTGGTCAAAGAAGAGAGAGATGGGAAATTTCATTTTTCAAAATAAAATTGCATTCTTACCATAGACAAGTGGATCTGGAATGTTGCTCACAATTGTTTATAGTGACCTATTTGTATTTAAAAATAGGAAGATAAATTGAGTTATAATATTGCATCATTCAATACTCCTAATCCATTTTTTCTTACAATTTACAACCTTTTTACACAATACATTTGACTTCATTTTTATAATGAAGTTATCGCACTGAACTCATCGTGAGTTTTCTTCTACTCAATGGAACTTATTTTGTTCAATACTGAAAATCTTGCATTGTGTGGATGGTATTTTCTAGGTAAAAATACACTTTCTTCCAAATGGAGAACTTATTGTGCGATTATCGTCTCCATCTGTAAAACACAAGGAAAAGGTGCTGCTCAAACGAAAGTCGGTTCCAATCGCACACATTTACAAAGCTTCGAATTTCCTGCCATTGCTGGCAGCCACTATGTTTGAATGTGAACGAGATAGGTCACTTAATCCAATCATTCACTTATTAAAGCACTAGAATTGTCTTTAGGATTATGCCTAACGATATTGCTGCCAGATTATGCTAGAATAGATTTTTTTTCCTGTAATTCCTTCAGTTAAAACAATCTGATATTTATTTGTTCAGGTGAATGTGGTGTTTGGCATGTGAAGGTGGGTTCACGAGCCAAATGAGACCAGGAGTCAGAGCTTTTGCCTTTTTAAAAAAAATTGAATTGATTGATGGATTAAAATGCATCTCTCGTCAGACAGTACGAAAGACAGTATGAAAAACAAATTATTGCTAATTTCTGCACCGTTACTACAACAACTTTGATTTATATAGCGTCTCAGAGCGCTTCACAGTCGCGGATCCCGGGACCGAGCCAGGAGCAGAGGTAGAAAGGTGACCAAAGGTGCGGTCGAAGAGAAAGGTCTTCAACTGGGACCTGAGACTGAGAAAAGAGGGGGCGAGGCGAAGGTAGTGAGGAAGGGAATTCCAGAACCTCGGGGCATAGTGGCTGAAGGCACGGCCGCCGAGGGTGGAGCGGAGGATTCGGGGGACATGGAGGAGGCTAGACCTAGTGGAGCGAAGGCAATGGGAGCTGGTTTGAGGAGAGAGGAGGTCAGAGAGGTAGGGGGGTGCAGAGATGTGGAGGGATTTGTTACTCTCTGGAAGGCTGTGACACTTTCACACCCCACAAGGTCAGAGTATCTTGCTCTGACAGCTGACAAATTACGGTCTTTACCCAGGCACATTGTTTAAGAGAAATGATAATCATACCATTGTAATAATCCCTCAAAAAAAATTGGTCATTTCAATCTACGACTGTTTGTGGCTGCTGCATTTCGTTCACAAATATACAGTCAATCCACTTTACATTCTATTCTGTGAAGCACTTTGAGATGTCTAGAAGATGTGAAAAGAACTATATCAAATGCAAGAATTATTATTATTATTTGATAAGCGTGCTTTTCAAGCCTTCTAGCCGTATCAAAATGCTTCACAGAATATACTGTAAAGTGAATTGAATCTATTTGTGAGTGAAATGCGGTAACCAATTGCGCACAGCAGTGTCCCACAAACAGTTGTGGAATGAAAATGACTAATTAATTATAGATTTTTTTCCCCTCCCCCGAGGGATTATTCTTAGGCGTGTGGAGTAAGGAAATTTACCCACGGTCTCAACCTGCCTAGAATCAAACCCAGGTCTCGCTTGCAAGGCGAGTGCTCTAACCACTGAGCTACAGGACTCCACTAAATCACTGGGTAGTAATCTGGAAAAGGAATTTTAACTGATTCCTCATCCACACACACCCCTCCTGCTCCCAAATCAGAGGCTCTAAATCTATTTGTAATCCCTCACACAACAGGAAATAAACATGTTACTTTCTGGTGTATAAGGCATGTACTAAACTAAGTGAAGCTCAGCAGAGTATATAATTGATTCATTTTCAGATTAAATGTTAATTTCATGCTTTATCACGGATATCTACTGCATATCCACGGTAAATATGCAACTGGTAGACCTTAATCGTTATTACAGAGATGTAAGCTGCAGTGAGCTGCAGTAATTGCAAAGCAAATTATCACTGGAGTTCACATTACATGCGTGTTGCTAGAAATTATCCACTATATGGATTGCTTATTGCCATACTTACATTCTCAACACTTTGTCCTTTCCTCCACTCGCGACCCTCTGACCATCAGGACTCCAATCCACTGCATATATCTGAAGGTGAAAACCAGGAAGATGTTAGCTTGTGAAACAGCCAGTTGGAGCTAGTCATGAGCTAACGGATGTAAGTGTTCCAGTGGTCCTTAGGTCACCACAAGTACAGTGCATTCTGGAATGTAATCAGACCCTATTATAAGGCAGTGGTTTACACCCATGAAGCCAAATATCGCTGCACTGTTACAACACGGGGTCCTATGAAAATGATGGCTTGCAGGATTAATAGGAGCTGAGTAGGAAGAATCCAGCTACCCAAGCGACTAACCTTCAAAGTCCTTCAGGCTGGCTGGTCTGTCATTAGCAGTGGAGTACTGCAGATCCGGCAAAACAACAACAAAACTGCAATTATAGAGCGCCTTTCATATCGGGAGGATGTCCCAAGGCGCTGAACAGTAGGGGGGAGGGAGAGGGAGGGGAGGGAGAAGCCACGATTGAAAAGAAGGGTCTTGACACGGGCCTTTAAGGAGGCAAAGAAGGAAGCTGTGGGATGGAGTTCCATAGTATGGGGGCTGAAAGCCAAGCCAATGGTAGAGGTGGGGACATGGAGCAGACCGGAGCCTGCTGAACAGATGGGGCGGGCAGGTTCATAGGGAATCAGCAGGTCGGAGATAGGAGGGACCAAGGCTATGAATGGCCTTGAAGGTGAGGACGAGGATCTTGAATTCGAAACTGGGAACTGGACTACCAACATAGCCAGAGTATTGACTCAGTTCTGATATCCATGCTCAGCAAGTAATCCTGGATCCAGCACAACTCTTAAAGGGACTCCCGCTTACTCCCTCCCCAACTCAAAGGAGGATTGCTACATTATCAATACATTTTTTGTGGCAAAATCTGCTTGTTTATCTTTCTATCTCCATGCCCTTTTCTCGTCTCTATAGAGGTGAAAGTATAACACAGCAAAACAACTTAAGCACTCAAAGCTCCTCTACAAATTAATTACAGTGCCATTGATTTTGTAGAACTGAGAGGATAAGCAGGTAATGCCATTCACGAGGATAAGAAGAGGATAAGAATTCATTTTAATTCAGAAAATTCTTCTTTTCATTCACAGATACTATTCATTTAATAGATACTGTTAAAAGTATCTCTGAGGTCTAAAGTTTTTTTCTAATTATAACATTCCTTGCATTTCTCTTACATACAGTATATTCAGTCAATTCACTTTACAGTATATCCTGTGAAGCGCTTTGAGATATCTAGAAGATGTGAAAAGCACTATTATCAAATGCAAGGATTATTATTTTTATTATATTTGATTTAGTGACTTATCACATCATTAAGACATCCCAAAGCACTTCACGGGATATACCATAAAGTATGCATTTTATGGGTGTACAAGCAGTCAATTTGCGTAAAGCAGTATCTCACAAACAGCCATACAGTGAGTGATTGGTATTATTCAGGGGATTGTTGGCCAAAGCCAAAGATAAACCTTTTCTTTTCAAGAGATTTTACATATTTAATGTTTTGGTTCAATGAGAAGCCTCTTCCCTTGCTGACAGCAAGAACACTTAATAAATTGAGGGCCACTTACCTCATCTGCGTGACCCGGAAGATCGAAGAACAGTTTATGCATCTTCACATCCCACACCTTCAGGGTGCTATCACTGCTCCCGCTCACCAGAAGCCGACTATCGGCTGACCACGCAATCTGGTACACAGCTGACACGTGGCCTCTCAGAGAAGCCAGGAATCTATAAATTAGAAGTTGACAGATGAACATTTTGTGCTTGATAATAATAATTATTCATGCATTTTGATATAGCACCATATCAGTCTTCGACACGTCTCAAAGAACCATCGTGGCAGCTATTTGCACACAGCAGTGTCCTATAAACAGTCGTGGATTGTGGGGCGTTGTGGGGAAACTGCAGCCAATGTAGGCGGGCTTGCTCCCATTCTCTCTACAAATTTTTGTCAACATTGCTATCCAGCCAACATCTAGTCAGGCATATTTTGAAGAAGACTGGCATCCTTACTTTCCAGATTTGCCATCCCAAAGTTTCACTGATTTGTCGAATGATGCACTGGCGATGAGCCTGGTGTCGGGGGAGAAGCAGACTTCGTTTATCAGGGCTTGGTGTCCTGTCATACGCGCCAGGGGTTTCTTATTCTCTGCAGGTGTCCAGAGAAAAAGGGTGAAGTCATCTGACCCTGAAACTAATCTCTCCGCTCCCTCACCCTGGGGAAAAAAAAACAGAAAAGGTCAACAGGATACATGTATAAATGCAGATATCCATAGCAAATGGCTAGATCTGATACAGAATGTAGCATTCTTTCTGTGGTTAGCTTGATTTCCTCATTCTTAGAATCTTACAGCACAGAAGGAGGCCATTCGGCCCATCATGCCTCTGCCAGCTGTTTGAAAGAGTCCCACTCCCCTATTCTTATCCCATAGCCTTGCAAATATTTCCTTTTTAAGTACCTATCCAATTCCCTTTTGAAAGCCATTATAGATTCTGCTTCCACCATCCTTTCAGGCAGTACATTCCAGACCGTAATAACTCTCTGGGTTAAAAATATTTATCCTTGTCTCCCCTCTAGTTCTTTTGCCAATTATTGTAAATCTGTATCCTCTGTTTACTGACCCACCCGCCGGAGGAAAAAGTTTAACCTTATCTACCCTATTAAAACCCCTCATAATTTTGAACATCTATTAAATCTCCCCTCAACCTCCTCTGCTCTAAGGAGAACAATCCCAGCTTCTTCAGTCTCTCCACTTGATTGTATTCCCACATCTCTTGTATCATTCTTGTAAATCTTTTCTGCACCCTCTCCAAGGCCCTGAGATCCTTCCTAATGTGTGGTGCCCAGAATTGAACACAACACTCCAGCTGACTCTATTGACTATATTTTATGGGTGAAATGCGGCAGCCAATTGCGCACAGCAGAGTCCCACAAACAACAATAAATGACACTTGTATAACATTCCTAGTCAGAAAGATTTCCCAGGACACTGGACAGTCAGATTGCATTGGAACTGAGCTGGAAGTTGGGGTCAACGGTGTGGGGTGGGGAGGATAGATGATGGAGGTAGGAGTGTAGCCAAAAGCACGGTCGAAGAGGAAGTTCTTTAGACAGGATCTGAAGGAGACATGAGGGGGTGAAGCGGAGGGATTGTGTGATAAGAGTTCCAGAGCATCGAGGCAGAGATGCTGTTTCAGGTTGGTGTCCGCCAAGCGGAGGGAGCGAAAACACCGTTATGAGATTAGGAGATGTGCAGGAGTGGTTAGTGTTGACCTTTTCCTTTGTCTCTCTCTTCTTCATTATGACATTTAATCAGTCCCCCTCCCAAAACATAGGTGATAAAGTCTTAGGGTCTTGTGGATAACTAATCAAGACCATGTGCCAGGCTGGATGTCTTCATTTCACAGCCATTTGCTGCGAGTGTATTTCAACATCATCACCCCTTAATCAGCAGAATAATAAATGAATATAGAGGCCTCTGCTCACAAAATGACTTGTGTGTGGTAACCTTACCCGTACTTGATCATATCTCTGCAAAGCTTTCTTCTTTAATTCTTCCACTAAACAAGGAAAAAAAAGTCTTTAAAGAAAATGAAGAGGGAAATTCATCAATGCATGGAGTTAGAGCATTCGCCTTACAAGCAAGAGATCTGGGTTCAATTCCAGGCGGAGTGAAACCTTACACTACATGCCTCATAATGAGAAACAAGTTCAAAATAACGATGAGTGAGAGGCTTTGTGCACATTGTTGATTTTTCAATTGTTATAATCTTAATCTCTGCATTTAGTATGTTTTATGGGGAACGATTTTCACTTCTAGAAGAGATTACAGAACACACAGTCATTACACTTTGCAGTATATACTGTGAAGTGCTTAAAGATAACCTCCCGATATGAAAGGAGCTATATCAAATAAGTGTACCAGAACTAAAACTTGCTATTTCCTGTATCCAAGACTCATAATCCACTACTATTTATCAATATGCTTGACACACCCTTTTGCCATTTGGACAGGCAGACAATCTTTTTCCCCTGACCCAGTTTCTTTCTCCCCCAACGTTTGCTCTTTGAACAAATGCTTGACTTTCACAAGGACTTCCCTGCGGCAGAACATCTGAGATTGCGAATTCAGCAGAATGAGGCGAAAATCAAACCTCTTTCCACTGCTCCCATGAGTACTAATTAAGTGCACAAAATGGAAGTTAACTCCACGATAACACTCCCGACAGGTAAGTACTTACTCAGACACTTCCTGGATCTTAAATTATTTTAAATTTGGTGTCATTTACTCAACTCCTTTGTGGAGTTGAGTAAATGAACATCCACTGAAGTGAAGTACAGTAAAACCCTGTTTATCCAGTCCCGATCAAGCTTACATCACTAGCTTCCGACTGGGAGCCTGAGGTTACCTACATGGGTCATTGTTGTCCTTCGGAACAATTGTAGCTTCAGCTGGTTCAAAAGCTGCAGTTCGCAATACATAATCGGTGCTGAGTGCCATTGTGTTAACCCAGTGAGCGTGGCCTTGCAGCGTTCGACACAAAATTCCCTGCAAGAAATTTCAAATTAGGGATTTTTTTTAAAAAGGGTTCATAAAATACTAATTTACAGTGACAACCAATTCAGAGGCTGTGCATCAAATCAACAGCACAACATAGCAGCTCGAGGGACGCTCTCTTTATTCCTTCTCTTCCCTCATCGCCCACACAAGGCTACCCTGAGGAACTTTTCCCACTGTTTGGAATGCCCTCAATATCCAGATTGTTCTCCCAACACACCGTATCTCCACATTAGGGCTATTTTGTTTTCTTCTTCTAGACTGTGTTTGTCTGAACTGGAAGCAATACAATTGATTAGTCATTGTAAAACATTATCCATCACCTATCTCAAATACCCCATACAATATTTTTAAAATCTACAATTAAATAAGTGCTTGCCTTGTTCAAGCTCCACTGGCTCCCCATTACTGAACAGGTCGATTTCAAGTTCCTCATTCTCGTTTTCAAATCCTTTCATGCCCTGGCACCTCTGTGATTCATTTAAACGCAAACCCATAGCCTCCACTCAACTGGCTCCAGCCTTCTGCGTGTCCCCCGTGCTCTCTTTTGTACCAATCGGTGGCTGCGCTTCCAGCCACTACGCCACAGAACTCCGGAACACTCTTCCTCTATCCCTCTGCCTTGCCCTTTCCTTCGCTATTTTCAGGTCGTGCCTGAAGACCTTCCTGTTCATCCATGTCTACAGTCACCTCCCACTGTCTCAGTGTAATTCTCCGCCGCTATCAAGCACTCTGGGACGCTGCCCTATGTGAGAGACTCTATACAAATTCAAGTTGTTGCTGATTCCAGATCATTTGCGGAAGTTTAATCCATAAAGTCTTATGCAAGGGGATGCAAGACTCCTGTATTTCCAGTTTGCTACACACTCTCATGCCCAAGTTTTCTAATCTTACAGAATCAGTGTGGATTGTTCGAAAGCATTCAACGGAGCAAGAGGTTGAAATTTTAACGGCTTGTCACCGTTAACAAGCACAGCGTATCCAACCAACACAATCACCAATCCTGGCATCAGGCACCCCAGGAACTTGTCTTTAGAAACAAACTGATACTCACATTTTCAGCCTTCCATACTTTTACGGTCCTGTCTTGTGATGAGGAATAGATGAGACCATCACCCCCCCACTTCACACAGGTGACAGACTGTGTGTGCCCAGTGAGGATTTTTTCAATTTGTCCCAACACGGTATCCCAGATCCGGATACTGCAGTCCTTGGATGCACTGACGAGGTACCGACACTGTGGATTTCTGTTGATACAAAACAATATTTGCACCTTTATAGCACCTTTCACGTTTGTAGGACGTTTGTAAGGCGCTAAACTTCCTAATAACCTCCTCAATCATTCACAGCATCTCAAGCAATCCAAATTTTGAACAGTTACTCAATGAAATGTAGTTTTCTTTGCATTTCATGGAGATGAATATTTTTAGAACAGGCGGCATTGAGAGAAATAAAGATATAGCTCAAAGTAACACCACCTTGGAATTGCACCAATAGAAGTACAAGGGCAACTTCAATTTCTCCCTTCTCAGTAATGACCCAAAGATCCATTATTCACTGAAAATAAATTGAGTTTGCCACACAATAACATTGGAAGTACTTCAGAGGTCATGTTGCCTGATTATTTATCAGGTTATCACTTATGAGTTCTAGCATCAAAATTAAGCCATTTACAACAGAGTAGTCCGTACTTGCAGTGTTCTGAACTAACTACTCGTCAATTAGATTTTAATACTAATCTCGGGCTTGTGTGAATCACTCACATGTGTAGAGGTTCCCAACAGAGATACGTGATCCACTTAGTGTGTCCTGTTAGAGCTCTCCCGATCTGGGTGCCTGTGATGGGGTCCCACAGGAATATCTGAAATCACAAGCAACCGCGCAGAATTACCCCAAGGTAGATTGGATTTTATAACCAGAAAAAATAAACGTGTAATCATACATAGTAAATAGTAACCAGAATAGTAACACTAGAGGGCACAGCCTGCGATTGAAGGAGGGTAAATTCAGAACAAATCTATGGACACGCTACTTCAGTGAGCGAATAGTGAAACTGGCTCCCGAGGAAGACGGTTGAAGCAGGAAGTGTTGATTCTTTCAAACACAGATTAGATAGTTTTGTTTTTGGAAATAACATGATGGGTAGTTCAGGACATATGTGCAAGGAATCGGCAGGAAGGTGGAAGGCGAATTAGATGGGACTGTGTGTTTTTTTCCCAGTCTGGCATTTTTAGCCTCTGATATATCAGAGGTGTTCAATAGTGTGAAAAGCGCTTCGCTAATGTAATTTGTTGTTGTTGTTTATATCAGTGCTTTCCCATGTGGCAAGATCCCAACTAACCAGCCAGTGAAATGCTGGTACATATATTACAACATCAACATGCACATTCTGACAACCCGTGATAAAATTAAATATAGTTAAGACTTTCAAGAATATTTAAATTAATACCTGACTATTTTTGCATCCAGACGCCAGCTTTCTCCCATCTGGGGACCAGGCTATGCTTAACACCCAATGCGTGTGCCCTAAAGGAAAGAAATTAAACCGGTTTCAGAAACATTTCGTCAACAGCATTTGTCTTTGTTCCAGCAGTGTCGGTAAATCCAACATTGTTTGCTGGGAACTTCTAAATTAAAGCTTAAACAGAAGAACACAGTGAACTCCTTCAAGTTTAATTGATCCCAGTTGCTCGGATTGACAATACATCTTTCCAATTATTAGCTTAACAGGCTCAACACTGTACATCCTAATATCAGCAGTGCTACTCTCAATTATCTCTGTAAGAAATCTTCGGCAATAAATAAAGAAAAATAAAGAATTCAGGTAGCACGCCAGTTGCTGAACACTGAATTAGTAAACACTGCGTACAGATGTAAAATGAACAGAATGTTTGAATGAAACTTGCCTTTGGCTGTGAATTGTGGAGTTTCTGTTGTCAGATCCCAGAATCGCACTGTGGTGTCCCCTGATCCACTCGCTAGATACCTTCAATATCAGAGATCATGTGTTAACACTGAGCAAATAACTAAACAAATCATAAATGTTCAAGAGCGACGGTTGAGCCTAAATAACTCCATTTATAAACATTCAATGGTAATAACGTTACCAATAACGGGAATTTTAACACCAAGTTTTTGTTTCATCAAAAAAATTAATTAAACAATTATTAATAATGACACCACCAAGCTGAAGAGTGGGAAGGACGGACAGATAAAAATCAAGCAGTAATAGTGAGGTGAAAGCAAGCCATGTGAATGAAAACCTCAAGAGTGGTTGAGAAAGGGAAGCTCATGAACAACTGAATTGAAGCTAGATAAAGAAATCTAAAAGACAGTGAGCAAGGAGTTTAAGACCACTTAAAGTAAATCAGTATAGGAACCAACTAAAACATGCTTACTTTCCCGTGGGACTGAAAGCCACAGAAATAACAGCCTCCGAGTGACCCTCCAATGAACTGGTGCAGCGTGTCACAGCCCGAACACGAAACACTGCCTGTGGCTGATAAATGATGTCCAAAACCTTCTCGGTCTCCAATTGCTGCGTTTCCAGGGTCTTCTCCAGTGAGATTAGTATTTCTGTTTCATTCACGTAGAAGGATAAAGGCACTGGGTCCTCCTGGAAAAACACATTATGGGAGGGGGAATACATTACATTTCTATAGTTAATTGCTCTCCTGTCACAAGGGCAGGATGAGGACCCACTATTGGGGTCCTGGAAAAAAAGGCCTTAAGAATGTGGGCAGAAACAGATGGATGTGGATCCAACACAACTGTTCTCTGCTCTATATCTCTCTTGACAGTCCAACCGAGGTCAGGAATTCAATGAGATTCAGGGTGAATCACACAATGCCACTGAGAGATACTAGTCGTCTAAAAGCCGACATTCCCTCATGACAGCGTCCCATCAGTCTCTGAGTTTCACTCAAAACCAGGGAAATGAATGAAGTAACATTGACGGTGTCACCTCAAATCATTAACCCCCTCCATATTTTGTTTTATATGTTAAGTGTTGTGGTGCGAAAATTCAACAGTATACGATTACAGCATTTAATTGATTTGTTTTTACCTTTGGCAAGAGAACATTGCAAACAAGTTGTAGTTTATCGGTGGTAATGTCAACCGGAACATCAAAAGGTGTCCCCAGAACTTCCCCAGCCTCATCCTTGAATTGAACAAGCAATCGTTGAACGTCTTCTTTCATTGTGGAGCACCTTGGGACGTCCTCCCGATGTGAAGGGCGCTCTATAAATGTAATTTTGTTGTTGTTGTTGTTGGGAGCCCTGTGGAATACAATGAAAGAGAATGAGTGCTGTTCACAGCACATGCTGTATGCACATGGTATTATATTAACAACCAAACACGACTACTTCAAGAGAATCAGTGAAGAACACAGACAAGGAGGATTTCCAAGGTCAGTAATACACATTAGCTTTACCTACCATCTGTCCAGATACCAGAAACAAAACCACAAGTTCTAATATGGAATAATACACATTAATCTCAGTCACGTTCTGTGTTTATTGTGTTTTTAGTGGGCCTAGCATCAGCATATTTTCAATGATGAACGAGTGTGGACTCTAAACTGAGCTCCTGTGGCTCAGTGGTTAGAGCACTTGTCTTGCAAGCTAGGGAGACCTGTGTTCGAATCGAGGCAGGTCAGGGCGAAACTTTGGGCCAGTTTCCTTACTCCACATACCTAATAATAATCCCTCCAAAAAAAAACACAATAATAAAATTGGTCATTTCAATCCACAACTGTGTGTGAGTCTGCCATTGGCTGCCGCGATTCGCCCACAAATATGTAGCCAACTCACCTTACAGTGTATTCTGTGAAGCGCTTTGAGACGTCGATAAGATGCGAAAAGTGCTATATCAAATGCAAGGATGTGAAAAAAGAAATCAGTCACTGGTCTATAAATAACATTAGCCAGAATTAATCTGTAATTAATTCTCTGCCACACATCCTAGTGTCAATGTTAAAGGTACCAAATGATGCAGATAAATGTTATCATCTTGGAAGGTAACAGTTACCGTAAACATATTAAAGTTTACACTAATTTACCAGTTAAAGGTAACAATGATCCCTGGATACAATGATGTTTCCACTCCCTCACTCACTGCTCACACTCACTCACTGCTCACACTCACTGCTCACACTCACTACTCACTACTCACGGCTCACACACTACCCCACTCACTGCTCACACTCACTCTCTCACTCACACGCACTCACTGCTCACACTCACTACTCACACTCACTCACTGCTCACACTCACTCTCTCACTCACACGCACTCACTGCTCACACTCACTTATACTCATTCCCTCACTCACTGCTCACACTCACTCCACTCACTGCTCTCCCTCCCTCACTCACTGCTCACACTCACTCCACTCACTGCTCTCCCTCCCTCACTCACTGCTCACACTCACTCCCTCACTACTGTACACTCTCTCCCTCACTAACTTCACTCTCACTCACACACACTCACTCACTCACAGTCTCACTCCCTCACCCACACACACTCTCCCTCACTACTCTCACTCCTGCTCCCTCCCTCACACTGACTCTCTCAGTCACCACTCGACCACTTACTCTATCCTCCCTCAGTCAGTCAGTCAGTGATGTACCCCTCCCTGCCAGGCCCTGAGTTGGGGGCTTCTCTCTCTCTCTCTCTCCGGGCCGCCCCCTCCCCCTCCCCTTCACCACGCGGGCTGAGCAAACTCCGGGCTGGGCAAGAGTCTCCACCACAACCAGACCAGCTACCGAGAGCGCCCTCTGCCGGTACTGCCGCGCAACGGCAGCTCACTGTCACTAATAATAATAATGATTTTAATCACAGTTGCATTTAATATTTGTGGAGCTCCTGTGGCTCAGTGGTTAGAGCACTTGTCTTGCAAGCTGAGGAGACCAAGCTGGGGAGACTTGTGTTCGAATCCAAGCAGGTCAGGGCGAAACCTTGGGCAAGTTTCCTTACTCCACACACACGCCTGATAATAATCCCTCCAAAAAACCCACAATAATAAAATTGGTCATTTCAATCCACGGCTGTGTGTGGGACACTGCTGTGCGCAATTGGCTGCCGCGATTTGCCCACAAATATATACAGTCAATTCACTTTACAGTATATTCTGTGAAGCGCTTTGGGACGTTGATAAGATGTGGAAAGCGCTATATCAAATGCCAGGATTATTATTATATAATAATGTTGATGCATTTGATATGACCTGCTCTTTCTCTCTCCTCATGGCAGTCCTCGCTGCCTCCTCGTTGTCCCCCTGAATCCTCCGCTCCACCGTCGGCGGTCCTGTTTACAGCAGCTTTGCACCAAAACTTTGGAACTCCCTCAACCCCATCGCCTCACCCCCTCCTTCCCCAACTTCAGGTCTCGCCTGGAACCTGGAGACCTTTCTCTTCGACTAACCGCACTTATGGTCACCCTCCCCCCCCTTTCCCCCCCCCCTCCCCCTCTCCCCCTCCCCCTCTCTTCCCCCCCCCCCTCTCCCCCCCCCCCCTCCCCCCCCCCTCTCCCCCTCCCCCTCTCTTCCCCCCCCCCCCCCTCCCCCTCCCCCCCTCTCCCCCTCCCCCTCTCTTCCCCCCCCCCCCCCCTCCCCCTCCCCCCCCTCTCCCCCTCCCCCTCTCTTCTCCCCCCCCCCCTCCCCCTCCCCCCCTCTCCCCCCCCCCTCCCCCTCCCCCCCTCCCCCCCGGCTCGGCTTCGGGCTCCGCGGTTGTGAAGCGCTCCGATGGCGGAGGCCACCATATAAACGCAAGTTGCTGCTGTTTGTTATGCGCGCAAACTTGTCTGATCTGGGAACGTTAAATGGTGACGATACTGTATTGGAAAACAAATGTTGTCTCTAATTAAAAGACTTGTGTTTAAAAAAAAAGGTATTTGCTCACTGATGATGATAATGATAATAATAATCACATTCGATATTGTGCCTTTCGCGTCAGGAACAAACATCTCAAAGCACTTCACCGGTGGTACTGTAAAATGTGGTGTCTATGTATTATGTCAGGAAACACAACCGCCAATTTGGGTACAGCAATGGCTCACAAACAACAACAAACTTACATTTATACAGCGCCTTTCACGTCGGGAGGACGTCCCAAGGCGCTGAACAGTCAGGTCGGGACCCAGGCAAGGGAGAGGGGCGGGAGAGAGTTTGGTGGGGAGGGAGAGTTGGGAGGGCAGCAGAAGGCGCGGTCAAAGAGGAGGGTCTTGAAGGAGATGAGGGAGGGAGCGAGGCGAAGCGACTGGGATGGAGTTCCAGAATGTGGGGGCAGAGAGGCTGAAAGCCTGTCCGCCGATGGTAGGGCGGGTGGGGCGGGGGACATGGAGCAGGCCGGAGCGCTGCTGAATGGAGGGGCCGGGCAGGTTCATCGGGGGGACAGCCGGTTGGAGAGGTGGAGAGGGCAAGGCCGTCAATGGCCTTGATGGTGAGGACAAGGATCTTGAATTGGATCCTCTGGGGGATGGGGAGCCAATGGAGAGAGAGCGAGGGTAGGAGTGATGTGAGCTGGGTGCGGGTGAGGACACGAGCTGCAGCGTTCGAGATGATCTGCAGCTTGTGGAGGAACCAGGAAGGCCAATGAGGAGGGAGTTTCCATAGTCGAGCCTCGATGTGACGAATGGGTGGTCAAGGCTTTCAGCGGCCTGGGGGGTGAGGCAGCCGCGGAGTCTGGTGCTGCTGCAGAGGGGGTGGGAGGCAGTGCTGCTCGTGCCGCGGATGTGCGGGAGGACAACTTTTGGGTGATTTCATCTTCAAAAGTCGGCTCTACATTCCTGTGTTTGTCAACTCCACTCGGGGCTCGGCTCCTCACACACTCGGGGACTCGAGACTCTGCCCCCCCCCCCCCCACACACACACCCACACACCCCCACACACACCCCCACACACACACCCCCCACACACACCCCCACCCCCCCCACACACACACCCCCCCCACACCCCCCCCCACACACCCCCCCCACCCCACACACACACCCCACCACACACCCCACACCCCCCCCCACACACACACCCCACCACCCCACAGCCCCCCCCACCCCCACACACACACACCCCCCCACACACCCCCCCCACCCCACCCCCACACACCCCACCCCCCCACACACCCCCCCACACACCCCCCCACCCACACCCCCCCACCCACACACCCCCCCCCCACACACCCCCCCACCCACACACCCCCACCCACACACCCCCCCCCCACACACCCCCCCCCCACACACCCCACCCCCCCACACACCCCACCCCCCCACACACCCCCCCACACACCCCCCCACACACCCCCCCACACACACACCCCCACCCCCACCCACACACCCCCCCACACACACACACCCCCACCCCCACCCACACACCCCCCCACACCCCCCCCCCCCACACCCCCCCACACACACACCCCCCCACACACACACCCCCACCCCCACCCACACACCCCCCCACACCCCCCCCCCCCCCCACACCCCCCCACACACACACCCCCCCACACACCCCCCCCCCCACACACACCCCCACCCCCCCCACACCCCACCCCCACACACACACCCCCCCACCCCCCCACACACACACCCCCCCACCCCACACACCCCACACACCCCCCCACCCCCCGCACACACCCCCACCCCCCACACACACACACCCCCACACACCCCACCCCCCCACACACCCCCCCACCCCCCACCCCCACACCCACCCCCCCCACACCCCACCCCCCCCACACACCCCCCACCCACACCCCCCACCCCCCCCACACCCCCACACACACACCCCCCCACACCCCCACACACACACCCCCACACACACCCCCCACCCCCCCCCCCACACACACCCCCACACACACACCCCCCCACACCCCCCCCCCCACACACACACCCCCACCCCCACCCCACCCCCCCCACACACACACCCCCACACCCCCCCCCACACACCCCCCCCCCCACCACACCCCCCCCACCCCCCCACACACACACCCCCACACCCCCCCCCACACCCCCCCCACACCCACACACACACCCCCCCCACACACACACACCCCCCACACCCCCACCCCCACCCCACCCCCCCACACCCCCCCCACACACACACCCCAACCCCACACCCCCCCCACACACACACCCCAACCCCACACCCCCCACACACACACACCCCAACCCCACACCCCCGCAGGCAACCGTGCGCACACCCCTTGGTTTGGAAGCCACTGCCCTTCAGTGCTATGCTATCTACCATTGCCGTGACCCGTACACAGATAAGTACCACTTTGGTTACACGCCAGAGACATATCGGCAATATTCATTCAAGTGGAAACAAGGGAAGGAAATGCACATTGTAATCTTTGCCAGTGGGTGGCGGGGTTCACTAAGAATCTTTTGTTATTCCTTGACAACCTACTGCGAGATACAACACATAGACAGACAGACAGACAGACAGACAGGGGCTCAGTCCCATCTGGACTCCCACAGGAGACTTGCAACAAGATGAATGACGAACAGACTGAGCTAAAAGTTTATTTTTTCCCACACCTGCGGGAACTGGCCATCAAGTGTAACGACGGCAAGTCCGTCTCCTGTCTCTTCGCCTTCCGTTAACAGTATAAGGGCAGGTTTCAATTAGAGCTTTTATATATTAAAAACACACACACAATATTTATAGCTCCTCTCATAGTCAGTTGGGTAGATTGTGGCACAAAAACAAGTCATAAAGACTGAAAAGTGACAGATTCAAGCCCTGATCTAACTTATTTCGTCTCAATGGGGTTGACTGTGTCAGGCCCTGTGACTGTGTCGGGCGCTGTGACTGTGTCGGGCGCTGTGACTGTGTCAGGCCCTGTGACTGTGTCGGGCCCTGTGACTGTGTCGGGCCCTGTGACTGTGTCGGGCGCTGTGACTGTGTCAGGCCCTGTGACTGTGTCGGGCGCTGTGACTGTGTCAGGCCCTGTGACTGTGTCGGGCGCTGTGACTGTGTCAGGCCCTGTGACTGTGTCGGGCCCTGTGACTGTGTCGGGCGCTGTGACTGTGTCGGGCTGGCTGGGTTGGCAGCACTCTCTCCTCTTTGAGTCGGAAGTTATAGATTCAAGCCCGGAGTTGGGGCTTGGAACCCCTATAGTCTAAACTGACACCCCAATGAAGGACTGGGGCTGTGCTCCACTGTCGGAGGTGACATCCTTCGGATCAGACGATGGACTCCTAATCCCCTACCAACCCGCCAGGCTCCGGCTTACTTCACCCCCACCACCCCGCCCGCCCCACCATTGGCAAGCAGGCCTTCACTCTTTGGAACTCCTTCCCGCAGTCCATCCCCCTCTCCCACGCCTCCTTTAAGACCCAGCTCAAGGTCCTCCTCTTCGTCCGTGCTATCGATCAAACTCCATCCCTCCCTGACCCCTATCCTAGCTCGGGTCCAAAATAGTGTCTGTCCAGTACATTGGGATGTCCTCCCAACGTGAAAGGCGTTATATAAATGTAATTTTGTTGTTGTTTATGGTACATCCTGAAGCATTTGGGAATGTCCTCCTGACATGATAGATGTTCTACCAAATGTAAGAATTATTATTATTACAGTTCCCTTCATTGCCCTGAGTCTGTCTGTTCGACATCGAGTCCTGGACGAGAACGAACTTAGGGTTGAACGTCAACAAAGCCCTCTTGATTGGTTCACGCCAGCGTCTTCACACATCAGACACTGGCAGCATCAACCACCATGTTTTCTCACTCAACCTCACCAAGCCAGATCCTCAACTGTCTTTCCTCCTCCTCATCAAAGCCACGACCCGCTCTGCCTTCCCTCACCTCCGCAATATTGCCCGACTCTTGTCACTACCTCACCCCTCAGGCCGTTGAAACCCTCACTCATGCCTTCATCACATCCCGGCTCGACTATGCCAACATCCTATTTGTCGGCCTTCCCAATTCCTCCCTCCACAGACTACAGATAATCCAGAACTCTGTGGCCCATGTCGTCTACTGCTCTAAACTTCATGATCCCATCTCCCTCATCCTCGCCCACCTCCATTGGCTCCCCATCACCCAGAGGATTCAATTCAAGATCCTGGTCCTCACATTCAAAGCCCACCATGGCCTCGCCCCACCCTAATTCTGCAACCTCCTAACCCCCTGCTCTCCGCTCAGCAGGCTCCAGCCTACTCCATGTCCCCCGACCCACTCACCCCACCATTGGCGGGCGAGCCTTCAGCCACTCTGCCCCCAACCTCTGGAACACCATCCCACAGTCCCTCCTTCTCGCCCCCTCCCTGGCCTCCTTCAAATGCCGCCTCAAGACCCTCCTCTTTGACGGTCCCATCGGTCACTCCAAATCCCTCACTTTCCCTCCACCCTCCCTGTCCCTGACCCGAGCTCGGATCTAAAACATTACTGTCCAGCACCTTGGGACATCCTCCTCACGTGAAAGGCGCTATACAAGTGTAATTTTGTTGTTGCTGTGGGTTAGAAAGGGGAAAAACAACCAGTATTCCTGCTGATATCACTGTTCATTGAGCACTGCTGAAAGGTGGGTAGTTATGAGCAAGATTGGATTTGTCTGAGGTACTCCAGCAATGGAGTAGCCTACTACACTCGTTGTCAAAGTTCACGCACAAATAAATGGCCACAATGAAACTAACATCCGTGAAATTGTAGCAAAGAGAAAAGAGGAGTGAAAGGTTCTCATTGGAAGTGGATTTGTGGAGAGAGCAAACATTTGGAGGCTAAACTTTTTTTGCACCAATACAATAATGACGGTTACATTTGATTTAATAATAATAATCCTTCCATTTGATATAGCACTCTTCACGTCTTCTAGACATCCCAAAGCGCTTCATAGAATATACTGTCGAGTATGTTACTGAATTGACTGTATATTTGTGGGTGAAACTTGGCAGCCAATTTTGCGCGGCAGTGTCCCACACACAGTCGTAGATTGAAATGACCAACGTATTATTTAGCACCTGAAATGCCCAAGTCACTCTAAAAGTGCTTGAAAGGTAATTGACGTCACTGTATTTTTACACCAAATCGCGTACACCAAGTACTAGGATGGTGCCAGGATTGAGGGACTTCAGCTATGAGGAGAGGCTAGATAGGCTAGGGTTATTCTCTCTGGAGCAGAGAAGATTGAGGGGAGACCTAATAGAGGTTTATAAAATCATGAGGGGTTTCGACAGGGCAAATAGAGAAAAACTATTTCCACTCGTGGGCGAATCTGTGACTCGTGGTCACAGATTTAAAATAGTTTCAAGGCGAAGTAGAGGGGAGCTGAGGAGAATTTTTTTCACTCAGCGAGTTGTTCGAATCTGGAATGCATTGCCTGAAAAGGTGGTGGAGGCTGATTCGATAACAACTTTTAAAAGGGAATTAGATCTTTATTTAGGGAGAACAGGTCTATTAGGCTATGGGGAGCGGGCAGGGCAGTGGGATTAAATCGCTCTTTTCAAAGAGCCGGCACAGACTAGATGGGCCGAATGGCCTCCTTTTGTGCCGTAAAATTCTATGAATCTATGAATCTATGAATCCTCGGTCATGAAGCGAATGCTCAATTTGTATAGAGGCTTGTTGGCCAAGACGCCAGGAAAAAAAATTCCCTTTGCTTTTCAAATATTATTATGGGATCCTTATCCGTCCACCTGAACAAGCAGATTAAGGAACATATTCTCAGGCAGTTTGTGGGACTGAATAGCATTAGCTTCACAAGAGCCCAGTCTAGTTTAGTGGAGCTGATCTGGGATACATATAGCCCCCAAGTGACCCGCAGAAGACTTTTTATTGATTGTTGCATTCCAACAGAATGAGCCCCGAGTAGTTCCATTCAACAGGGGAGTCAAAAAGTCATACTCCAGATCCTTTTGTTTATTTCTATAATGGTAATCCTTGCGTTTGAGATTTATTTTGAATAGCAGAGCAATCCCAGTGAATGGTTTATTTAATTTGGCTACTCTCTACCTCCCATTTCCTCTTCATGTTTTTTTTACCCTTTATGTAGATAACTATACTCCTCCACAGACAAGGGTAAATTGGTGTGGTGATCTCGGGGTTTCACATTGGTGTTTAAATTGGTAAAGAGAGGAGATTGTGCTCCTACAATTAAAAAAAACTTGCGTTTGTTACGTGGCAATGTATCATGCCTAACTTCTCCCAAAGAGCTTTCTGTAATAAGCAGTGACTATGTATTTGTAGGTGGAAACACAACAGACAATTTATAATAAAAATAGCAATAATTCTTGCATTTGATATAGTGATATAGTGATGTTTTGAACAACAACGTCCCAATTGTATCTGGGGATTTCTCGACCAGGAGTCAGAGAGAAACTCTCTTCTGGTTTTGAGTAGCGCGCGGGATCTTGAACTCACAACCTTCGTGGCTCGGAGAGCGAGAGCGCTTCAGATCGAGCCAGGCTGACACACGTGGAAAGTTGAATTTCAGAATCTGCGTTTTAATAATAATGTTTGCATTTGATATAGCATTTTTCACGTCTCCTAGAAGTCTCAAAGCGCCTCACAGAATGTACTGTAAAGTGAGTTGACTGTATATTTATGGGCAAAACGCAAAAGCCAATTGTACACAGCAGTGCCCCACAAACAGTCGTGGCATGACATGATCTATTTATAATTTTTTTCAATGGATTATTATCATGCGTGTGGAATAAGGAAACTTGCCGAAGGTTTCGCCCTGCCGGGAATCAAACCCGGGTCTCTCGATAGCAAGGCAAATGCTCTAACCACTGAGCTCCAGGCACCCACAATTTGCGTACAGCGATGTCCCGTAAACCTCAGATTAACATCTCAAAGGCAGCGCTCCCCCTGCACTGCGTTCGGCCTGGCCTGTCATCTTAGATTGCGACCTTAATGGTCTCGACGTGAGACTTAAACTCACAACCTTCCAATTTGGTAGCGAAAGTGCTTCCAACTGAGCAGGACTGTGTATTAGTGCATCAATACGTTGTGCACTAATGGAGCGGTAGTGTCTACTCTGAGCCTAATCTGTGCAGGAGATAGGAGAGTGTTCTTGCTGTCCTCACACGGAGAGGGGAACACAGCAGATCTATTCATTGCAGCTGCTCCCACGCGTCCTCTACTGGCCACTTACAAAACATAAACTCAGTTAATACTGTAATGTCAAATAATATAACAATCGCTGCATTTAATGCAGCACCTTATCACGTCGAGACACAAGGTGCTGCACAGGGATCACTGGAAAGTGTATTGACTGTACGTGCAGGAGGTAGTTTCTTTTATGGGCCTTTTAGTGGCTTATGTTTCTTTTAGTGGCTTATTATGCTGCAGAAACACACAGAAAACAAACATGGAGTAGGGTGTCCGCCTGCACCATGTCATTGCATGGTGGGATTGGCTACCACTGTGTGTGTCAGACTGCGTGTCTGCGCAGTGGGTCGCTCCCTCTCCTCCGAGTCAGAAGTTTGTGGGTTCAAGACGCATGTTTGGGACTCGGAATCACAAAATCTACACTGGCGTTCAACAAGAACAACAAGAAAACTACATTTATAGAGCGCCTTTCACGTCTGGAGGACGTCCCAACACGCTGAACAGTCAGGACGGGACCCAAGCAAGGGAGAGGGGCGGGAGAGAGTTGGGAGGGAGAGAGTTGGGAGGGGAGGCAGAGAGTGGGGAGGGCAGCAGAAGGCACAATCAAATGCAGTGCTGGGGATGGTTACACGTTAAAGGCTGTCCTTCGGGTGAGATGTTAAACCGAGGTCCCAACTGCCTGTTCAGAGCCCGTGGTACAATTTGAAAAGAATGGCAGTTTCTCCCGGTGTCCTGGCCAACAATCCCCCAAATAAAACTGGTCACTCATTGCGTGGCTGTTTGGAACATCCTCCCGACGTGAAAGGTCGGGAGGATGTAATCAATGTAGTTTTCTTGTTGTTGTTGTTGGGTGTGGGACACTGCTGTGTGCCGTATTTCTCCCACAGAATGTACAGACCATATATTTACAGTATAACCTGCGGAGCGGATCGAGGCATCTCAACAACCTGTTAAGGCACTACTTCCAAACGCAAGGGCTTATTATTTTTATTATGACGATGACGTAGGGAGGCGAAGGAGAGGGAAGAAGATTAGGGAGAGTAGATCTTCGCGCAAATGCTTTTACAAGTTACATTCCTGAGATCTCTTTTCCTGGACGTTTCAGGAATAGATTGTTCCCTTCAGGAGACTGAGCATGTAGAGTGTTCATGGCAAAACACATATAGGGGAGTGTATGATTCATTGATGGACAAGACCTGACGGCATTGCTTTGATCCATACTTTTATGTCCTTTTATATTTTCAAAGTTGTGTTGCAAGTACATCTGTGACACCCTGTTTCCAAAGTTAAATGGATAGCATTGGTCAATAATAACAATTTGCATTGATATAGCGCCTTTCACGCAGCGCAGAGCCTAGACAGTCTGACCCCCGAGCCAGGGTGAGAGGGAGGGAGGGGGGGGGGGGGGGGGGGGAGAGTGACCCTAAGCACGATCAAAAAGGAGGTCTTTTAGGCAGGATTTGAAAGTGGTTAGGAGGGCGGAAGGAGGCAACTGTGTAAGTGCACTGTGGAACCTTGGGATTCTGCTCACTAAGCCTCTCTCTGAGCCTCGGTTGGTCCCGAGGTATAATGGGATAGAATCTGGCTTAAAGTGGAGCACAGTCAGGCGGTGCGTTTGCACTTTGTGTGTAGATGTAGCTCGAGGAAGAGACTGCGTCAGGTCTGCACCCAGGGGGATCTGGATACATTCATTCATGAAGCCATGCTGCCAGATTTCTCTGGGAGCCGCTGCCAAAACATGCATCTGGCGGAGAGGAAGGAGCCAGATTCACCAAGAGACTGGGCAACCAAAGACAAGAAATACTTTTCCAAAGATTTAACAGTGAGGACTGTAATTGACCAATTAGTTCAAACACTGTACGTTTGGAAAACTGACAAGTTGACAGTTTGTTGTGGCTGGGATCAATAACCTAGATTCTGGACTGGTGACCCTTATCATGGACAAACCGATACTTTCTTAACTGTAAGGTTTCACAGGAGTGTTAGCGGGTTATTCAGGGAGTGATTGCAATCAGGTGACATGTGGTGTGGAAGGCAATCTAGGAATGAAATGTCTGTTTTATTCTTGCATCTCAATCCCAAGAAGCAATGTTAGTGTCAAGTAACGCAGCCCATGAGTTAGGCTAGTCAGTGAGTGTGAACAGACGATTCAACCAGAAGGGATGGTTGTGGGGGTGGAGGGCCAGCTTCTAAAATAATAAATGGGAACAATCCAACTGAGAATTTTCAATCGTGTTATAAATTATGAGAGCCAAGACTATGGATGTGACTTGGAGGGATGCTTTCACTCAGGTTTGGGGTCTCTTGGTGTTATGAAGGCAGTGATCATTCAGACGATTACTGGCTTAACAAAGACCTACATTGTCAATACACTGGGCTGTTGAAACTGTGGAACGCTCTCCCCTTCAATATCTCCGCCTTTCCCCCATTCTCTCCTTTTTTCAAGTCACACCTAAAAATCTTCCTCTTTGATCATGCTTACAGTCATCTCCCCCCACTCCCCCCCCCCCCCCCCCCACCCCACCCCCACCCCCAGCTTGAAGTCAGGCTCTGCCATTATTAAGTACTCTGAGACTCTACCCTGTGTGGAGGGCGCTCTATACAAGTGCAAGTTGTAGTTGTTGATGAAGGACTGACAATTCTGACCTTATCACTGGAAATTTATCCAGAGACAATTAGCTTCTGAGCACTGGTAAATCTTTCCCAAATACCTTTTGAAACTGCTTGAAAACACCCGTGTATTGTTTGTATCTGGGCCCAGGCTGGAAGATTGGCAGTCAACTGACTGGGGTCCAATTACCCTGGACCAGAGTTGCTTTGCAAATAGAGTCAAACTCTGCTGTAAGGGGGCCCCGTTGTAAGACAGATTCTCCTGTAAGGAAATTGCCCTGAGGAACCTCAGAGCTTGAATCAGGGCAGGCCAGGCCAGGTCAGCTTCCCGCATGCAAAACAAAATCTTTTCTCTCCTGCTCAGGAAGCATCTGGTCTCCACTGGACTCTGCCCTCACTCCAACGCAGTTGATATTAGTTAAACGGAGAGCCTAAAGCAGCCAGTTCTTCGACACACTACCACACAATGAAGCTGCGTCGCAGCACCTCTGAGGAACGATTTGGCGTGTGAAATATCAAGAAATACCAGTGTGGGGAGAGGGAGAGGGAGAGGCACTGGCAGCACAGAGCTGGAGAAATACTTAACGAGTTGACTTAAACTTGGGATAAAGTGGAGCAGAAGGGCATGTTTCTCTTCGGGGAGTGGGGGGGTTAGAGAAGCCAAGTCAAAGGTGCCAACAGCAAGCAGCCTGCCCTCGCTGAGCATTCAATGAAAATTTGATGCGAGGAATTTTGTCAACGCCTCGTCAAGCAGAAAGCATTCGGCAGCTGTTTGCTTTGCTTCAGATTAGAGTAGCTACACCCTACATATGGAAGTGGTTAGCGGTGGAGAAAAAGGGACGTCTCTTTCCACCTCGCAAAAAAAAGCAGAAGGAAAACGTTAAAGAAAGTCCTCTCTCTCTGTCAACACGGTGTGCAGAAAGGGGGTCGGCCACCCCTCCTGATTCATTCCAGTCGTTTTGGCAGTGTTGTGGGGGAATTCTTGTATGTCTGCGTTTAACCTACAGCCCACGGGGTCAACTCCTGTTGTGCAACAGCTGGGATTAAACTGTGTGGGGAGAAAGTGCAGCGTTTCCAACTTCAGTTGCAAGAGGCTGTGGGTTTGACAGAGGTTCCTTTCGCTCCCAGTCGTTTCAGGTGCTGTCGCCGTGAGAGCGGGTGAGCGTGCGAACCCTACGATGTTCGTAGGGACTGTCTTAGTGCTGTGGGGGCTGCGTTTCTTCAGCACAGCAGCCGCTGGGAGCCTGGCTGCAGCTCCCCTGACACCGATTGACAGCAACACTCTCACCAGAGAGCTCACCGTCCCAGATTCGGAGGAAGACTACATTGAGTTCGACGAATTCTCCTACGAATATGATCATTACGGCTTTCCAGAAGACACCTCGACGGGAAAAAGGCAACCGGCGGCTACCAACTCCCCGGATTCCATTCGGAAAAAATTCCGGGGGAGATCTCGCATTCAGCGTCTGTCCGTAATCAACACTGACTTTGCCTTCAATTTCTACAGGAGCTTGTTGAGGTCTCAGTTGGGATCAGGGAATGTTGTCCTTTCACCTTTTGGGCTCTCTGCGATGATGGCAATGATTACAGTCGGGGCGGCTAACAGGACCCGGGACCAGATCCTCCACGCTCTGGGGTTTGATATGTTTATCAACGCCAAGTCGGGTTACAGCAGGGAGGCGCTGCATGATGTTTTCCATAAGCTCACTCACAGGCTTTTCAAGCACAATTTCGGCTACACCCTCAAAGATTTCTCCGGGGTCTATGTCAAAAAAGGCCTGGAGATCAACAAAGACTTCCGAGCGCGCCTGCGAACTCACTACGGAGCCCACGCTCAATCTGTGGACTTCTCAGACCCCAAAACCGTCGCCAGGTTCAATCAACTCGTTTCGAAGGTCACCAAAGGGAAACTTCAGGACATTGTGGGAGATGTGGACCCCCAGACCGCGATGCTCATTTACCAGGCACTTCATTTCAAAGGTCAGTGTTTGAGGTAATCCTAACACAGGCGATAGCCGTGTGCACACAGTACATTGGTGCTCCCAGAGCGATGTACATTGAGTGATAAGATGTGACATTGTGTCGACAAACTGTGCCAGGCATGTATCAGATAGAATAAACTCCTCATAACTCAAACCTGGCATAACTTATTATCACTTGGTGTCAATAGCCAGGCAGCATTTATTTAAATATTCACCCTTGCATTTGCATCTGATATAGTGCCTTATCACTTCTTCGAGGCATCCCAAAGCACTTCACCGAATATACGGTCAAGTGAATTGACTGTATATTCTGTGGGTAAAAACACGGCATCCAGTTGCGCACAGCAGTGTCCATACAAACAGTTGTGGGGTTGAGTGGCCATTTTTTTTCTGGAAAAGCAATCCACCAATCGAAAATCAACCGGGCTCCAACTTACCGCTAGGTGAACGGAGGCTTTAGGCATGCGGTATACACATGCCGAGCTCGCCACAGCCGGGTAACTTGTCCCTGAGCCATTTATCCTTGGAGTGACGAGGTCCTTCTGTCCTTCTGTCCTTCTAGAATGGATAGGTGGGTGAAATAAGAGAGTAGGTTATTGCAATCTGCTGCGACATGCCTTCCGTGGATGGGTTAATGATAGGATTTGCAAAACGCTATACTTAGAGGCCCAACATTTGACTTGGTGTCAGGTGTTTTGCAATGTAAATGGTGCCAAATTTGTTTTTGATAATTTTCGGATAAAACAATCTTAAATTCAGCCGCAAGTGTGTGGGGCAGAGCGAGTGGTTGAGTAAGACTTATGGTAAAAGAAGAAAACATGCAGACAAACTGTTAAAAATCTGAGGAAATTAATCAAATATCTTCCGCTACATTATTGTTTAAGACAAAACCTGAATTTGTCATTATAATAACCACATCCAACCTTTTATTCTTCTACACCAACATCGATTTATATATCGCCCTCCACGCCGGACGGTGTCTCAGAGCGCTTCTACACCATGGCCAGACATACCCCAAATGGAGGCAAACTAGGCATGCCTGCCATTGTTATGGTTCCCTACTTGGATTAATGCTCTCAGTATCATGAAATACCTCTCTTACAGTCTAACTGTCAGCCTGCATAGACCCGAGATAGGATCCACGGAAATTGATCCAACCGAGTTCTGAGCAACGCAGATTCAAGACTCAATCCTGGCTTTTGTACTGATTATCGTGTTGCCACTGTGCCACTGCTAGAGATGGTAGAGTATTGACAAACTTGAAGCTGGTCTATGGGTTAACTCGAAGAAAAATACAATGAGGAGAAGGTTTTCATCTGGAATGATCATTCATCTAGATTGATTGGATCAGTCAGCGTGTCTTTGTTGTTTGACAGTGGTAGTGAAGTTGAACAGTGTCTTGATATGTTTTACCACTAGTTCTGTAGTCATTTTATTTGCAAAATTCTGTGATGAAGCAACGTAAGTACTGCGCTGTGCTCCACGACATGTGTGGTTTATAATCTTAACAGTTTTATTTCCCGGAATGTGTGTTTCCTGACTAAATTAAATGGTCGGAGTCCACTGCAGGGCTACATCCAGCCTGCTGGCAGCTGAGAACAAGCTGCACATTGAACACATCTGTTTATACTGTAACCTGGGATACATTGGAAAATTCTAATCATTCATTAATGCTGGTCACAGGACCAGATGCTCCTGCGATGGTTTCATGTCTACATGTTTGTAAGTAGATGTCGACACCCATTTCCCAAAGTGTAAGTGGGGACGCTGCTGTGCGAATGCAAACGGCTGCCGCGTTTCGCCCACAAAACATGATAGGGACGATTCACCGGACAGTATTTTCGGTGAAGCGCTTTGCGGCGTCTCAATGATGTGATAAGGCGCTGTATCGATCGCAAGGACCGTTATTGATTATTCCGTTTTTTGGGGAGACGCGTCCCAGTTGGCAGTAGGTGGGAAAAGGCAAGGAAGGTCAAAGGCGAATGTTTAGCAGTGGTGGAAATGCACTGTATACAGGGACTCCCTGGCGGAGAATGCTTCACAGAATGTTTTTAATAAACTTTGCAGACAACCAAACTCTCTTCAGAATAGCTTTCAGTTGGTTTGGCTGCTAGATTCCTCTTAAAACTATATTATCTCAAACCTGCCTTTCCTTGCGAACACTCTGAAACTCTTGCCAACCGACTTCTTGTACACCTCTCCCTCTCCACACCCGACTCGAACCCCTTCAGTCCGGCTTCCTCCCTGCTCGCAGTACAGCGCTTGTGAAAGTCACAAACAATGTCCCCTCTACCTGTGACGAGGGCTCCCCCTGCATCCTCGTCCTACTGGTCCTCTTTACTCCGTTACACAGTCGATCACCGCCATCCTCCTCCACCGCCTGTCCACCATCATCCACCTCAGTGGGACCGCACGCACTCGTTTGGTTCGAGTCCTATCTCACAAACCGCCTGCACCGACATCACTTCAAACGGTTACTCTTCTCTCTTTCACCTCGTCACCTATGGGATATCCCGCGTATCCACCCTCGGCCCCCTTCTCGTCCTCATCCACCTGCTCCCTCTCGGTGATGTCGTCCACAGACGCAGGGTTAACTTTCACATGTACGTGGCTGATGCCCAACTCTACTTTTCCATCTCCAGTTGCGACTGGAGATGGAAGTGCAAATTTCTTGCAGTTAAACGTCAACAAGACAGAAGCCGTGCATTTTGGCTTCCGTCAATTTCTTCTGTTCCACAGACCCGACTTCCTCAACCTACCCGACCTGTCCTTAAAACTCTCTGAACCCGTGCGCAATCTAGGAGTCAGGTTCGATCCCCAGTTATCCTTCCTGCCCACATCCGGTCCCTCACCAGCGCCGCTTTCTTCCAACTCCGCCACATTTCCCGACTTCGTCGATACCTCACCCAAGAGCTGCCGAAACCCTGGTCCATGCCTTTGTCACCTCTCGGCTGGACAACGCCACCGCCCTCCTCACCGGTCTCCTCGCCTCCACCATTCACAACATCCAGCTCATCCAAAGCTCCGCTGCCCACATTCTCACCCAAACCAAACTTCATACCCCAATTACCCCAGTCCTTGCCAAACTCCACTGGCCCTTTCACAGAGCGGATCGACTTCAAGCTCCTCACACTCCTCACATCCCTCGGCACCCCACTACCTCTCTAACCTGCTCTCTCCTCACAGCAGCCCCAGCAGTACCTCTGCTGCGTCTAGTCTCATCCTTGTCCCCGGAATCCTCTGCTCAACCAGCGGCCATGCTTTCCCTCTGGCTCGGCCTCGTGCTCCGCCATTGTTAAACGCTCTGAGACGCTGCCCGACAATGGATTGCACGAATTGTTGTTGTTGTCACATGCTGCATTCTGTTCAACCACTGTCAGGTATCCCTCTAATATGTAGCCTATGAGCTTAATGATGCAATCTAGACTATGATGGGCAGCAGACTGTTTTACCACAGAGGACATCATGACAGAGGCCGATGCATTCAACAGACACTTTCCAGCAGGAGTCACTGGATAGAAATCAGGAACAGGAATGTTGGCTGTTTTTTTCCCCCTCCCACGCCTCGGGCACAGAGGCCAACTGTTGTTAAAAAGAAATCGATCACAGGAAACAACAGCAGCAAAATGACATTTGTATATAGCGCCTTTCACCTCGGGAGGCGCTGGAGAGTCAGTATTTCAGATCCGAGCTGGGGCCGGGATTGGGGGGGGGGGGGGGGGGGGGAAGGGGGGGGGGTGACCGAACGCACCGTCGAAGAGGAGGGTCTTGAAGCGGGACGTGAAGGAGGCTGGGGAGGGGGCGAGGTGGAGGGATTGCGCGACGGAATTCTAGAGGTTGGGGGCAGAGTGGCTGAAGGCTCGCCCACTGATGGTGGCTGGGGGTGGGTCGGGAGACAAGGAGCAGGCCGGAGCCCACTGAGTGGAGGGAGCGGGCAGGTTGGTAGGCGGTTAGGAGGTGGGGCAAGGCCATGGAAGGCTTTAAAAGTATACATCTGGAACAAAGGCTGTTTGAAAGAAGAATTTGCACATGTTCAGTGAGCAGGACACTGGAATAAACATATATGGATGTGATGAAGATGTGGTTTCCAGGCGGACGGAGGGGGGAGTGGGTAGTGGTGATATTGCAGAGTGATGTGAGAGAGCCAAGGTATATAGGTCAGAAACGGTTAAGGGGATGGATTGTTTTCCTCAGGGGTAATAATTCCTCCAAAAAATAAGAATAATGATTTGATCGCTCAATCCACGACTGTTTGTGGGACACTGCGGAGTGCAATTGACTGCCGCTTTTCACCCACAAAATGTACAGACAATTCACTTGACGGTATACAAAACGCAAAATACTGCAAATACTGGAAATCTGAAATAAAAACGGATGCCACTCCGCAGGTCAGGCTCTCATCTCGGTTCTAACGAAACGTCATTGACCTGAAATGTTAACTCATTTTCCTCTCTCCATAGATGCTGCCTGACCTGCTGAGTGTTCCCAGCGTTTTCTGTTCTTAGTTCACTTTACAGTGTACTCGGTGATGCGCTTTGAGACGTTTTGGAAGACGTGATAAGGCGCTATATCAATTGCAAAGATGATTATATTATATGATATGATATGATATTATATTATATAAGACGGGCTAATGCTGTCAGCTAACAACATGGGAAAGATTTGGTGGATGTAATCTAGCCTTTTTTAAACAAATTTACTTTCATTTTCAAAGTTTGTGACATAAATTAAATATATGAAATCAACATGGGAGTGCCCCCGAGGAATTCAGACTATTCCTTCTCCACCCCAAAGGAACATTCATTTCAGTTAAACTGAGTTAATTCAGTTCCTAAGCCTCGCTGCCGGCTCAAGACAAATTTGGTAATGAGCAGATTGAAAATGAGCACGAAGGGCTTCGGAAAATATTTAATCAGTGGAACATCTTGTCCTTGGATCAGATTTTTGCACCAAAAGAGTTGATGTGGAATGGTTTTGCTGCATGGAATTTCCTGCCTCTATGTCCAATCAGCAATGTATTTATTTGAAGTGTCTGCATTTGAAGTTTCCTTAGTTGGCTTTTAAAACAAACATCTATTTTCAAGTTAATAAGGGTTTTTATTTCATTTTTGTCATGCCAAGAAGGCATTTTGGAAGACTCCAGAAGCAAAAAGCGTATGGAGAATTCACAGATAGTACATTCTTCTGCTGATAATATCAACTTATTTTAAAACCCATCTTACAGTAAGCATTATACCATTACACAGGAGTATGTTCAGTTAACCAAGTGCTGCTCATGAAACTCCTTCACAACACTCGGTCAAAATTACTCCACTTCTCCTGTGCTTTGAGTGCCCGTTACATCTTTCAAAACAATACTTGCAGTGTCTGTCATGTAATATCTGTGAAAATCATCTTCTGTACAATACTGACATCCAGTACACAATATTTCCTAACAGAAATACATTTTTTTTATTAGTTCCCTCCCCTTCTCCTAACCCACAACCCCCCAAGTCACAGTACCAATAGGCTTACTCCTATCTAGAATCATAGAATCATACAGCACAGAAGGGTGCCTTTTTGCCTATCGTGTCTGTGCCGGCTCCAAAAAGATCTGACCGACTCAATCCCACTGGCCCGCATCCTCTCCACAGCCCTGCAAACATGTCCGTCTACCTCTAGGGTTAAAATGATGTATGTTCTAAGCCGGGTTTTTAACCTTTTTAAAAAAAAAATTGCTTCATTGGGTGTCGGACATGGTGCCAGGAAAATAATTGTAGCTTTAGGACCTATGTCTCTCCCTGTGCCCTTTCACTGTTTGTCAAAATTATCCTGTGGAGTCCTGTAGCTCAGTGGTTAGAGCACTCGCCCTACATGTGAGAGACCTGGGTTCAATTCCAGGCAGGGCGAAACCTTGTGCAAGTTTCCTTACTCCACACGCCTGATAATAATCCATCCAAAAAATTGGTCATTTCAATCAATGACTGTTTGTGCGACACTGCTGTGTGCAATTGGCTGCCGTGTTTTGCCCTCAAATTATACAGTCAATTCACTTTACAGTATATTCTGTGAAGCGCTTTGAGATGTCTAGAAGATATGAAAAGCGTTATATCAAATGCAAGGATTATTATTATTATTATTAAAGCTGAAGAACTACGTCTCTTGTTGACACCTAAATGGCTTTAGTTTCAAAACTTGTTCAAAATATTAATCACTTCCAAAATCCTACGTTACAGTTTGAGTCACGACAGGATTATTTGTGCTAACGTGGTGTCTTTAGTGGTGGATGAGTTAAGACAGTTAGAAACTGGTGGTACAATAACTAAAGTGACGATAATAATAATAATCCTTGCATCTTATCACGTGTTCGAGATGTCTCAAAGCGTGTCATTGTTGTGAATTGACTGTGTATTTTGTGTTATTGTCCTCCCACTTCACGTCAATCCTGGTTTTCATCCTCAGTGCAATAATGCAATTGTTACTATTATTGTTATGAAAATCTATTCTTACTCCTAGGGACATGGGAGCATAAATTTATCAAAAGCAAAACTGCCATGCTCCATTTCCACACCAGCAAAACCGAAGTGGTTAAAGTGCCGATGATGTACGTCAGAGCAACTCTGCCATCTACGACAGATCATACCCACGATTGCGACGTTATCAGCCTGCCCTACAGTGCCAACGCCAGCATGCTGATCGTGGTCCCATTCAAAATCTCTGGCCTCGGATATATTGAGAGAGAGCTGACTTCAGAAATTGTTGACAACTGGTTGAGCAATATGACAAACAGGTACGGTAGATTTTTATATTTCCCCCTGGAAAGTACACAGTCAATTCACTTTACAGAATAGTCAGGGCAGCGCTTTGAGCCGCCTCGAAGACATGATAAGGCGCAATATCAAATGCAAAGATCATTATTATTATGGTAGGAGGATTGTGATTATTAGCAAACAACTTTGAATTTATCTCCAAAAGATTGCCTTAATCAATAACTGGCAAAAGTCTGTTTTTAAGATCTATATATGCGGGGCTAAGTGTGTACGCTTCGATCGATCAATCGATCAATCGCAATCAATCAATCAATCCTTACATTTATATACACCTTTCACGTCAAGAGGATGCAAAAAAAATGTTTGGAGGTGGATAGTGGGGAAGGAAAATGTACAAATTACATTCATCAAGATGATAGATATTTGCCACTTTCTGCATCTGTGAAACAATGTCTGACTGGACACAACATGACTGAATACAGGGTAAAGGCTTCCTCTGCTGTCCTCTATTACACAGTCTCACGAGGGTGATATTTACCCCATCATCCATCCATCATTCTCTGCAAGAAAGATTTTTGACTCTTGCAGGCTATTGTGTTCTCAATTCACAGCCCCCAAGAACTGGGTTGAGTGTCAAAACTTGTTTCATTCACAGTTTTCAGAGACGGATGACTTTCTGTGTTAGATTTGAATTGTCTGAGCTATTGAATGTACTTTATTGCAATTTTTTAATACCAAGTGTTTTTCCCGAAAGTATCACTTCTGGTTGAATGTTTCATCACTGAATTGTGTCTCTTTTTTTTTTTGCAGGACAAAAGAGGTATACATTCCAAAATTCAGCTTACATAGCAACTATGACTTAATTGAAACATTTCAAGACCTGGGAGTAATTGATCTGTTCCACAACGGGGCAGACTTGTCTGGTATTTGTGACCAGAGGAATCTGCAAGTTAGTTCAGTGAGTACTTCAGTGATATTAGTATATCTTCTGCAAAGACAAACATGGACTCTGTGCAAATTTCACCATACTTACTCACTTTGAGATTTACTGTATCTGGCAGTCTTCTACATGTCCCAAAGCGCTTCACAGAATATACTGTGGAGTGAATTGACTGTATATATTTGTGGGCGAAACGCGGCAGCCAATTGCGCACAGCAGTGTCCCACACACAGTCGTGGATTGAAATGAACAATTTTATTATTCTTTGTTTTTTGGAAGGATTATTATTAGGCGTGTGGAGTAAGGAAACTTGCCCAAGGTTTCGCCCTGACCTGCCTGGATTTGAACACAGGTCTCACGCTTGTAAGGCGAGCGCTCCAACCACTGAACTAAGTGGTTCCTCAGAGATCAGCAAGGCTTTGTTGAAATTAAACGATGAACTTGTGTTTATCTAGAGTCTTTCAGGCAAAAATAAGTGCCTTACACTGCCAAACAAAATATATTTGATTAGAAAAGTGAGTGTTGATGGGAAATGCGGCACTAGCTTTCTGCAAACAACAATTAAACAAGCAGCCAATTAATTTGAAATTGGAGGATTAGAAACTAGAACAACTGGGAAAAAAAACTCTACGTTTCTTTGGAATAGCAATGAATGCAGTCTCTTTATGTCCATCTGAATCAACAGGCAGATGGATTCTAATATTACCTGATCTTTGGGACACTACTGTGTGCAATCGGCTGCCGTGTTTCGCTCACACAATATAGTCACTACACATTGCAGTATATTCTGTTGACGAACTTTGAGATGCCCCGAAGACGTGATAAGGCGCGATATCAAACACAAAGCTCATTATTATTATTATTATTACTGTTTATTTACCGCTTGCCTTTCCTTCATTCTTACAGCTGAAGCAGCACGTGTCACTGAAGGTAGATGAAGAAGGCAGTGAAGCAGCCTCGGCCTCACTTTCTGGGTTCATGCCTCTTTCTGCTCAAGCCAGGTTTATGGCAGATCGTCCATTCCTGTTCCTCATCTTTGAGCACCACACTCAGTCACTGCTTTTCATGGGTAGAGTGACCAATCCTTTAAACCAATAGAGGTTGTATGGTTGTGTCGATTCCAACATGGGGCAGGGCCTACATGATAAATGAAGGGCCTGAAAAATCCTCCAAATTAACCAGCACAAAACAGTTATCCACATCTCAGTGCTCGTGCTATTTTAACAACGGGTTGAAATCTATGCTGGGCAGCTTCAATGCTTCCCCTCCACCCACCGCGCTAGCAGCCTAGGGCCACAAAACCAGCAGAACAACAACAACAACAACACAATTACAAGGCAATGGGTTAAAGTGAACTTATTACTGTACTTCACTGATTTATGCCGGGGCATCACACTGCATTATCATTTATTCAGAATGTCAGTGAAATGTACCTACAAACATGTTACACATATATATTTGATATGCATATGAATGGCCTATTTCTGCTTATTAAGTAGAATTCAATTCAAACGCAGATCAGATTCCAAAACAAGGATCTTTTTTACTCGTCTATGAACCCTGAAACATGGACACAACTACCAATGAGGATTCTTTAGCTGAGAAAAAAACATCTTCCTCTTATTTTATCAGGCAATAATAATAATAATTCTAGTAATAAACCTTGTATTTGATATAACGCCTTATCACATCTTCAAGATGTCTCAAAGAGCTTAACAGGCATACTGCAAAGTGAATTGACTGTATATTTTGTGGGAGTAATAAGTTCCCAATAGGTGAACGGTTGTCCCACTAACCTTCTCTACCCTGTGAGTTCCAATGCATTTTTGGACCATCCATCCAAATACAGTACAACCTCTTAGCAATCGGCTACCAATGGGTTTAAGAGTCCCAAGACTCCGTGAGCACTGGAATTGTAAATTGTGTTGACAGAGAACCAGGAAGCTGAGTAATCTTTCCTCTAGTCAAAGCTAAACGCGGTTGCGTATATCATCCGAGCAAGAAGTTCTGGTTCACAGACTCAATTTAATGGGTTTCCAGCAAACTGTTTCATCACCTGGAAAATGAGGAATACCCCTCTCAGGTAGGAGACATTCCATATAAATATTTTAAATAGTATTTTGGACGCTGTACTGTAAATTCGAAGTTCTCCCTCGCCCATGACGTTTCTCTTTAAATCCTTCAGCAATATTATTTCGAAGAATCCACTTATTCATCCAAAAGTTACAACTCAATGTAAAAGGCTGTCCTGGCATCTAGCTTATAAGTATTTTTATTATTTCCTCTTACTCACACATTTTTATTATTTTCTGAATAAATCTTTGGAAAAAGAATTAAAGAACAGGCCCCAAACTCAAAAAAACACTAGTACTTTGTGATGAATTGAAGTATAATCCCTTTTGTATTGCTTTAAATACAGCAAGTTGTTGATAATTCTAATGTGTAGCGTTTTATGCCTTGGTCAACAGAAATACAATCTTTTTCAGTTGCAAATAAATCCTGGTAATCATTCTGTACTCTGTGTGTTTTGTTTGAAGCACTATTAGAAACGGTAAAAAGTTCCATGATCTTGTTCATGTTTCATTTTCAACCATTTGGAGTCCTGTAGCGCAAGCGAGAGCCGTGGGTTGGACTGCAGGCAGTGCGAAACCCTGGACAAGTCTCCTCACTCCGCAGGGTTTCTAGGAAGAATATAATAATCCCTCAAAAAGAAAATAATAAATTGGTCATTTCAATCCATGACTGTTTGTGGGACAAAACAATGCGCAATTGGCTGCCACGTTTCGCCCACAAATATGCAGTCAATTCACTTTACAGCATATTCTGTGAGGCGTTTTGAGACATCTGGAAGACGTGAAAAGTGATATATCAAATGCAAGGATTTTTATTATTATTACTATTATAGTTTTGCAGAATTTCCCCCCCCACCCCCAACCAATGAGTGATGAGGCTGATTGTACAGTAGTCCCAATTTCTACCCTGATTATGGCCAGCAAAGCTTGTAATTGAAATGTGAGACCTTCTGCTCTGTATGACCCACTGTCACAAAAGCCCATTTGACTACCAAAAGGAGTTGTCTTATAATAATAATAATAATCCTTGCATTTTATATAGCGCTTTTCACATCTTCTATACATCTCAAAGCGTTTTGCGGAATACACTGTAATGAGAATCGACTGTATATTTGTGGGAGAAACGTGGCAGCCAATTGCGCACAGCAGAGTCCCACAAACAGCTGTGAATTGAAAAGACTAGTTTATAATTTTTTTCAGGGATTATTATTAGGCATGTGGAGTAAGGAAACTTGTCCAAAGGTTTCGCCCTGACCTGCCTGCATTCGAAACACAGGTCTCACTCTTGTAAGGTCCGTGCTCTAACCACTGAGCTGCGGGACTCCACGTCGCACCATTTCAGTAAATTTTCTAGGAAGAATATAATTTTTGAAGTCAGTCTCTACCCCTCCAAAAAAACCCACAATAATAAAATTGGTAATTTCAATCCGCGACTGTGTGTGGGACACTGCTGTGCGCAATTGGCTGCTGCGATTCGCCCACAAATATATACAGTCAATTCACTTTACAGTATATTCTGTGAAGCGCTTTGGGATGTTGATAAAATGTGGAAAGCGCTATATCAAATGCAAGGATTATTATTACCCAGTTACCTTGCTGCAAACGTTTCAGAGATTTTTGAACTCATAAACAGAAACAGTTTGGCGCAGGCCAAATGTCTGTGGAAATGTTTTGGTTTTTGTTTAAGTTGCTGCAGCTGACCAGTGATGCCATCTTTCCCATTTTTGCATTAGGAAGCAGTGCAGGCCAGGGTCTCCTGATTAATAATTATGATTGTTATGGACACTGTAGCCAATTTGTATGTGGTTTACACCAGCTCCGTGACCACATCATTCCCACCCTCGCCCAGCCGCATTGGCTCCCCATTCCCCAGTGGATCGAATTGAAGATCCTCGTGCTCATTTTCAAGGCCATTCACGGCAGCTTGCTTCCTCCTGCCTTGCCTCCTTCATGGCCCGTCTCAAGATCCTTCTCTTCGATCGTACCTTCTGCTGACAACATGTCTTAAAAGTGGAATAATCCTGGACTCTTGGAGCATTTGGCAAATGCAAGAAAACGGAAAATCGTAAAACTGATACATAAAAGAAGCTGATAGATTCACCATGCTTGATATTGGAGTTTAGCCATTCTGCACGCAGACTCCTGTTAATCACTTACGCCAAGGTACTTCTTAGTTGTATTCGGAATCAGCACTTTCTAAATCTTTCCCTGATGAGACTTTTTTAGCAACAACACAGCAAATAGACTTTGTTTTCTTGAAACATAAATTGCTAGTACTTTGCTGGGACATTATTTTTTTTTAAATGTCGATTTAACAATTTGTTCAGGACACTCAAAAAAAGACAGAGACAATCGTTCAGACAACCAACCTCAAATTAGCTTCTCCTAAACCCAAACCAATTTTGGTTTGGCAAACCAATAAGGATATTCCAAGGAGTTAGGAGATAGAGACACAATGGTGAGAGATGTACATCAGGAGCTTGTTATCGGAATGTTTATTAGCCAGTTGAAGGGTTAGAGACCTAACAAGTGAACTGCAGCTAAAGTCAAATAAAATTTCTAGTCTATTGAGTTTATGTTGGAGATTTGGTGGTAATGGAAATCAGATACACGTAGGAATTTGTGGAACTTTAAAACAGCTGGCTTACATAAAAAGTACATCTGCTCCACATCCTCCATCTCAGATCTCTTTAATCAGAGAGAATTTCACTGAATTCAATCCCAGATGAATGGCTGCATTTGAAGGAATTTGAAGTCTGCTCACATTAGTCAAGACTAAAAAAAACTTTCCGCTAGATTAACAAAAATAACAACAGTCTAAAACACTAAATAGTTTCAAAAAAAACTAATCAAAAAAGAGCTTTAAAATGAACCACTGTTTCCACCAGTTTAGGAACTACGGTGAAACCATCTGTGAAAAGCAATTATCCTCCTGACATCCCAATAAACTTTTCCTTCCCCCGATTATCCAAAGAGAATCACGAGATCAAGGCAATGATAATTAATCGAGGTCCAATGTATAGGAGGGAAGCAGGTTTATTTCATGACTTTGGCTATTCCACTGTATGTTCAGTAAGACGCCCCTTCAATTGTAATTGAATTGATGGAAATGATTAAATATAGTTTTATTGACCAATTTTTAATAACAATCTAACAGCAATAAATGTGCAGAACTATTTCTCTGCTGTCCAATTTCAGCCCCAGTGACACCCACTCCCAGCTTTAGACATCAACGACAACTTTGATTTGTATAGCGCCCTCCATGCCGGACGGCGTCTCAGAGCGCTTCACAATAACAGATCCCGAGACCAATCCCTTCACCTACTGCTCCACTCGGGGAAAACTGAAGCAGGTCATTTGACCCATTTTACCTCCATTTGATCAGTTCATGGATCAGTTTTTTAAAATATTATTTTGATATTTAATATTTTTATTAAAAAAAAATTAAATAACATTTTATTCACTTTAATTAAATTGAATGTTTTGAAATACTGTATATTGTTTGATCTGGATCTGCGACTTCACACTCAATTTCCAGCCCTGATCTCATTCTGAAATTCCCAAGTTTGCGATATCAACGGAAATCAAAGCAGATAATCAGTGTATGGATAATTAGGATTTCACAGCTTAAACAAGGTATTAAACTCACAGCTCCTTGCAATGTGCCTCACTTTAACAAGAATATCAATACTACACTACAATATTACCGTTTCTTATTCCGGACATCTTTTATAATGATTTCAAGCAAGGTGACAAATATTGTGCAGAATTATCATTACGCCAATAGAGGCTTTTGTTAATCGGATTTATCAAAAGGAGACACACTTACAGCTGTTAAAATAAGAGGAGGTTTGAAAAACCTTGTGTTTCTGGAGTAAAAGTAGTTTTCTAAAAACCGTGCCGTTGATATCTTCTCTCAAGAGAGAAGAGAAAAAGAGAGAGAGAGAGAGAGAGAGAAACTGGCGTAAATGACCTACACCTTAATGAAAGAGTGGGGAGCAATAGCACTGATCATTTGGCTCATTGGATCTTTGCTGCTGTGCTGTCACACGAAACAGTACTGTACATACATCCTCTGTATTAGTCTCCTATTCCTCCCACTGCACGAAAACTAAATCTGTGTAACATGTGCTGGACAAGGTCCACTCTACAAAGAAAGAACGTTTGTAAAATGCTTTTATATTTGGATAGCAGCAAAAAAAAATGGTGAGCATACATATCATATTCGGGAAACACAAATGGAACCATCTGTTCCTGGTTAGACATTAACCACATCATAGACATCAAATGTCACCGGCCTTGATTTTAGTAATAAATTAAAATTCCATTACTGCCATTTGGAATTTGCCCAAAATATATTTGCCACAAATCGTTATATGGGTCATCTGTAACAAGACAGTCAGTGTGTTTAAGGCATCAAATTAATGTCATCTTATTTTTTCTATTTTTGTATGAGCCTCAGCTATAGTTATAGCATGCATAACAATTTTAAAATAGATATAATTTACCCTTGAGTGAAATACTTTGAGTGCCTCGAGTAAAATCGTTTAACATCCATGTTAACATTATAACAAACTCCCTAACCTCTGTGATCTACCAACCTAGCTGCTCCCATCACTCAGCGAGTGCTTGTCCTCTGTCCTAACCACCCTAACAATAGGGTTAGGGTTTCAGCCTATTTCCCCCGTTCCCTGGAGCTCTGTCTGGGAGTCCCTCTGACTCGCTCCCACCCTCAGCTATTTCAGGGTCTATCTCAAGATCTTCCTCTTTTACTGCGCCTTCAATCGTCTTTCATGAGCCAAACCTGTACACAATGGATTAGTGATACAGCATCAAGCGAACTTTAGTGAACGAAATTCCATACACGGAACAGTACTCAAAAGCTAAAGATTGGAACATTTCAACCAGAGACAGTTTTACTCTCAACATTTAAAACAAAATCCCTGCAATCTAATCAGTACAAGAATAAACTCGCCATCTTGTGGCTAGAGTTTGACCAACAAGCTCTAGCTGATGCAGTACAATTAGTCCTCGCCTAACGTCATTGAAAAGTGCGGAAAGTGCTCAAAAGTGCTCGAAAAGTGGGATGTTAAGCAAACACATTGTTCCGATAAGAATTAATGTATAAACTTGGGGGATTTAGGTTCTTTTGGACATTTTTCGTCAAAATTGTCAAAACAAAAATTATAAGTTGAAATACATGAACATGTAAAATCTAAAATATTTAAAAAATAAATTTAAATAACATAACACTGAGATGGTTGTGGAGCGTCAGAAATGCCGGACGGTAGTCTACGCTACCCAAAGTACAGTAGTTTGTTTCCACCCACTGTCGAACGACATAATAGCGAACCACGTGACCTTAAATGGATATATGTTCCCTTTGTACCAGCAATGTACAGTAATAACAAAATAATGTTGACCGAAGCAACATCAAGCGGGGTCTACCTGTATTTCATTCATGCTACTGTACTTATGACACAAGTTATGAAATTTTCAATTGGGACTACAGATTTCTATTCTCCATTTTACTCGCATTTAATTAACAGGGACAAATTGTTTACAAAATATCAGAGCTCTCATTAATGCACAGGACACTGTGGGATACTGCTTTGCGCAATTTCTCTGCCAAATTCACCCACAGAATACACACTCATTACAGTGTATCCCGTGGGATTGCTTTGAGACAACTCGATGATACGATAAGGCGCTGTGTCAAATGCAAGGATTCTCATGATATTATTATCACCAGACTAGCCTCAAAACGCGCACCTCAAAATGAATGGCAGTACATTGATAAAATATTTTAAATAGTAATTCTTACAAAATGCTTTCATCCAGATGAGATATGAAACCAAAGTCCATTAAGGATCCCATGGCACTAGCGTAGAAAAAGAGAAGGAAATGACAAACGATCACCCAGATAAAATAGGTCATTCACTCCACGGTTGCTTGTGGGATGTTTTTGTGCGCAAAACTGACTGGCACATTCACTGCACTCTTCAGTAAATCCTGTGAAGTGCTTTGAGAGGTTTTGACAGTGTAATAACATGCTATTGTATTCCAAAAGGCAAGGATTATTATTACCAATGATAAAATGTAAGTTTTTAAACCACTGTCATCGTACCGAAATGCCTCGTGATACTCTTTTGAAAGAGTTTCCGTAATCATCGATAAGATTTATATTATTTATTTTCAGCCAGGTGTGTGACAGCAGCAGTTTACGTTTATATAGCACCTCACATAGGGTGATATCTTAGACTGAGGGATTCATACCTAAACAACAACAACTTTGATTTATATAGCGCCCTCCACGCCGGACAGCGTCTCAGAGCGCTTCACAATAACTGATCCCGGGAGTGAGCCAGGAGCAGAGGCAGAAAGGTGACCAAAGGCGCGGTCGAGGAGAAAGGTGTTTAGGTGAGACCTGAAACTGGGAAGAGAGGGGGAGAGGCAAAGGGAGTGAAGAAGGGAGTTCCAGAGCCTCGGGGCGTAGTGGCAGAAGGCATGGCTGCCGAGGGTGGAGCGGAGGATTTGGGGAACAAGGAGGCCAGACCCGGTGAAGCGAAAGCAGTGGGTGCTGGTTTGAGGAGAGAGGAGGGCAGAGAGGTAGGGGGGTGCAGAGGAGTGGAGGGATTTGAAAACAAGGATGAAAATCTTGAAATTGTTCCTCTCTGGGACAGGGAGCCAGTGAAGTCTGGCAAGGACTGGGGTAATGAGGGAGCGAAGTTTAGAGCGGGTGAGAATGCGGCAGAGTTTTGAATGAGTTGGATTTTATGGTTTGTGGTGGAGGGGAAACCGACGAGGAGGGCATTGGAATAGTCCAGCTGAGAGGTGACAAAGGCATGGACCAGGGTTTCAGCGGCTTTTGGGGCGAGATATTGCCGGAGACGGGCGATCCGTCGGTGGTGGAAAAAAGCGGCGCTGGTAAGGGACTAGATGTGGGGGAGGAAGGAAAGTTGGGGGTCGAACCTGACACTTAGATCGCGCACGGGTTCGGAGAGGTTTAGGGGCAGGCCGGGAAGGTGGAGCAGGTGAGAGCCGTGCGATTGAAGACGTTGATGAGAGCCAAAGGGTATGGCCTCCGTCTTGTCAACATTCAGCTGCAGGAAGTTCGCGCTAATCCAGCTCCTGATGTCTGGCAGGGGTTCGCAAAGTGAGGTGGAGAAATAGAGTTGGGTGTCATCCGCATACATGTGGAAGTGTACCCCATGTCTGCGGATGACATCACCAAGAGGGAGCGTATAGATGACGAAGAGGAGGAGGCCAAGGATGGATCCTGGGGTACCCCACAGGTAACAGGGTGAGAGAGGGAGGAAAAGCCATTTGTAGAGATGTACTCCTAGCGGTTTGTGAGGTAGGACTCGAACCAGGCGAGTGCGGTCCCACTGAGGTGGATGACGGAGGACAGACGGTGGAGGAGGATGGCGTGGTCGACTGTGTCGAACGCAGCGGAGAGGTCCAGGAGGATAAGGAGGCAGAGGGAGCCCTGCATCCATCCATCCATACATGCATGCCATCTATAAAGTGGAGTCCTGGAGCTCAGCGCTTAGACCACCCGCCTTACAAGTGAGAGGCCTGGGTTCAATTCCAAACAGGGCAAAACCTTGTGCAAGTTTCCTTACTCCACACGCCTGATAATAATACTTTATTAAAAAATTAATAAAGTGGTCATTTCAATCCACGACTGTTTGTGGGGACACTGCTGTTCGCAATTGGCTGCTGCGTTTCGCTCGCAAATCTACAGTCGATTGACTTTACAGTATATTCTGTGAAGGGCTTTGAGACGTCGCAAAGACCTGATAAGGCGCTACATCGAACGCAAGGATTATTGTTAGTTATTTTTTATCAGTTGTAGATGGGCTGGTATGGATTGTTTGTTCACAGTTGCATTTCAGAAAGTACTGCTTTCCACTGCTTTTGGAATACTGCTTAGTGTACGGTGTGTGGGGGAAGACGAGGACTACAGAATCACACAGAGTTGACCCAGATAGGGAAAGATGCAGCAATGAATGTTTCCAGGGTGAATCAAATACCCATATTCATGAGTAAGCTTTGCACAGCCTATCGTCGTGCATCACAATACAAGATGACTGCATGAAAACCACAATCGTCTCTGGAAGTGCGATCATGATTACTATGTGTTAGTGACATGTATCTGCATGAGTTGTAAGATGGGCTATATCCAGGAAGCGATCGTGAAGGCAGTGTGACAATCGCATCCAAAATTACACCCATCTAATTTCTTTTGTGGCTCTGGACGGCTGCTATGAGTCAACTAAACGTTTCTGGGACTCAAAGGCAGACTGACGACAGCAGCCTTTGACTTTGGTCAGGTGTAATGTACAACGCACTGCTCTGCACATGCACCAACTTCAAAGGACAGTCACTAATGTCACAGACCCGATACTCTGGCAGCAACAACAACAACAAAATTACATTTATAGAGCGCCTTCCACGTCGGGAGGACGTCCAAAGGCGCTGAATTGTCAGGTCGGGACCCGAGCAAGGGAGAGGGGCAGGGTAGGGGGTACGGGCGGGAGAGAGTTAGGAGGGGAGGGAGAGATATAGTACAGAGGTAGACAGCAACTTAGGAACATGGGAACAGGAGGAGATCATTCTGTCGAGTCTGTTCCGCCATTTAATTAGATCATGGCTGATCTGTACCTGTACTAATCCTTTCAATTCCAATTTCTTGCTTTCTTCCTGCATCGCTTAATACCCTGACCTACCAAAAATTTATCAACTTCACTCTTGAAGATATGGATGGATCCAGGATTTGTGGGAGAGAATTCCAGATCTCTACCACCCATTGAGTGAAAAAATGCTTCCTGATTTCACTCATAAATTGCCTGGTTCTAATTTTAAGACTATGTCCCCTTGATTTGGATTCTCCCACCAGAACACCCTCTCAAATCACTTTATCATCTTAATTACCTCAATCAAATCACCTCTCAACCTTCTAAACTCAAGGGATAGGTAGTTCGGGACCTATGTGCATGCAACCGCCAGGGAACTAGATGGACCTTGGTCATTTCTTCGTCTAGCATTTCTTATGCTCTTATGAAACTGCACTTAGGTTTAACCCCAGACCATTTTGCATAAGAATTGGAAACGGGTAGAATTGCAGAAGCCTCTTGGTCTTAATTTTGGAGGCTGGTTTTCCACGCTGCTTAAAAAGCATCAACTTCCAAAAGGACAGTCCTCAGTTTTAAAGCAAGATGGTTCCTACCTTAGCAAGAAACTCTGGCTTTCACAGTGGTATTTCAGACACTAGCGAAACAGCATCAAGTCACCCTGTCTGCTCACTCACCCAGAGAACGGTGGTCGTCAAAGAGACCTGAAAAAGTGCCAAAATTTCTGACCAAGACAGTGGTGGACAATCAATAATATTTGCAACAATCCTCGCATTTAACCTTTCGCATCAAAGTGTTTCACAGGAAGTGCATTGACTGTATTTTGTAGGAACATGGTTGGGAGACACCAGCATTGGCTCTTCAAGCTGAGGTCACAAATAAAATCCTAACCAATCTGCCCCGCAATAGGAATCACCCTTTTGTGTCTGGGACCTGGATGTGAGCTTCTGCACTATCAGGTACTACTCAAAAAAGGTCACACGGTCTTGTAATGGTCTCAGATAGCATGAGGCAAGATGCTTGGGGTTTGCAAGTCGAGCCTTTGTTTTTTGCCCTCACATGGAAATTTCCCTGTGTCTGGAATGGAATGCGTACTCTCTGCCTGGAGGACACATTTTGTTTACCAAATTCCAGAATGCGTCAGGCACAGGTTGGCACGTGCCAAGGCTTGGGGTCCCCAGAGTGTACGTTGGCATAACTGCAAACCAATTTAAACTGTGCAGCTTGCCATTAACAATACTATCTGGCAAGCTTTCCCACTGCTTGTCCAGCTAGGACCAACCCTACTAACCACGAGGCTTTGGACTTGCAGGGTTAGTGGGAGCCTGACTTTGGAAGATTCACTGCCCGCAGGTCATGTCGATGAGTCAGGCTGGGCCATACTGCCATCAGCAGTGCCCTGGCTACACTGTGGACGCACCTGGCTCAGGAACTGGAGAGGAGACCACTATAGAGAATAATAATAACAATAATAATAATCGTGGCATTTGATATGATGCCTTATACGTCTTCAAGATGTCTCAAACCACTTCACAGGACATACCGTAAAGTGAATAATTGACTGTACGTTTTTGTGGACTAAATTCTGAGAATTCATCGCCAGGGACACCTCACCTCGAAACCAGTTCAGCTCCACCAAGACCCCCCCCCCCCCCCGCCCCCCATAAACCTCAAATGCTTGCCCCTCGTACCCTCCGCCCCCACCATCGGAGGTCGTGTTTTCAGACACTGCGTCCGCAAGCTCCGTCACACTCTCCCTCAATCCTCCCCCTTTTCCAAGCGCTGCCTGAAAACTTTCCTCTTTGACTGTGTGCGCTTACACGGTTGTTGGTTGATTAGTGGGTCACTTTTCCGGGGGTAACAATTCCTTCCCCACCAAAAAAATAAATAAGTAATAATAATAAATTGGATCACTTCAACCCACGACTGTTTGTGGGGATTCGGCTGCACACAAATCGGCCGCCGCGTTTCTCCCACAAAACATACAGTCAGTTCACTTTACAGCACATTCCGTGAAGCGGTTTGAGACGTCTCGAAGACGTGATGAGAGGCATTGAGTCCAATGCAAGGATTAATGTAGGATTACATACCGCTGCTGCTACCCATAGATAGACACACTGTACAGTACTCCTGTTTGGGCTACGTTTTGGGCTACACACATGGTTGGGCTACAAACACGCACACACACATACACATGCGCGCGTAGTTGGGCTACACACGTGATTGGGCTACACACGGAGTGATTGGGTTACACAAGTGGTTGGGCTACACACACGTGAGTGGGCTACACACACGTGATTGGGCTACTCACGTAGTGATTGGGCTACACAAACGTGATTGAGCTACCACACGTGATTGAGCTGCACACGTAGTGATTGGGCTACACACACGTGATTGGGCTACATACGTAGTAATTGGGCTACACACGTCGTGATTGGAGCA